>VZTE01005321.1:203770-215198 GCA_013397775.1 Eulacestoma nigropectus | reverse complement strand
CATCCCATCCCATCCCATCCCATCCCATCCCATCAGGATGGATCCCTGTGAGCTCCAGCTCTCTGCTGGATTCCTGCAGGGTGAGAATCATCCAAACCTGAGAGTGTGGGGACTGCACAGATTTGTCAGTGAGAGCAGTTTGCTCACGGCCTTGCACAGTGGAGCTCTGAAGCCCCTTTCAGTACTCAAGGGGTTTGCAGAGAGCTGGAGAGGGACTTTGGACAAGGCCATGGAGTGGTAGGAAAAGGTTTTAAACGGAAAGAGTGGATTTAAATTAAATATTAGGAAGAAATTGTTCCTTGGGAGGGTGGCGAGGCCCTTCCCAGAGGATGCTGTGAGGAGCAGGGTGGCGGAGGGCTGTTCCCTGATGAGGAGCAGTTTGGGGTGGCTGATAAGAACTATTTTACAGCAGAGCATAATCTACTGTAACACTTTATTATGCCTAATGCAAGGGGAGAGTAAACAGGGCTGCCGAGAATTAAAATCAATCGCATTCTCCTCTCCACAGCCGTATCAGCTCGTCAGTAATTACTTGTTTGTTGTCTTCATTGTGAATCCCAACAATTCCAAGGTTGTTAATGCTCCAAGAGAGAAAATGAAATTACATATTCAATTTATTCTGCACGGAAACAAATTACCGGGAAGAAAAGGGGATTTATTTGCATTCCTGCGGTGGAGTTTCTCCCAAGGCCAGCAGCTCCCAGCCAAGGCTGCTCCTCCTCAAGAGACTTTTTCTTGCACATTCCTTGGAGACTTCGCTCTGGAAGGCTGTTCACTGCCTTTCCAACAGCCAGGAGCTTCCCAGCATCCCGAAGGAAGATGCAGAGCCAAGGTTTGGCCCAGGTTGGGTTTCTGGTGACATCGTAAAGTGATGGCCGCGAAGTTGCACAACCGCAATTAATCAGAATGAAATTGATCGTGATGTGAAATTTGGGGTGCACAGTGCAGCTCGTGGTGTATCCTTCACAAGTCAGGAGAGCTGCATCCCGTTTCTTTTGCCAGTTTCCCAGGGAAAGCAGGATTCCTGGGTTTGGTCACTGTTTGGAAAGCTGACCCTCGTCGTTCTGTGTCGGTGCTTCTGGGTGTTGAGGAGAAGCAGAAATCTCTCCCTCTCTCCCCAGATTTTCCCACGATTTCCGTGGTCAGCCTGGAGTGTGGAGAGCAGGGATTTGCAGCTGGGAAAGGGAGCCCTGATGGGCGGCCATGGAGTGTTCCAGTGGCTGTGAGAGGATCACAGAAACATGGGAATGTTTGTGAGGGACCACGGGAGCCTCCAGTCCACACCCCACTCCGAGCAGGGCAGGCTTTAGGCCAGGAAATGGATGAGGTTGGGGTCTGGAAAGCTCCAAAGGATGGACAGGGATTGCACTGAGCCTCTGAACCCCTTTCCACCCTGAACCGCTGTCGTGGTGAAGCCGTTCCCTGGCTGCACTCTGTCCCCTCCATCCCCACCCCCTCCTGTCCCCCCGGCTCTGTCCTTGCTGTCACCACCTGTGAGAAACTTCCAGGAGGCTCCTTCAGCCTCCCCTTCTCCAGAGGGAAGCCCAGCTCCTTCCCTGCCCGAGGAATCTGCGCCACAGGGAGCCGCCAGCTCCACGGATGGTGAGATCCCGGTGAAACCTCTCCAACCAACGTGGCACAAATTCCCTGGCGGTGGCTCTGGCCCTGAGCTGGAAGGTTCAGGAGGTGAAGCTTGCCCTGTGCCTGTCCCCTCCCAGGGCTGGGTAGGACGTGGTGCCCATTCCAGAGGCTCAGGGATGCTCTGGAATTTGCCACGTTCAGCTCCGGAGAGGTTTCTGCTCCTTCTCCTTGCGAGTCTGAGGGCACAGCTCCGAGACAGGTGCTAGAAACGCCTCCTGTCGCTGTTTTCATTGCCTCCCCATCATTTCTGGAGGTGTTTCTGCAGGAAATTCTTGGAATGTCATTCAAATGGGCCTTTTTCCATGTTCGTGCTGTTTCCTGAGCTCTACCTCCGCTGCCATTAGATCTGAACAGACGTTTGATGCTCTGCCGTAAATTAGGTCCTCGTGTTCCACGCAGAGTTCAGCAGCTCTCAGAACGATCTTTCGGAGCCTAATTAATTATTTAAAGAAGTTTAAATGGTGAATGATCTTTAAAGGAGGCATTGTCTCATCTCAATTATCTTTTCAGAGGTTTCTCTGCTCTCTCTGAGTTCGGTAGGGGAATTGCTTAAGCACTGGCAGATAACTAATTCCCCAATTAATATAACTAATGTTTACACGGGGATGAATTCCTGTTTTAGCAGCACTTGCAGCATCAGGCGACCTTGCTAAGCTCCCACACCGAGTATTTCCCTCACAGGACACAGATACACCGATCTTATTACACAAATATTCATCTCTATTACAAGATATCCCCAAATTAACCTCTTGGAAGAGGCTGCTCATTTGATAAAGCGCACAGGTTGCTGCACTGAGGAAAAGCCGTTAACATCTCATTAAGCACCAGAGTTACCCAACAGGATTTCTTGGTATCTCCTTCAAAACTTTTTCTTCCTTTTCAGCTCTCACAGAACATGAAAAATGGAGGGTGAAAGGTGTTCCCAAGAAACAAACCCTCCCAGGACAAAATCTCCAGCCCTTCATGAGCAGATTTAGGTGAAAGCTTTGGGATTTTTCTGTGAGGGAAACTCTGCTGGCAGAGCTCAGGAATTCTGAACCAAATCCTTCATTTCCTCCTATTCCTTACAACCTCCTAAAATCCCATTCCTGCAGGCTCTGCCACTGGAGCAGAGCCTTTCCCACTTCAGCATCTTTGGGGCTGAGCTGAGGTGAGGAGATGCTGGCCAGAATTTTGTTTGACCAAGCTGACAATTTGTAAGCTGGAAAATGCTCCATCCCCAGTTTTTTGGGAAGCACAACACCCTGGCATGAGTCAGCCACTGGCATTAAAGGACTTTGGAAAGCCTTTGGGGTGTGCAGACCCTTCAGCCCCATCCCAGGCCCACCAGAGGCAGCAGGGGAGGGAGTTCTGGCCCAAACCAGCAATTTTTGGATAAATTTTTCCTGCAGATTGAGTTTAGATAGACTTTTCCCTGCATATACTTAATTTAAAGTCCATTTAACAATGCTAGTTTAGTGTGTTTTGATTGAATTTTAATTGGTATTCAAGTGAGCTTGGGACAAATTGTCAATTAAAAATGCATAACTGGGTGTGAAACAAATCTGCAAAATAAAAATCCCAATAAATTTGTGTTAAGCTCTGTAACTGCTGAAATATACTCACATAAAGTGTTTGGATCACGGCAGTGCTGTGGAGTGGAAGAGTTCATGATGGTTTTTACTCACACCCCCTAAAATTATGGAATTGAGGAGGGAAATAATGATTATCCTTGAATCAAGGACCTCCAGAGCTTCTCACTGCAAAGGATTTGATTTCCCTCTGCTGCAGAGAGAAACCTGGGATGCTCCAGACCTCCTGTTCCGTCAGAGCATCTTCAATCCATAAAGAATTTCTCATTCCTTCACAAATTCCTCCTTCTCCTGTTTGAGTCAAGTTTTTAACCCTCACCCAGGCCCCACCGTGGCACGGGAAGGAAAGTAGGAAAGGGCAAAATCAAAGTAGGAAAGGGCAAAATCAAAGTAGAAAAAGGAAAAATCGAAGTAGAAAATGAGAAAAATCAAAGTAGAAAAGGGCAAAATCAAAGTAGAAAATGAGAAAAATCAAAGTAGAAAAGGGCAAAATCAAAGAAGAAAAGGGGAAAATCCAAGTAGAAAAGGGCAAAATCAAAGAAGAAAAGGGGAAAATCCAAGTAGAAAAGGGCAAAATCAAAGAAGAAAAGGAGAAAATCAAAGTTGAAAAGGGCAAAATCAAAGTAGAAAAGGGGAAAATGCCCCCAGAATAAACGGGGTAGGGGAAGGGAGGGTGAGAGAAGAGCCCAGGGAGAAGCTCGGGGTGGAAGCACAGCTGAGGCTTTCCAGCAAGGTGGCAAATAATTGGAAGAAATTCAGGGGGAAGTTTGTCTTTCATGAAGGTCAGTGCAGATACTTGGAAGATGAGCAAACCTCACTTCTGGTGGTGAAGAGCAGAGTGAAAGAGAAAAATATCCGTGAGGAACTGGAAAGTTGGGAGGAGCGGGCTCCAGAGTGAGGCCCAGTTCGGTGGAGTTCTGAATCTGAGGGAATCACAACAGGGCTCCAACCCTAGAAAAGTGGATTTCACTTAAATCCACCAAAACCACAAGAGTTTTCTGGCGGCAAGGCAGCGTGAGATGGTTCGATGGACTTTGAGGGAAAGACGAGGAAGCTGCAGGTGACTGAGCTGTCAAAATGCAAGGAGTGTGCAGAGGAAAATCAGGAGAGGATACTCCAAGGACAGGACAACAACAAACAATTGAAGAAGCCTGTGAGAAGCCAAAGAAAGGATTATTTATAGATATGATTTTTTTTTTTTTCCCCAAAGGCAGCATCAGCTTTTGAACAGAGGCACAATACCTGCAAAAAAACCCAAAAACCCACAGTCATTTTACAAAATCCTGAAGGAATGAAAATCCCAGAGCAGAAAGAAATCACAAAGGAGGAAGGAAGGGACAAAATTCTATTCAGGAACCTTCCAGGCTCTACCAGTGCCCAGGGATCAGGCCATGATTCGATGGGTGTTCAGTCTTTATTCCCATTCCAGCTCTGAGCAGGGACTGGGACTTCCCACTGCACCTCCAAGTGTGAGAACCACGGATCAGAAAGCCCAGCCAGACTGGAGAGACCTAAAATCCAGATCAGACAGCCAGAAAATCATTTCTGCTGCAGGGCACCGGGAGGTAAAACAAAATCTTGCGTGGATAATTTGGTGATTTTTTTGTTTGTTTTTTGGAAGCAAATCCTCATTTCAGGGCTGTTTCCTTCACAGGGAGAGGGATTTTGTTGTGGAAAACAACATCTGAGCTTGTTATCCTGGAGTTTCTTAGCAAGCAGGAGAGAACAGAGCCTTGTGGAGCACGACTCAGCTGCCCCAGCTCAGACACCCACCCCAGCATGAGAGGATGTGCATAAAACACCTGCAGCTGCTTCTGGCAGCTAGAAAGGGAACCTGGCCCAGCTCACATGTAAATATTTGCACTGAAGACATCGAAATCTCTCCGATGAATCCTGCCCAGGGCCTCTCAAACAGAAATTCTACTGCTCAGGACATAACCTCCCAAAGCAAGAAAACTGGGAGATGAAGAAAAGGCAGAACGAAGGGAAAATGTGCTCACGATAAAGGAGAATTGAATTGCAAGAAAGGAGACAAGTGCTACAGAGGAAATGCAAAACAATTTTTGATATTGCTACAAACCAGGTGTTAAAGAAAGGTACAACTAACTCCAAACTGAAATTATGTAGGGAAACAGGCTCTGAAAGAAGCAGCTCTGTGGTTAGCCCGGGTTGTTTGGTTCTACGAGGAAAAAAATCAATGTTTTTGCTGTTCCAGAAGGTGCTGGATCCCTCATTCCCCCAGCCTGGGCTTTATTCATCCTGGAATGAGCTGTGTTGCCATCCCAGCGTTATGAAATATTTCACCACCCCTCTGTGGGTATCATTACCAATCTATTTTGCATATCATTAAAAATAGAAGAGCTCAGGTTAGTCAGATGAGACCTACTTTCCCTGGGGTTGTTGACTGGTGTTAAATATAGTCCCATTTTGACAGAATCCCATCTCAGCTTCTCCAGTGTTCCCATGGCTGGGGTCAATCTCCCAAGCCCCTGTGGAATCTGGCAGGGCTTTAACACCCTCCTGACCCTCAGGGATCTCCCTTTTCGGGCTCCTCAGCACAGGTTTTGCTATGCTTGTCAGATAAATATTTTCCCTGATGACAAATATTGTTTAACATCATCCTTCCCTGTCAAAGGACTGGAAAATAATTCATCCTCCTCAGGTACTATTCACCCCGCTTCTTCCCAAATTCAGAACAGATTGATTTCTTTATGTTCATCAAAATTTATGCTTTTTTCTCTCCCTTTGTTGTGCCAGCCACAGATTTTCCCAGGTGCTCCGGCGTGACACTGATCTCCAGTTCCTAACTTCTAACACACATTCATTGCCACCAGTGTTTCCATGGCTCCAGTGCTTATTTTATTCCACTTGTGGAGCTGCTGTCTGTGCTTCCTTCCTGCCCTCCACAGTCAGATCCTTGGGGAAGGGAGGGGAAAATGGGAAAGGCCGGACAGAGGGGCCCAGTGCGCACCCCACAGCCTCTGCCCAGGGGTGTCCTGGCTGCAGGCAGCTGGAAACAGCAGGGGCAGGAAGGAGCTGGAAGAGGTACCTTGAGCTCTGTGCAGCTTCTGCCACAGCCATGGATTTCTGGAGGGCCCTGGTCCCACATCACAGAGGTGATCATCCCTGCCTGGGCCCAAACCCAACCCAAACCAGACCACAGGGACGTCCCTTTAGCATTTCCCTCTGGTTTTGTTGGGATCCCACTGATGATGAGTGCAGCGGTCCATGAATTCTTTACAACAGTCTTCACTCGGGGGACAACCATCAGCTCTGACAGCACTGACAGCAGAAGTTCTCCGTTTTCCGTACAGGAATAACAATGCAGAGATGGTGCAGATGAATGAGTTGTGCTCGTGGCTTCTAAATCTGACTTAAAACCGCTTACACCGAAATCTTAAGCAGCCTCTGAGAAACTGAACGTCTGACAAACTCACAAGGCGCTGCTGATGCTGATGCTGAGGGGGATTTTGGGCAGCCCTGTTTCAAGCCATCCCTGGATGAAAAGACCCCCCACAGGTCAGAGACACCAGGGTTTGGCTGAACACGTAAAACAAATCCCTCAGGAACGGCAGGAGGCAGTGCCCAGCATTTGCTGGAAAAACACCCACACCAGAAGTTTCCCGTGGAAGTCCAGCTCAGATCCCACCATGTGATTGCTCAGAACCAAGGAAAGTCAGGAAAATTGGACGTGGCCACAAGACCAGGGGCTGCTGATCCCACACCAGGCTGCGCTGAGGTTGCAGCTGGTGAATGAGGCACTGGGAATGAATGGTCTGGGATTGCCTGCTGGGAAAGGAGCTCAGAGGGACAAGAGCTGCCCTTTTGGAGTGGTTCCACTCACAGGCCCTTGGAATATTCACTGGGAAGGTCAAAAGCCCAGGTGTGCCTCTCCTCTCCTCTCCTCTCCTCCCCAGCTGCACTCAGCTGGTGAAGGACCTTCCCTGGGCCCCGGGAGCACCAATTATCCCAGGGAAAGGAACACCAGGGAATGCTGCCACGCCGAGGTTACACCCTCACAAGGACACCAACCGAGGTCTCCCTCAGCTCAGATGAGCCCTCAGTGACTCCCTGGTGCCTCTCCTGTCCGGGTGGGAGATGTGAGCACCAGGCAGGAAGGAGCCTCCACACAGCTCTGGGGGATTTCCTCACGGTGCCCACCTATTCCTGCAGGGATCTCCGGGATTGCTCCCGGCCCAGCTCTCAAGGGGTTCAAACAAGGATGGGGGAATGCCACTGATGCCCAAGTTTAGGTGTTTAGATGCCGTTTGAACTCAGCCTGTTTCCTTTACTTGCTGCTGAATATCCCCAGTGGAAGAGTGGAAAACCAATCTGGTGGCCTGGGGTCTTGAGGGGGAAAAAAGAGAACGTGTGAAAATCCAAGGGGTCAGAGACAGGCGGCGCTTCCCAATCCTCCCTCCCAGTCTGCCAGTGCAAATTACCTTCTCCTGACTGCGGCTTTCAGGAGAGAAAAACCATCCTGGGCAAAGGATTGGCAGCTCCCAAAGCCTCTGCCCAGAGCAGTCTGGAGCCCAAACCCATAAGGTGAATTATGATCCAGCTCTGGATCGTGTTGGCTGAACCAGAGGAAGTGCCAGGGACAGGGAGAGAGAAGAGTGATGGGTCCCACAGCACGGAGTGTGGAGGGTCTGGGCAGGAGGGTGAGGTCCAGACACACTCTGGGAATATTTCACCTTCCTGCCTCGGCCTCACCGGGGAAACAAAAGAGATACAGATGCTGGGTTATAAATTTTAAAGCAATTCTGCTGAGAACCTCCTTTTGAATTTAGAGGCAGATTCTTCATATAAATGGATTGAGAAATTCTCCCTCTGAAGTCATCCATCTCTTAATAGGACACCCTGACACCGGCTGAGTCAATCCGATGTCCGCTGTTGATTTGAGGGTGTTCATCCAAGGCTGACATGACATTTCTTTTGTTGACAGAGCTCATATGTTACAGCAGCCCGTCCTTCATATTTCTCTGTCTTTCACTGCTTCAGCAGCTGCACACCAGGAGAAACTGCTGCATTCACTTATTGCTTCAAGGTCCATTTCCTGGACATTCCTGCCTCCAGCAAAGGGCAGCATTCGTGTGTTAAATCCTAGATTTCAACTGGAGAAGGATTTGCCCTGGAGATGATTCTTCAAAATTCTCCAAAGTGCTGGAGCACCTGATTTTAATTTCAGGAGCAGATACATAATAATGATATTATTCAGTGCCTTTCATTCCAAAGGATTCTTCTCCAAAGTTAGACTCTGACAGAGAGATCTACCAGTGGATCTGGGTGAACACAGGCAGAACTTCATGCACCATGGCATCTCTGGGAAGGAACGAGACAGCTAATTTGAACTTTGTCACATCAAATTCTGAGCCTCAGATTGCTGGGATGAGCATTCCAGCAGACAGCTCTGCTCTTGGAGCGTGATGGAATCTTCTTTCACTGACAGCAAATCTCATTTGGGCAAGAAATGCAGCTGTCCTGGAAGCCCAGACTGGAACAAAGCCTGGACTCTGCCTCAGGAGGTGGGAAAGTGCTCTGGGAATTATAACCTTGTCCTGTCCTTGTCCTGGGCACTCCAGAGGGACAGCACACTGGCTCTGGGTGTGTCCCAGCTGATGCCTTAGGTTTCAGCTTTTATATTTTTCAATCCTGCACTGCCCAGTGTGGGACTCTGGAGTTCCTTGGAGCCTGTTGGCTGCTGCTCTCTTGTGCCACACAGACACAACAAAGCCTCTCCCAGCTCCTTGTTCAAGGACACTCAGGCTGTCCCAGGCCCAAAAGGTGTAAACCAGGGCCTCTGGAGAGGGGGAGAAATGGAAGAAATTCCATCATCAGCTCAAGTTTGAATTGGCCAATTGATGCTGATCTGCAAATGAACCAAACCTATCAAAGTGTGAAGAACTCGGGACTCGGGGCCCATCTCGGGGTCCAGCTTGGATGTGGCCTTTGGCTCCCCAGGGTGCACCTTTGAAGGCCTTTCAGATAAATATCCACCTTTATTCCCTCCCTCCTGTCTGGTCTCTGTTTCTAGGTAGCCCCCCAAGGCATCACAGCCCTGGCTCACTTTGGCAGGGGCAGATTTCTCTGGGTCGCTGGGTGGTGGCACGGGCAGGACGGCGGAGCTGGAGCTGGCAGGGGCACAGGGGAGGTCCTGCTGCGTTGTCCTTGCAGAGCTGCCCTTCTGTCCTTCTCCTGCTCCCTGCGCTTGCAAGACAGACTGAGAAGCTCAGGAAAAACCCTAAACTGGAACTTCTGAAGAGGAACTGAAGGAGAGATGAGAGAGAGGCTGTGCCTGCCTGGGGGCTGCTCCCAGAGCTCAGCAGGCACCTGGCTCTGGTGGGGCTGGCAGAACCCACCTGAGGGACCCCCTGACTGGGGCTGAGCTGGGCCTGCACTGCCCATCCGTGCAGCCCTGTCCAGCAGAGCTGGGGGCTAAAGGCCACCCTTAGGCTGCAGCTGGACGAGGTGTTTTCTCTGGCTCTGCTGGTGAGGAGCTGCTGAAGAGCTCAAGAACACTGCTCTCCAGTCTGGATTCCATCCTGTCCCCTGACCTTACAGAGCACAAGGTGTTACCTCAGTTACAGCACAAAATTCCTAAAATCCAGACCCAGCTGGGGAGCAGCAGCCGGGAGCTGTGAGATCCCTGCTCAGGCAGGAGCTGTGAGATCACTGCTCAGGCTGGAGCTGTGAGATCCCTGCTCTCCATGGGCTGGGAGCTGTGAGATCCCTGCTCTCCACAGGCAGGAGCTGCCCTGCAGTCAAGCTCTGCAGGAAGCTGTTCCTGCTGGAAGCCCTGCACTCACATCCCTGCCCTGCTGAGCACATGGTCCAGCTCAGGGAGAGCCCAGGGAGCTCTGTCCCAGCCCCAGGGGTGTCACAGGCTCTGCCCCTGTTCCTGCAGGAGAGCAGCTCTCCCTCCTTGGTGCTCTGTTGCTCTTTGCCTCATAAAGTTTTATTAAAGACTTACAAGGGATTTTCTGCACAGCTGCCCAACCAATGCCCTTCACAGCACATCTCCAGCCCTTTAAATATTCACGAGGCTGGGGCTGCTGCTTAATTGAATTTCCTCTGTGGATGAATCCGTTATTTCTCATCTCCTGCAGCCAAGGTGCAGATTGGGTACAAAGCTGGGGTAGGAGACCAAGGAAGCAATTCCTCTTTGGTCAGTGGCCTCAGCCTTGCTGGGATCAGATCTCCAGTATCATTCTTCTCCCTAGACGGTCTTCAAATCACAGATTCATGGAGTAATTCATGCCAGGATGGACGGCCAGGGGTCCCCAGTCCAAGCCCTGCTCAGGAAGGGATGCCAGCAAAGACAGAGGAGGTTGCTCAGGGCCTCGAGTTTCAAGCATCCAAGGATGGAGGTCACACCTTTACTTCCTCATTTTGAAATTTTCATTTCCCCCTACATTTATGGAGACTCCTGCTGGCTGGGTCTGTTGCCTCGTGTCCTTTGCAGTGCACCTCCACCGAGAGCCAGCTCTTCCTATCCCACAGCCTCCCTCAGGAGCAGCAGGAGCCTCTCTCAGCCTTCTGTTCTCGCCACCAAACCGTCCCAGCACCCTGAGCCTTCCCCTCAGCACAGCCCCACCGTGCTCCAGCCCCCAGAGCAGACACAGCACCTCAGCTGTGACCTCAGGAGAAGAGGGGAATGATGCCCTCCCTCCATCTGCCCCCTGTGCTCCTGCCAGCACAGCCCAGCTGCCCTGCACCAACACCAGAACTGCCACCAGCTCTTGTCGGCCACCAGGAGCTGGCATTGGCCACGCTGCCCCAAATGCAGAATTATTTCAGCCCCTGCTTTTCCCCCGAATGGAGCAATGGGCAGAAAAGCACTGAGAGCAGCCAGGAGACCAGGACAAATTCCAGGAGCTGTTTCAGCCTCCCCTGCCGCTCACATCCTGTTTCTTGGAGGTTTTGGGCATTCCAAAGAAGTTATTCTGTGCAGATGTCTCAGCTCTGAGGTCAGCCAAGGAAGCTGCCCTATTTTCTCCTTGGCCAGGAGCTGATATTGAACTGGGCAGCCAGAAGAGAAAAAGGAGGTCAGTGGCCTCAGCATCTGGGTCACAAGACCACGGGGAGCCTGAGAAGGCAGTGGAGGGACAGGGACAGGGACAGGGACAGGGACAGGGACAGGGAGAGGGACGGGGACAGGGACGGGGACAGGGGCAGGGACAGGGAGAGGGACGGGGACAGGGACGGGGACAGGGGCA
>VZTE01005321.1:183788-196424 GCA_013397775.1 Eulacestoma nigropectus | reverse complement strand
GGGGGGGGGGTCTGTTTCATCTCAAACACGTGATTTGCACTTTATTAAAAGCATCCCCTCTGCCTTGCAGCCACTCAGAGGCTCAGGGTTGCTCCTCCCTTCACCTGCCGAGGGTGTGAGCAGAGTCCCCAGGCCTGCCCTGCTCACTGTGCCCAACATGTTCCTACAGTAAAAGGTTTTCAGGTGAAGCAGCAGCTCCACAAGTGATCGATCACCTTGGGGTCGCTGGGCTGTGGGCAGCTGAAATCCAAAAAGCTGAAATCCAAAAAGCTGAAATCCAAAAAAATGTTTCTCACAAATGGTCACGGCCACTTTGGGGACATTTCAAGCTGCACATCTTGACAGAGGTACCTGGAGGTCACAGACCTGCAATGCCACAAACACATCCTCATGGTCAGCCCTGGGCTGGTGCAGGACCAGTCACGTTGTTCCCAACATGGGCCAGGCTGAGATCACAGAGCCATTAAAGTTGGAAGAGACGTCCAAGATAAAACCTGGAGTTCAGCCTTCAGCCAAATCCCACCATTGCCATTAAACCGTGTCATGAAGTGCCACGTCCACTTAACACTTCCAGGGATGGTGACTCCACCACTCCCCTTGGGAGCCTGTTCCAGTGTTTAACCACTCTTCCAGTGAAGGAATTCCATAGAAACATGGAATGGTTTGGGTTGGAAGGGACCTTAAAGCTCACCCAGTCCCACCCCCTGCCTTGGGCAGGGACGCCTTCCATAGACCGGGTTGCTCCAAGCCCCGTCCAGCCTGGCCTTGAATTTTTCCTGATCTCCAACCTGAACCTCCCCTGGCAGGGGTGGCACTGGGTGAGCTTTAAGGTCCCTTCCAACCCAACCCATTCCATGATTCTGTGATCTGCACTCAGGTCCTGCTGCTGGAGGAAGAGGAGAATCTTTTGGGGGTGTAGGAAAGGCAGCAGCACCTGCAGGGGGTTGAGACAGCTCTGCCTCCCTCCTCAGCGTGGGTGAAGGCCCAGGGGAGCAGCAGGACACTGCAGCAGGGGAAAGATGTGGAGCAATTGGAGAGTTCAGGACAAGCCCGGAGAGGAAGGCAGGAAAATCAGATGTGTGAAAGGCATGAGCTGAATTCATTTCGTGTAGGGCAGACAGAATGCAAAGAGTGAATCTCCAGCTCCAGCTGCAAAGAGGAACAGACCAGAGCTTCAAATCCAGCATGGACAGGATGCAAAGCAATGTGGTTTCAACTGCAAAAGAAAAAAAGTAGGATGCAAACTGCAAGAGGATCAGTGGAAACATTCATGTGCCAGGGTGAAGGGCTGGATCCTGTCATCCTTTCCCACCCCTGCTGCCCTCCAAGCTTTAGTTCAGGTTAGAAAACTCAATCCTGTAAGTCTGTAATTAGGAAAGAAAGTCTTCATTAAAAACCAAAATAATCAGCTGAATATTTTAACCATTCAAGAAGGATGTTGGAAACTGCGGGAATCTGAGGATTCTGTAACTGCACATGGGAAGAAACTCCTGTGTGGCACACTCTGGGCGACTGTTCTGGTGTCACAGCACTCAGAGATTGCATTTCACACCCCCACTCCTTAAAAACCAAGCAAAGCCTGATCCCAGGGCTGACAGCAACTCCCGTCATCCCAGAGCTTGCAATTAAAACCACCAGAGGTGACAGCACTGGAAATGCTTCAGAATAATCAAGCCACCTTCGAGTTTTGTAAGATTCGCTTGTTTGTTTTGAATGCCTTCTGCTCGGAGGGAGAGGAGGATTTCATTACAGCCTGGAAATGCCTCACGTGGAAGCCACAGCTCCTGGGATCCTGCCTGAGGGGACATGGAAAGCTTTGTGCTTCCCAATCTTTCGGCCCTCCAGACACAGATCCCTTATTTTTCTGACTTGGGAACTCAGAAAGACTTAAAGCCAAGGGGCTTCAGCCTCGACCTAATTAGGGAGGGGTTGAGCCCTGGGAAAATTTGTTTTGTGGGCCCACAAGGAAAACAACCAGGGGGGATGGGATGGGATGGGATGGGATGGGATGGGATGGGATGGGATGGGATGGGATGGGAGACAGGATCTGCTGGACCTGACAGCAGATCTTCATGTCCCAGAATGTGGCTTGGGGCTGTGGTCTCACCCTGTCCCCCAGCTCTTCCACACCATTTAATTTGCAGAAAAAAGCTCTGGAGTTCACCTTCCGAATAAATTCCAGCCTTCTCCTCCGGCCAGCACTGGATCCTGCTGATTTCAAGCCTTGCCCAGGTGTATTGATTCTTCCAGCAGTGAGAACACTGGCATATAAATTGCAAATTGGAGCCAAAGGGGAGCGGCTGCATTCAGAGCACACGGAATAAAGGAGATTTATCCCGAGGGAAGGGGTGTTTATTCATGCAGTGACCTCAGGCCCTGCAGTGCTGCACTCCCTGGGGAGGGGCTGCTGGTGGCCTTGAGGAGGCAGTGGCTTAGCAGGGACAGCCAGCACTTAATAAGTGACTTCAGCAGAGGCAGAACGGATCTGAGGAAAACGCTCCAGGGACTGATCCCGTCCAACCCCACAGAGCAAAATGAACACTCTCCTTCTGGCCAGGCTCGTTCCTTCCCGGTGATCCTCATTATTATTCCGTTTCCATGTTGCAATAAATAATGTAATCACCCAAAGCCAGGTGCTGATTAACAGGCTCCCTCCTCCCCGGCAGGGACACGGCCAGGCTGGGGGCAGCAGAGCTCCTGCCCAGGGATGCTGCTGGGCCCTGGGTCTATCAACAATGGGACGGGAAATTTGGAGAAACAATAAACTGCCACCACCTTTGCCAAACTGAAATGACAGATAGTGAAATTAATTTCAGGCCCGTTTAATGAGGGATAATTAACCCACCCATCACAAGGCCACAGGACACACCAGTTGGAAATTTTCCAGTTAATGCTGTTTGATATTCCCGCCTGATTTTCAAGAATTTCATTGATGTCTTAATTAGGAAAGGTACCTGTATTAACTCCATTCTCAGACAGTTCCTGTCACTGCTGTGATTTACAGAGGTTTGTGGGTCTCTCCCTGCCAGTCCCCACTGTGGTCCCTTCCCCTTGGAGGCAGCAGGGACACCTTCCACTAGCCCAGCTTGTTCCAACTGGATGATCCCGTTCCTTCTGCCTTTCCAAACCCATCTCCTCCTGAAACCCAAGGGCAGGGGCCAGGACCTGACCATATTTTGGGCTGTTTTCCTGGCCTGGAGGGACTCAGGCCCCTCCCAGCACACCCCAGTCAGGCAGATCTCCCTGTAGAGCTTAAAAACGCCACAGCTGCCACCACAATTGAAGATGCAGACGGGGAAAGCAGCACACAGCAAGCAGGGAGGGTATTTATAGCTCCTTATGTAAAGCAGATACAATGGAGCCATTTGGAGCTGGAATGGGCTCCGTTCTCCTCCCTCACGGAGCAAACTGCAGATCCCAGCAGATCCCAGCAGATCCCAGCAGATCCCAGCCCACCCCAGGCCTGCTCTGCTCGGTGAAGGGGACCCAGCACCATCCCCCCGTAGGATGCAGCCCAAGGGATGGTGGACCAAGGAGAAATGAGAGGGGTTATGGTCTGTGGGAGCTCAGGTAGCCGGGAATGATGAGCACCATCCTGCTCCACACTTCCCTGAGCCCACACAGACGCTCCCTCCACCCCGCCCTTTTCTGGAAAGCATTAATTGCCATTACTCATCAGAAGCACCCCGAGACAAGAACCCGGTGACCGAGGTCTCACGGGTTCTCACAACTGATCAATTAATTCCAAAAGGTCGTTCTGAACTGCTTTAAACAAAGTGCAAGCGCATGAAAAGGGGGTTATTGCTTCCTGAACGTCTCAGCCCATTCCGTTCTGATGTGCTGGTGAATTAGATATTAAATCCACAGATGAGCTAAATGAGTTAATCGTGGCTAATGTCATTACCAGCAGTAGCAGAGGAATCAAAGATGATTAGCCACTTGTCATAAAGTCTTAGCACAGAGGACAGAGAGAATTAATTTGTCCCACTGACCTGCTTTTGGTTTCCACAGGCTTCTGATCGATGTGTGCTGGAAATACAGGAAATAAACAGGGAGAAAGGAAATCCAAGATGATAAAACAGCTGAAATACATGGGAAATGGGAGACTTGGAAGTGATGTTCTAGAAAAGCAGGAAAGGGTGGAGATGGGGAGGCAGAGAATTACCAGCCAGCCACCTGTGCTCGCCCCTAACCTGAATTATCCCGTGACTCTGAGGATGCTCACTGTGCTCCCCCTTGGGAATCATTTCCCAGCCAGGACTCTCCAGCAGCCCTGACTCCCTCTGGGCCAGGCTGCCCCAGCCCTGGCCACAGACAGCATTTCCATGGATCAATAGGGCTGGAGACCTTGTCCTCCCTGGGCCGTGCCTGCTGCCTGCCTTTCCCTCCCTTGACACAGCCAATTTCCCAGAGGAGATGGATGGCTCCTCCAGCAGCACTGTGTATTTAATACGTGCTATTTATCACCCACCTTGTCACCCCAATGAGAGAAGTGTGTGCCTGCACAACAAACAAGCAAAAATCCCCGTTGCATTTGGTTAATCCTCTGGTGGCCATCAATAAACATCAGGGGTTGGGAGTGGCTCGGGGAGGATTTTAATAAATAAAATATTTACTTTTGAAATTATTATTATTATTGTTATTATTGTTGCTCAGCTTCTCCCCAGCCCTTCCCGTTTCAAAGTGTGTCAGCCTGCAGCAGCTCCTGTTTTCATTGCATCAGGCTGCCAGAGCAGGAGGAACTGTGCTGGTTCCGTCAGCGCTGCTGTCTGGGGAAGGGAATTATCAAAGGGAAGTCAGGGATCGGTGCTCTGACGTAGCCCTGTCCTGCAAGCTCAGCCCCAGAGCTGCCACTCGCTTCAGAAACAGAGTGGGACCAAGGCTGGGACATCAGGACGGGGCTGGCTTCTCCAGAAAATCCCCCCAAGCCTTGGAATCACAGGATCACAGCTTGGGAAAGACCTCCAAGATCGTTGTGTCCAACGTTTGACCGAACCCCGCCTTGTCACCAAGGGCCACCTCTGCAGGGCCTTGTGCCACAGGACTCCCGGACGGCACAGCTGGGCCCGGGCTCCCAGGGATCCGTGTCTGCTGGAGCCAAACCAGGTTAAAAGGACACGCTGACCACTCATGGCTGTGATTTCCTCTGATACCAGTCCTTAAGCAGGGCTTTGGTACAGCCCTGAGTCTGCCCTCGGTGCCAAACGCTCCTGCCCAGGCTGGAGATGAAGTGTGGTCTCCATTCTCTCTTGGCCCGGCAGTGTCAGCAGGGGAAACAATTCCATCAAATTCCATCAAAACCATGCGTTTGGCCAGTGGAACAGCCCCGTGTTTTTTGCAGAAATCAAGCAGCAACACTTTCGAAACAATCTGTGCAAAACCTGTTTCTCATCAGCAGCCAATTTCCTCTGTAAAATCTGAAGGTTCAGTGTCACCACACGTCCAGTGGCACTTCTGGAGGCCTCGCTTAGAGCCTCCACCACTCCAGAACTGCCCATGGCAACGTGTCAGGGGCTGCCTGACAGTTCTGCCTGACCCTGCCCTCTGTCAGTAAATAATCAAGTGTACCCTGACACTGAATCTTGTTAAATCACTGTTTTATATCGATAAATACGTCGGCACCTCTCTTGTTAGAGCGAGCTGCGACTCCCTCACGACACCGCCCCCTCACGAAGCAGACAAGGCCCAAATTGACCCAGACACTTTCTCCATCTCAGCCTGGCCCAGCTGGAGCCATTTTCTCCTCATGAGTCAGAGGCTGATTTCTCATCACCATCAGAGGCTGATGCCTCTGCTGCTTTCTCTGTCTCCTTTTCATTGTCACTCCTAGGCCAGCCCCATTTCTGCCACACAAGTACAGTCGACTTTCTCAAGCGCTGCTCAATATTTCACACAGAGGCTTCTCGACATCACAGACTATTCCCAACTACCTCTTTAGTCACGAGCAATTCACTGAAAAAACCTAGAATAGTGCTTTTTTTTGCTCCTTATTAGGAGGAGGGGACCACGTTTTGTGGAAGGGGAGGATGAGTGATGAGGTTGTGCTGAGGGTGTTTGGACGAGCAGCACAGAACTGCTGTGAAATCTCCTGCTCTGGAAACCTTCCTGGGAACTCGCAGCAGTTTTCTTCCTACCTGAGCAATGCACAGATTGCAAAGTGCAAGCAAAGGCAGAACAGGAGTTTATTTGCAAATACGAGCATGAATCACTTTTCCCTAAATGCTCCACTGGCTCAAGGAGCCACCCCATGTGCTCGTGCCTGAGTTCCCATCTGCAGAGGGAGCGGGAGCAGCTGCTGCCCTGTTCCAGGCAGTCTGGAAATGAGGAATGACCCTGCTTGCCTTGCTCCTGTCCTGATCCCCAGCCTCGTGTCCTGCCCACCCATCTTGGCAGAATCCTTTCCTTCCCCACCGCAGATTTTGCCCCAAACGACCCCTGCTTTGCTCTGTGGGATCCGGAGCCACGCCCTGGCCAGGCACCCAAACAAGAGTGTGAATAAAGCTGCATAACCGCAAATATTGGAGCCTTTTTGAGGTCACAGCTCACACAGAGATGTGTCAGCAGGCACTGCCTCTCCCTGCCCTGAGGAGGCATCTCCCAGGACAGGGGGAGAGGAGAAGGGGCTGATTCCAAAGGTCCTGGGTGTGGACCCAGGGCCAGGGGTTTGGCTGCACGAAGGAGAAGTCCCTGACATCTGGACAGGCTGAAACTCCTTCTCACTCTGGTCCTGTTCTCTGTTGCACAAAGGAGCTGCAGGAGGACACACAAAGGTCACTGCACAGGGCAGGGAGTCTGAGATACCTTTGCATGAGGAAGGAGAAAAAACCTCTCCAGGGATTACAATAAATTGCCGCCTTCTTTTCCCCAGGGCTCCTATGAGACACTTGAAAAAGTGACCTCATTAATTAATGAGATGGGTTAAGGCTCTCTCCACATACTCTACTTAATTGCAATTCTGTCATTCCCAGTGAATTCTTAAAGCCACATTGATTATTCAAAGCTCTGTCCAATCAATAAAACAATAAACCATGTATGCTTAAAAAAGTGATTAAAGAGATAAATACAGGAGACACTTTAAAGCAGCCACGTCCTCCTGCAGCCACTTATCCAAGAGCAAGCAATGGTAAATCTGTTTCCACGTCCTCATCTAATTGCAAGGGGGGGATTGCCTCGTCAATTTATTTTAATCCCTAATCCATGCACAAAGCAGCTCCAAACAGAAATCATTCCAAACCCTAATGCTCCCAATTTTCCCTTGGCTGCTCGCCCCGGGCCCTGCACAAACGATAGTCATGGATGAGCAGGGCGGGAGAGGCTGTGGCCAGGGAGGGAGGCTGTGCGAGCCTCGTGCCCGGGCTGATGGGGTGGGCAGGAGAGCCAGGAATCCTGAAGGACAGGCCTGATGGGAAGCTGCAGGAATATCACGGCTGAAGCTTCTTCGTTGCAGAACAGGCGGTGTCCTACAGCCTGGAGCAACCCCAAACGTGGAGCAGTCCCAAACATGGAACAGCCCCACACTCTGGGCAGCCCTACACCATGAAACAGCCCCACACCCTGGAGCAGCCCCAAACACGGAGCAACCCTACACCCTGGAGCAGCCCCACACACTGAAGCAACCCCACACCCTGGAACAGCCCCACACCCTGGGCAGCCCTACACCGTGAAACAGCTCTATACCATGAAACAGCCCCACACCATGCAGCAGCCCCACACCATGCAGCAGCCTCCCCCATCCCTGGCCGGAGCTACATCTGCTGGAATCCAAGGGCCAGGCAAGTCCATCCGTTCCTCATCCCTGGCTGGATCTGTCCTGGCCTCAGCGTGGTTGATGCTCCTCCAGATTTGCTTCTTCTTGACCCCAGCGCTGAGCACCCACCATGACCTGCAGGCACCCCCGGAGCCCATTCCCACTCCTGTTCTCCCGGGACACGGCAGGAAAACCTCGTGTGCTCGCAGTGTGTGAGGCTGTCCCAGCTCCCCCCAGCCTGTCACCCTGCCCTCTCCCTGAGATGTGGGTCAGGACAATCAGCTCCCCTCCCACACTTCTCCAGAGCCCATCCCCAGATCCGTGGCAGCCACTGGTGTTGCTGGAATCTGTTCCCATACTGGGGTTACTGGTGTGGCTGCGGGAGTGGGGCTTGGCCTCGCCCTGTCCCAGCGCCCACAGGGACACTCCCCATGTGCAGGGCTGGAATCCATCCCCGGGTTTGAGACTCCTCAGCAGAAATCCCCAGTTCCCACTTCGGCCCAGCCTCCTCCTCCTTCAGAGAAACAAATGATTTGTGTTTGTACAACTTATCATGAGTTTGGAGCTAAGAGATCCCCAGGGCTTCCAGCTAGAAAGGAGCCAAGGTAAGGGCTTGAGGCTTGGGGGAGAGGAGAAAAAAGCACTTCTGGGCTTGAGGTGAGTTTTTTATTCTTCTCTTTTCATATTTTTTCATTGAAAACATTGTGATTTAACAAGTACAGTCGTTGTTGAACATAAATAAATAATGTGGAGAACTGGGACGTGCGAAGCTCTGTGATTGCATAAATATTCAAGCTGCAAAAGAAACAGAAGATTTCAAAGGTGCAAACCTAATTATGGCGTTGTTCTGTCTCCCCCTGTAGTAATTCAAACATAAAGAACAGTTCCCTGTGGGCTGCTGGGAACGTCTGAAATGCTGAACCTGGAGAATGCAGCATCCCGGCACAGCTCAGGCTCCTCTCGCCCTCACACACAGCTCAGCTAAACCGAGGGCACGGTCTGGGGCTGTCCCCAAGACCCCCACGAGCAGAGCCTTGGGGCTGGCAGGGCAGTGACACCTCTGGCTCGCTCTCCTTGAAGCCCTCACACTTTACTTGATGCCATGAGGGACAACTGGTGGCATACTCACCCCGTGCTCCTTGGAGGTGTTTCTGCAACAACTCCAGGCCACTCCCATCAAATTTGTCTCCTGCCACCTCCCCTGCCAGGTTCCTGCCCAGCCTGGAGTGATGGGCACAGAGATGTCCCCACGTCCTGCACGGCTCCCACAGCTGGAGGTGGCTCTGTCCTGGGAGAGCTCCCGTGGGCTGGGCAAGGCTGGGTGGTGCTTGAGGTCCCCTTGTTGCTCTGCAAACACTTTACAGAGGAGCCCAGAACTCACGGGATCACTGGGGTTGGAAGGGACCTCTGGAGATCACCTGGTCCAACCCCCTGCCCAGGCAGGGCCACCCAGAGCTGGTGACACAGGAACCCATCCAGGTGGGTTTGGGATGTCTCCAGACAGGGACACTCCAGCCCCTCCCTGGGCAGCTGTTCCAGTGCTCTGCCCCCTCCATGGAAGGAAGTTCTTCCTCATGTTTAGGTGGAATTTTTTGTGGTTCAGTTTATGGCCGTTGCTCCTTGTCACGGGCACCGCTGAACACAGCCTGGCACCATCCTCTGGCACCTCCTGGAGATGTCTGGATGAGTTGATGGGATCCCCTCTGAGCCTTCCCTTCTCCAGCCTGACCAGGCCCAGCCCCTGCAGTCTCTCCTCATCAGAATCTCCAGACCCCAAATCACCTCCACTGCCCCACTGGACCCTCCCCAGCAGCTCCTTGTCCCTGTTGTACTGAGGAGCCCAGATCTGGACACAGAAACTCATCCAAGTTTTGCTGCCAGCCCCTTTATCCCAGGATTTTTTCCCAAAGCCCAATTTTTACCTCAGGGAACGTTCACCACTGAGAAACAAAAGCACCACGTAGACCATTGACCCCTCTGAGCTCCCCCTCATGGCTTCTCCTCTGAAATAACAACATCCTGCTGGATTCACCCTCTTGTCCCTTTTCCACATAACAGCCTCATGCGAAAATAGCCCTTTATTACCTCGACATCATGTTTTAAATTAACCTTTGAGGTTTTCCACTGCAGTTTGACTTAACGCATTTGCTTCATCTCCCTTTTTGAGCTTGGAATTTTTCAGCTGGAAAATGGGATTTCTGCATTATCGTCTCTACAGCCAAGAAAAAAAAAAAAGGCAACAAAACCCCACAACAAAGTCCCCTTGCCATGAGGCAGCTGCGGGAGGGATGCAGGTCCTGGGAAACCTTGGGATGGGGGTGCTGGGCCAGCGAAGCCAGCTGCACTGCGGGTTTTCAGTGACACTGCTGGGGAGAGGGGGAGAGCAGCTGGAGAAGGCTTTTTGGGGTTCAGGTTCCCCTGCCAGAGGCCTGGCATGGATGCAGCACTCCTGAGTCGAGATTTGGGATTCTCCTGCCCCTGCCAGCATCATCCTACAGGGCAACAGCACCATCTACCGCTCCTGCGTTCCCTCTTCCTGCGGAGCTCGGCCCCATCCGTGGGCCCTTCTCCCTGGTGCTGGACACCTCCAGCGGCTGCACATCCTTGGAAAGCGGGCTCCTGTCCCCGCAGGAAGGACTGTGCCGGGGCACGACCCGGGCTGAGCGGCACAGATGTTGGCACCACAACATGAGAGAGAAAAGAAGGATGTGGAGCTGTCAGAGAGCGTCCGAAGGGGAGGCATGAGGGTGGGGAAGGGTCTGGAGGGGCCACCCCAGGGCACTGGGTTTGTTCAGAGGAGAAAAGGAGGCTGAGGGCAGAGCTCAGCAGGGGCTGCAGCTCCTCCCGAGGGGCAGCTCTGAGCTCTGCTCTCTGTGACAGGGACAGCACCCGAGGCTGGAGCTGGGCCAGGCAGATTTGAGGATGGAGATCAGGGAACGGTTCTTCCCCCAGAGGGTGCTGGGCACTGCCCAGGCTCCCCAGGGAATGGGCACGGCCCCGAGGCTGCCAGAGCTCCAGGAGCGTTTGGGCAGCGCTGCCAGGGATGCCCAGGGGGGGATTGTTGGGGTGTCTGTGCAGGGCCAGGGGCTGCACTGGGTGATCCCTGTGGGTCTTTTCCCACTCAGGTTATTCCATGATTCTAAATAAACTCCCACTGAGGACAGAGCTCCTCCAGACCCTTCCCCACCTTCACTTCCCTCCTTTAGACACTCCCTGACAGCTTTAGATACTTTTTATATTTCGGCACCCAAAACTGCCCCCAACACTCGAGGTGAGGCCGCCCCAGCCCAGAGCAGAGCGGGACAATCCCCCCCTCCCCTGGCTGGCGATGCCGGCCCTGATGCCCCCAGGACAGGGTGTCCCTTCGGGCTGTCGCCCCCGGGTCCCTTCCCGCAGGTCTCCAGCCTCTCCTTGCCCCGCCTGTGCGTCCGGCGCTGCCCCAGCCCGGGGGCAGAACCCGGCGCTTGTCTCTGTCAAACTCTGCGGCTGCCGGGGGGTCCCCGGTGGGCTCAGCCTGTGCCGGTGTCCCCGGGGCGCGGGGGCAGCAGGGACCGCACAGGGACGGCAGGGACCCCACAGGGACCCCACAGGGACCGCAGGGACACCACAGGGACCCCACAAGGACCACACAGGGACCGCAGGGACGCGGGGCTGGAGGCGGTGATGGGGTGCGGAGGGTCCTGGAGGGCTGAGCCTGCCCAAGGAGGGGGCACGGGATGGCTGGAGCGGGGGATGCACCCCCAGCATCTGCCTGCACCGACCGGGAGGGATCCCCCTTTCATCCCGGGAGGGATCCCCCTTTTCATCCCGGGAGGGATCCCCCACTCATCCCGGGAGGGATCCCCCTTTTCATCCCGGGAGGGATCCCCCTTTTCATGCCGGGAGGGATCCCCCTTTCATCCCGGGAGGGATCCCCCTTTCATCCCGCTCATCCAGCCCACGGGTGGCCCCACGGGGCAGGCGGCAGCACACGGGACGTGCCCCAGCCCCGGAGGACAGGAGCCACCCCTGGGAATGCCCAGGTGACCTTGGCACAAACGTGTCCCACAGCGCCTGACCCTGCATGGTCCTTGGGGCAGGACGGAGGTGCCAGGGACACTGCGGGGAGCACGGGGTGAGTTTGGGGGGCTGGGATGAGCGGAGCCGTGCCCTGGGGAGCTGGGGAGCACAGCCTGGCTGGTGCCCAGCAGGGCAGGAGCAGCTCAGTTCAGCCTGGGGGTGGTGCAGAACCAGGGTGAGAGGCGGATCCCGCTGCTGCTGAAATGAAACCTTCCCCCTTTTTTGTGCCAGCTGCTCCTTTAGCACAAAAACTTCCCCCCGTGGACTTCATCCACTCAGGTCTCCCAGTTCTAAAGAATCTTTATGTCTGTTCTGATAAATGCTCCCTGAACACCCCGAAAACGCCTGAATCCTTTGGCTGCTGGTTCCCAGATGGATGGGCAGTGGAGCTGGAGTTCACCCCTCTGTGTCAGGGCCGTGGTGCTCAGATAACTCATCCACAGGTGAGGACAGAGCAGGGATGGGAGCCAGAGCTCATCCCACCCCTGCCCTCTGCCCCTGCCCCAGGCTGGGAGCCTCCTGGCCCAGCTGCCCCTTCCCAAAAGCTCCACAGCCTGTCCCGTGGCCACCACTGCTGGCCACAGGCCCGCACAGAGCTGTGCTGAAGGAGCTCAGCCAGGTTCTCGTCTTCCTGTGAGCTCCCCACGCCTGGGCGAGGTGGTGTCCCCCTTTCCCTTTCAGCCCCTTGCGCTGCCCCTGTGCCCAGCCTTGACCCTTGTGGGTCATGCACTGCCCAGGAGAGCTCCACAGCCCCTTCCCATGGATCCCATCCCATCCCATCCCATCCCATCCCATCCACTCCCATCCCATCCCATCCCATCCACTCCCAT
>VZTE01005321.1:168562-183602 GCA_013397775.1 Eulacestoma nigropectus | reverse complement strand
CCCTTCCCATCCCATCCCATCCCATCCCATCCCATCCCATGGATCCCATCCCATCCCATTCCATCCCATCCCATCCCATCCCATCCCATCCCATCCCTTCCCATCCCTTCCCATCCCATCCCTCTCTGGCCAGGTCTGTGGTGCAGCTTAGACGGTTTCTCGCTGCACCAGCCCAGCGAGGGTCCCTCAGGGAGGGAGGTTCCAACGCTGGAACCCGGCCCTGGGCAGCAGCAGTGGCACTGCTGGATCCCTTCCCCGCACCAGGCGGACCCACACTGCTGCTAAAGGGGATTAAAGTTTGGCTGGGGGTTCCTGAAAGGAAGCAATATTCCAGAACCACCCCTCTCTTCTGTCCTCCTCCCTGTAATGGACTCAGGATGTTAATTAATGGATAATTGCTGGTACCTTGCATCCCTCTAATGCCTCGCTGATGAGCTTCAAAGCACTTTGCAGTTGCTGGCTACGGCTCCGTGCTCTGAGAGGGCAGAAATTGCACTTCAGAGATGTTTCAGGAACTTGCTGATGATCCAAGTCTGGATCAGCATCAACCCCCCCAGTGCTGGATTCCTGCTCCAGGCCCTGCCCTGCCTCCCAAACCACAGCCTTTTATCCAGCCCTCCCAGGCACACTGCCCAGGAGCCGGGGGCAGGGACACAAGGAGTTAAACAATATCCTGATAGGCTGGTGAGATCATCGGAGCTGGGATGCTCCACTGTTTATTAGACTCAACAGAGCCCAGTAGACAACACCCAGAGGGATGTGGGGCTTGGGATGAGCCTGGCTCTGGAGAAGGGGCCTCCGGCTGCAGCCATCCCTCTCTGCTCACCACGTAAGTAGGATGGGTTTCCATGGGTTTGGCTCTGGGTAGGGGAGGGGATACGGCATGGCAGGGCTGGGGGTCATCCTCTGGCTGAGCCCCACAGTGGCATTTGCAGGTGTTCTTCGCCCAGCAGGTCCCTGGGTGTGCTCCGGGACCGCCCAGGCTCCGGCAGTGCTGGGAAGCTGCTCCGGAGGGATGCGGGGCCCAGCCCAGCTCCACTCCCCCAGCAAAGGGACGCTGGGTCTGTCTCAGTTCGCTTCTGACACCTCGCAGGGGTTGTGGGTGAGGTGAAATCCCCTGACACGCTGCAGGGTCTGGGGGCAGCACCACTGCCAGCCCGCTCCTGGCTCCGAGCTGAGCAGCAGCATGGGGACAGGAATGGGGCTTTAGGGCACCCCACAACCCCCCTGTCCCCTCCCAGCGCTCAGCCCAGCAGAACCCAGCTCTCCTGGGGCTGGCACGAAGCCGGAGCTGCTCTGAGCTGCTGCTCTGGTGCCCGCAGGAGCCGGCGGTGGGGTCACTCCGTGGCGTGCTCGGGGGACGGTGAGTGCCACCCGCAGCCACCACGCCCCAGTGCCAGCGGGGACAGCAGAGGCACAGGATGGTGCGTGGGCTCGGCACTCCATCCCTCGGGGGTCTGGGTGCTGTTTCCCCTCGGGGGTCTGGGTGCTGTCCCCCCACGTGCAGGTGCCCGAGGCAGACGGGGCTGTGGGGCTGCTCTTCCCGAGGCAGCTGAGGCAGGACAGGTCCCCCACCTGCAGCAGGAAGCAGCCCCAGTCCCCAGCTGACCGGGTTTCTCGGGGACCTCGGGTGTGCTGGGTCGCTGAATGTGCATCTCTCTCTCGCTGGGAACTGACCAAGAGCCACTCTCGGTTAAATTTGGCCAGCAGCAACATCTCACAAAAAGTTTCTGCTGAGTTTGTGCACGCCCGTGAGTGCAGCAGCCTCCTCCTTTCCCATTCCACGGCCACAGGATAATCCAGAGCAGCAACCCCCTTCTCCTGGAACACACGGACCCTCTGCTGGCATCTGGGGGGTCTTGGGCTGAGCTCAAACATCAGGACTGATTCAAGAGTTCAGCTGAGACACTCCAGAGCAGCAGGAAAATCCTTTCCTCCCTTCCCCCAGGGTTTTGGGTTCCTCCCAGCTGGGACCCAGTGAGGATTTACTGCCCGTTGGGGTGGCAGGCTGGACACATCTCCCGGCTGAAGGACAAACCAACCCTCTGGGTCTCACCCCAAAGCTTTGCAGAGCACTCGTGCTGCTCTTTGCCATCACGAGCCATCCGGAGGCCACTGGAAGCCCCAGAGAAGGCCATGGGAAGGGCCTGGGGGTCCCTGCCTGTGGGGCAGGATCTCGATGTCACCCAGCCAGGAGGGGAAGTGCGTGCACACCTGTGTGCAGGTGACTGGAGCTGCCACCCGCCCAGCCCCACCAGTTTGGGGCACTGGTGCCAGGCAGAGCAGGGCTCGCTTTGTCTCCTGGCAGGGTCTGACCCCTCAGGAACGGTCTGGCCAGGCCTGGCCTCAGCCTGGGCTGGGCTTTTCGCTTCTCCCCACCAGGGATCAGGGCAAGCCACATCCATGGAGTGCAGAGCTCACTTTGGGCTTTCCTCACCATTTTCTCTTCTGTGACCGTTGATTCCCAGAGGGATGTGGGGCTGGAGCCCCAGGTCCAGGATCCCCAAGGCTGTGCTGTGCTTTGGCTCTGGGGTCCCCTGCAAGGAGACCCCCAAGATTTCCCAGTTCAGAAACCAAACATCCCCACACAAAGCACTGGAGGAGCAAAGGGAGGAGAAACAGAATCCCAGGAGGGTCTCCCTGATGGAGAGGGGAAGGAGAGACCCCAGCAGCCCGGGGTTTCCGGAGGGCAGCAGAGCCACCAGATGTGAAATGTGAGACGTGCTCTGGAGGCATTTTCAAGACAGCAGAGAGTCATCTGCTGATTGTCTGCTTCCAACAACAGCAGTTAAAAAAACCGGGAGAAATCCGATAGCACTCTCCTGCCAGGCTGCTTCCAGCACATCCGAACACATCTGTGATGGATTAGGGACGGAGCAGGGGCAGAGCAGGCACTGGAATTGCATTAGCTCTCCCAAGAGCTGCCGATCCTCCCAGTGCTCCCAAACAAGCTCCAGGCACCGGCAGGGAGTGAAATCCTTCTTAGCCAACAGCGGGCAAAAGTGCGACCGAAAACCAGGCTGTGCCAGGAAGTGATGGGAAAAGGAGCGGGGTCTGGGAATTGTGGTGAGAGGGGTGGTTCTGCCAGGAAATAAAAGGGGGAATAAATCCTCTCTAGTGGAAATGCACAGCTGAGAGGCAGCTGATGGTTTCTGCTGCAGCCCGACCTTAGTGCTCTGCACACAGAGGGGAGGGTGCCTTGCAGAGCTGCTGCCCTGGCATGCAGAATCAGGATGGCAGCACCCAGGGAAGCAGGGAATGGGATGCCTAAAAGATGGAACAGCCCATGGAGTTTTAGACTGCTGAGGTGTGGGATTATTCCAGAGAATAAAGCAGATTTCCAACCACAAAGCAGAATTAAAATTAGACGGTGGCTTGATCATAAAACCTCTCCACGATGGATGTTGTGAGGAAAAGACAAGAAATGCCAGGATGAAATTTCAGGAAGGGTCTGGTTTGCACGGGAAGAGGGGGACCAGAAGGCAGCAGCGCTCCGAGCGGGGCAGCTGGTGGGCAGGTGGCACCTGGAGTTACTCAGGATTTGGGCACTTCCCTGCAAAGCTGCAGCTGGTGGGGTTTTGGGGCACTGGGCTGGTGCCAGGGCAGGTCATGCAGATGGGAGCAGAGCAAAGATTGTGCCCGTGCAGAGCCTCAGTGGACAGGAGCAGAGGGAACGGCCTCAAGCTGTGTCAGGGGAGGGTCAGGGTGGACATCAGGAGGAATTTCCCCATGGAAAGGCTGCTCAGGCCTTGGCAGGGGCTGCCCAGGGAGGTTTGGAGTCCCCATCCCTGGAAGTGTCTGAGGAATTCCTGGACATGGCACTGAGTGCTCTGGGCCGGGGACGAGGTGGGCATCGGGCACAGCTTGGACTCGATGGGCTGGGAGGGCTTTTCCAACCTAAAGGATTCTGGAATTCCGTGATTCTATATCAGAAATGTGCCCCTTCCCCTGCCCCTGCTTTTCCTGTTTCAACAGAGAGCAGTGAGCACTCCAGGCAGGAGAGCTGCACATCCTGTCCACTGCTCCTGGCTTTTGTTTTGTGCTTGTTTGTCCAAGCCTGGCAAACCTGAAACATCCCAAAAGGTGTCAACAGCACCAGCTCTGCAACAGTGCCTCTGCTGGGGGGACTAAATTATAGAATTACATCCGTCTCTTCTCCGAGTAACCACAGAGCTTGGCAGGGACACAGGTGAAGGAGTGAGGGAGGTGCTGGCTGGCACCCAGCCATCAGCATCCCCGGGTGGGCACCGAGCCCAGCAGGGCCCAGCTCGGGGCAGGTTTCCTCCAGCCTCTGGAGCTGTGCCAGCCTTGCAGCCTCAGCGGGGCTGCCCTGGCGTGGAACCTGCTCCCACATGGATCAGCAGCACCGGGAAAAGAGCTGGGGCTGACGGGCTCTGGGTCACCTCCTGCTCACCTAACCCTGCCAGCCCAGCTGTTAAAGGGCAGAGCATTTCGGTGCCCTGCTCCTCACCCTAAACCTAACTCCAGCCCCAAACCTAACCTTAACCCTATCCCTAACCGTAACCCAGCTCAGGAGCCCTCCTGCAGCCCCTGCCCCACTGACAGCTGGGGAAATGTGCCCTGTGTGACCAGAATTCCCCATTTCCCACCCCTGCATTTCCATAGGAGGTGAGAGGCTCCTGTGCTGGCGCTGCTCAGGGCTGGGTGTGGCCCTGAGGAAATCCTTCAGGGAGCCTTGAGCCCATGGCAAGGGGCTTCCTGCTCTCCCTCTGAGTGCTCCTGACATGGCACAGCCGTGCCTCAGTTCCTCCACCTGCGAGAGGGACCCACGACCATGTCACAGGGTGCTGGGGGTGTAATTTGGGATCTGGGAGGGAAAGCAGGTCCGAGGACACAGCCAGCACCCCCCCAAAAGCAGCCCAGAGCCCTGGGAGGGTCAGGGTGGGGGGTTCAATGGACCTCTGGTCACTCCACCACTGGATCCCTGCGGGAGCTGGAAGGCATGGGGACAGGGACTGCAGGAATCCCACTATCCATGGGTGGGCAGTGGAACTCCACGGACGCCTCCTGCCCAGCCTGCCTGCAGGATCCCATTGCCTGTTCCACCACTTTATGGGTGTGATGCTCTTCTGTCCCTGCAGTGGCAAACCTCCTCCACCTCCCCTTGGGCTGCACTCACTGATGACCAAAGGGAAGCACCCTCCCTCCTCCATCACTTGCCCTGCTCTGCTTTCTCTTTTGTCCGTCCCAGGTCTCCTCCTCCGATCCCACCACCATGGAAATCCCCCCCAAGAGCCCTGATGGGAGCGAGAAGTCCCCCCAGTCCAAGGAGCTGATCACCAGCAACACGGGCAGCACCCTGTGCATGAGCTCCCGCAGCGAGTCCGTGTGGACCAGCGCATCCAGGAGCAAGTGGGACATTTACCACAAACCCGTCATCGTGGTGTCCGTGGGAGCTGCCACCTTCCTCTTCGGGACGGTCATCACCAGCCTCTCCTGCTTCCTGCCCAAGAACAAAGACGTTTACAAAATGTGTGGCCCGGCTTTCCTGTCCCTGGGACTGATGCTCCTGGTCTGTGGCCTGGTCTGGATCCCCATCATCCGCAAGAAGCAGAAGCAGAGGCAGAAGTCGCAGTTCCTACAGAGCCTCAAGTCCTTCTTCTTCAACCGCTGAGGGCAGCCAGGACCTTCCCGAGAGGGTTCCCCTCCCCTCCAGCAACCTGTGTTATCAGCCATGAAAACAAACACGTTCTTGTACTCCCCAGAGGGTTTCATCCCGGTCAGTCTCTTCCCTACGTGGTCCCCAGTGTGAAAATGAACTTTGTGTTTCATCCAAGTCATCCCAGGAAAAAAGGAGCAGGATTTTTCAGCTGAGCCCAGCAAGGCAGGTCCAAGGTCTCTGCATCACCTCCCTGTCCAAAGAGTGACCCAACAGCATGAACTGGGTAAAGCAAAGCCCCCAAAGAACCTGGGCTGAAGCAAAACCCCAAAGGAACCCAGGCTGAAGCAAAGCCCCGAAGGAACCCAGCTCCCCCAGGAGGTTCTGCAGGATCCATCAGCAGAGAGGAGCCGTCTGACTGGAGCCACAATTCCTTCAAGCTCCCTGATTTTCCAGACAGGCTGGAGGCTCTGCACAGCATCAGGAGACACAGCAGAGGGGCACAGACCCTGCAGAGGGGCACAGATCCTACAGAAGGCACAGATCCTACAGAGGGCACAGACCCTGCAGAGGGGCACAGATCCTACAGAGGGCACAGATCCTACAGAGGGCACAGACCCTGCAGAGGGGCACAGACCCTGCAGAGGGCACAGACCCTGCAGGGGGGCACAGATCCCGCTGCTCCAGGCACCTGGCAGGGCAGGGACAAGGGGAATGTTCCTGCTGACATCCATGACCGTGGAGCCGTGGGAACTGTGCTCGGGGCTCAGAGCTGATTCCCTCCCAGGAAAAGCTCAACCTCCTCCCGGCCATCTCTGCTTGAGCTCCCTCCATTCTGAAACTGGTGCCACACCAACATTTCTGCCTGAAAATATGGTCCCAGATGCCTGAGACCTGAAGCACTTGTGTTTCCACAGCCTGGCTGACGGGGAGCTCGGGCTCACCTTGGCACTGGTGCCAGGCCACCCCCAGTCTGTGCCCAGGGCTGCCTGGAGATCCCCTCCACCCCACTGGGCAGAGCTTGAGGTGGCACATCCCATCCTGGCAGCCGGCACAGCTGGATCTGGAGTATTTGAGCCCTCAAGTCCCTTTGCCCCAGGCTCAGCCTGGCCCCGAACTTTGTTTCCTGACTGGTGCAGGCGTCCCTGGCCAGCCAGTGCCAACTTTGTGACGGGGCTGGACAAGATCTGGCACAGGACCCAGCAAAGCTGTTTGCTCCTCAGCCATCCCTCGTGCCACGCCACGCTCTGCTGCTCTTTGCAACCCTGCCCTGGCACGGGGCACCAGCCTCTGCTCCTTCAGCTGCCATGGGCAGGGGATGCTCACCCAAAAGTCCTGCTCGGGGCAGCTGCAGCCAGAGAGAGGATGGGCACCGGGGTTCGTGATGGAAAATCAGGGAGCGACGTGAAGAGCAGCCCCAGGTGCCACCTGGCTGCAGATCTGGGCACAGGTGGGAGTCCCAGAGCTGCCCAGGATGGAGGGAGCACCTGGAAATGCGAAGAGCTGTGCTCAGCCAGGGCTGCCTGGCCAAGGGGATGCTCCAGGAGGGCTGGAATTGCCAAATGGAGAGAGGGAGCTCCTGCTGGCCACGTCCCACGGCCAAGGAGAAGGAGCCAGTCGGTGGAATGTCAATGTGATGAGAAGTCCCTGGGACCGAGAAGTGAATTGGATTCCAGACTGGTCATTTACAACAAGAACGCGAGGTTTCATTAAAGGAAAACATTCCCAAGGGACTTTTGCACGTGGCTGCTGTGGTGTCACATCTCTGCGGGGTGGGGAGGGTGTGGTGACAGAGTTTGGGGATGGTTGGGGCACCCACTGGGCAGCAGGGGCTGGCTCAGGACGGGGAGTGGGGCTGGGGCTGGTTTGGGGCTGGGTGAGGGGCTGGGTGAGCACCTCTGCCCAGGGGTCAGCAGCAGCTCAGGAAGGGGCCTGGCAGGAGGATGGAGATGGAAAAGGAAACAGCTCAAGGAGCAGCAGAGCCTGGTGAGGAGAGGATTTCTCAGGTGGAGCTCACTTTTTGCTGCCCGGATCTGTGGTGGGACAGGGAGGCAAAGGGACAGGAATGTAAAGGAAGGGAAAGTCAGATGAACAGCTGGGGGATAGCTGCAGGTGGAAGTCCAGGAACAAAGTGGGAACTCCCCCTTGGTAGGATGGGGTATAAATGCCTGGTCACTGCCAGGGAGGGTGGGGGATTTTGCATTGGAGCTCCCAGCGCTGGGAATTGCATCCTTTTCTTGAAGTGAGCTGGAGCAACTCAGGGAAAGAGAGATGCAGGATAACCTGAAGGCTCTTCACAAGGGTTTCCTTAGGAGCTGGCATTAAATTCATGCCCTGCTGTGGCCCAGCAAAACCCCACAGGGCTGCTGGAAAATGAACTTCTGCCTCTGTGTTGTGGCACCGGTGAAGCTCTACCTCCCTGGGGTGTGGGGGGCTGCAGAGACAGGGAGCATCCATGGGTTTAAATGGTTTTATGGACAACAGATTAAAAAAAAAAGAGACAGCAGAACCAACAGAGAAGAATTTCTCTGAATTCCATGACATACCAGGGGTGGATGCTGGAGAAGTCCAGGAGGAGCAGATTCCAGGAGGGCTGGGCTCATGTGCTGTCTCCTCCTGCCCTTGCTGGGGCAGGACTGGGCTAGAGAGACCTTTGATCACACCTTTGGGCTGTTCCCATGCACCTCCAAATCCCTGTTTGGCTGCTCCCTGCAATTCCTCTTCGCTCCCACTGAGGCCCGTTTGAATCCCGCTGTGGTGCTTTGGGTCAGACCAAAGGAAAACGCGTTTAGAGAAAAGATCGGGTTTTCCATAACATAATAACGTCTCACTAAAGCTCACATGTGACTCGCCAGCTTCCCCTGTGCTATAAAAAGAACAGGAAATCCATTACAAAAGTCGTTATCTCTGCGGAGCAGCTCGGAGAGGAAATCTTCGCCCTGCATCTCAAAGGTCGCGCAGCAAACCCGCCCGGCAGGCTCGGCGCGGAGAGTGCCCTGCTCCAGGTGTCGGAGCTGCCTCATTCCTGGGCTTCCACAGCGCCAAACCTGCCCCGAGATGCGCACACCCCTGGGCCAGACCCCTCTCTGAGGGTGTTTAGTACCTAAAGAGGTTCAAAGAGGGCTTTGGACAAGGGATGGAGGGACAGGACACCGGGAATGGCCTCACACTGCCAGAGGGCAGGGATGGATGGGATATTGGGAAGGAATTCCTGGCTGGGAGGGTGGGGAGGCCCTGGCACAGGGTGCCCAGAGAAAGCTGTGGCTGCCCCTGGATCCCTGGCAGTGCCCACGGCCAGGCTGGACGGGGCTTGGAGCAGCCTGGGACAGTGGGAGGTGTCCCTGCCCATGGCAGGGGGTTGGAATTGATGATCTTTAAAGTCCCTTCCAACCCAAACCATTCTGTGATCCCGTGATCTCAGTCACACTCACTGGGCTCACCCTTGATGCAATCAGGTTTCTGCAGCCGCTGGGATCAATTATTCAAGTGTGGGAGGAAGCAGGTGGCCACTGGTGCCTGTGAACACATCTTTACATTCCCCTGAGACCTCCCAGCGCTCCTTCCTGGAAACAGCCTCGGGCTTGCGAGGCACAGGGGCTGACGTCCCAGATTCCCACTGGGATGCTGGAACGCTGCCTCCACGCCTGAGTCTGGATAACACACGGGCTGCCAGTCCATCCTGCACCCTGAAATGCTGCTGCTGCTTCCTCCCGCCTTGGGGAGCAGATGAGATCCCACGGGGATGAGCTGCACTCGCCCATCCCTCCCCAAAACCCAGCAGCCTTCCCTGTCCTTAGTGAGCAGCCATGAGAGTAAAAACATTCAGGGGACTCTCGGTGCCCACAGTGAGTTTGAAACCCTAAAAAAACCCTCCCTATTTCCATGCTGGATGTTGGGCACATGGAAACTGTGCAAGGGACACTTTTTTCCTACAGCCCAGGGGAAGGAGCTGCCGCCCAGGGAACAGAGGGTTTGCTCAGGGCTGTCTGTGTGTGTTGGGGAGTGGCAGGAGGGATAAGGTTGGGATAAGATTGGGAGGCAGGACCAGATTCTTCACCTCCCAAACTCCCCCAGTTTGCCACGGATGCACAGACCAGAGAGGAAGGACAGCAAAGGTGTTCCCAATGTCACACCATAACCCGGGAGCAGAAAGCAGCATCCCTGTACCCCAAAATGTCACACTGGCTGCTCAGAGACCAGCCAGGAGCTCTGGGGAATTTTGGCTGCTTTGGGGGTTCCTCGCTGGCTTCCTGGTGTCCGATTTTCAGGATGGGCAGTGGCACAGGCAATCTGATGGGTGGCTCTCCAGCAAGACCTGCTCTTTGGAGAGGTTGCAGGGGTGATGTATTTTTGGCATTCTGGAGAAATTCCTGTGCCTCAGGTTGCCTATAAAGGGGGGAATAGCAGGATGTTTCCGAGTCGTCACTGGGGTGTCAGAGCCAGCGTCCCGCAGACTTCCCTGGGTGGATGCTGCCCAAAAGTGGCACAAAGGTGCCCTGGTCTCAAATCCCAGGGCTGTGGGCTGGTCAGGGGCAGATTCGTGCCTTTGGGACAGACTGGACGTGAAGCAGCCACGCCTGGATGACCACAGAGCACCCCGGGCTGGGCTCACACGGAATTCCCCCGGGATCTGCCGCCGGCCAGGCAGAGGCAGGGCCACGAAATGGTTAAAGCTGTATCGTGTGCTGCCTCCCGATTGTTCTGCAAGGTGTGTTGTGACATTTGTACTTCCTCTTGGCAGCCCGGAGCGGAGGCACGGGGAGGCAGCGCAGGGATGCTGCTCCCCCCGCCGCCCTGAGGGGCTCGGGGCTCGCCATGGGCCTGCGGGGGCTGCTGGGCCGCTGCGCTGCCATCGCCCTCCTGGCCCTGCTCTGCGACGCCCTGGGGCTCCTCGTCCTCCTCCTGGGCATCTTGGCTCCCATCAGCTCCTGGGACTTCTTCGTCTACCTGGGGGCCCTGCTGCTGGCCTTCAGCCTCGTCTTCTGGGTCTTCTGGTACACCTTCAACATCGAGGTGCCCCTCGGGGAGCTGGGGTGCAGCTGAGCCCCAGAGCCACGGTGGGGACGTGCCCTGGGAGGAGCGGCCGGGAAGATCCAAAGCATCCCACAGCTGGTGGAGAGCAGCCCAAAGGGACCGAAGGGGAGGGCCTGCTGGTCCTCACAGCACCGAGCAGCCAGATGGACCCTCAGGGGAAAGGTACCCACAGCTCAGCATGCCCGGGGCTGCTTGGCTGGTGTGGGGGAACGCAGAGGTCCCGGCAGGGCAGCCAGAGCTCCCTGCTGGTGACAGGCGCTCTCAGGAGTCAGATTAGATTTTAAAATGCTCTGGAATGGATTAACGATGGACGGGAAGTTGGTTTTGCTGAGATGAATGGATTTTGGGAGGGGGTTTCGGAGGAAGCTGGAGGGGGCTGTTGTCCGGGGTATAATTCCTCAGTGCTTCCCATCAGATGGTGCTGGGAGAGGAGGGTCCTGAGGAGCTGCTGCTCTCTCGTGACAGCTTCGTGTAGCAGAGGGACAAGGAGCACGAGCCACCCCCGGCCACCCTGGGCAAACAGGGAAAGGCGATAGGGATAATCCAGGCTGTGCTTCAGCACCAGGACCTCTGTGGGAGGTGTGAGGGAGCAACCCCAGCTGCTCCCGTGGCCCCCCCATCACACCCTGGGTGCTGCCGCGAGGGTTTTTCCTACAGGGAAGGTTTTCCCAGCAAAGCAGTGGGGAACAGTGGAACCCCAGTGGAAGCTGTGTCCCCAGGGCACTGCTCTGATGTGCTGTGAGAGGCCGGTGACAAACGCTGAACACACGGAAACCGGGTACAGAGTGCCCTGTTTGAACACCGGCTCTGAGATCAGGCCTTGTTAATCTCAGGCTTGTCTAGAACATGCCTGGCTGGTTTGGCAGCCACCCAAGGGGCAGAAAGATCAGGTCTTGCCCGGTCTCTGCAGCTTGGTCCTGTAGCAAGAGGGACCACAGAGCATCAGCAGTGCCTGGAGGGGCTGGTGCTGACCTGGGAACCTCAGAGGGCTCCGTTTTGGCCCAAAGCGTGAGCAGCAACACCAATGCTTGGGGGAGTTGGAGATGTCTGAGTGTTGGAGAGCAGGGATGGTGTCCTCCTGGCTGCCAGCATCCCAGGGGTGTCCCTCCTGTGCTGGCCAGGACAGGGGAGCCAATTAGTCCGAGGTAAATGAGGAGCAGCCCCACAGGAGCTGCCCGTGGCAGAGGGAGGTGACAGCGGGAGGGTGCCCCAGCCAGCAGCCGGCCGTGCACCCACACCACGAGCCAGCCAAGGAGGGATGGGTTTAATGGAGAATGAGGCAAAGAGGAGGCAGAGACGGGGGAGATGTCCCCGCTGACACGTGGGTGGGTGTCAGAGCACAGCCCACACTCAGCTCAGCTCACTGCCAGCACCTCGGCCAGGCCAGGCAGGGACATTGCCAGTGGCGTGTCCCCCCCCGTGAGCCACCACAGGGACATCGCCCTGCGCTCTTCTCTGTAAAGCCTCTCACAACCAGTGAGGTTTTTTTTTATCATTTACTGATTTTTCCCTTGATTTCCTCTCCTGGCAGTGCCCACAAGAGACAGACCCGAGGTTCTCCTGGCTCTGCCCTGTGAGTCACGGTGTTTCACAGCCCTGAGCTCGCCAGGGTGCCCAGGCCAGGCCAGGAGTTCAGCTTTACCCTCTCCAGGTCTCAGGGTGATTTTCCACCCCTGTGCCCTCGGGACTAGGTCAAGAAATTCCTTCAGGAATTTCCTTGATGTGCCTCGGGATAAGAACCTGGGACAAGCATCAGTGGGATCCTGCAGCCGTAGAGAAGGAAGGGCAGCAGCAACCCACACCCTCCTTTATTTGCTCGGGGATTTTTGATTGCCGGTGCTGAGCCTGTCAACCCAGCCTGTAAAACCTGGCCGAGGGCTTTGTCACCATTCAAGGTCTGTCCCTGGGTGCGTGCCTGGGTGTGGCGCTCGGGGACAGCATCCAGGGAGCCGAGGGCACGGCCCAGGGATCCCCACGGCACCTGGAGCGAGGTCCCTGTCCCCGCGGGTCCCTCCTGCCTCCCGGCCTGGTGGGACAGGCACTCCCGAACGGAGCTTTCTGGGGGCAAAGTCGCTGCCAGCACCTGGGACCAGATGGTCCCATGCACTTCACCAGCACGGTCAGGGGATGGTTTGGGGATGGTGAGGGGTGGAGGGTGATTCCCACACGGGAAAGCGCTGTCAGCCCTGTGCCTGGTCTCCCGGGGTGCGTTCGGGAGCCTGTACCCAGTCCCGCGGAGGAGCAGAGGCTCCCGGTGCACCACCACAGCCGGGGGAACCCCAGCACCCTGCATGCCCCTGCTCGCACATTTCCCCTCCCTGATCCACCCGTGGTCTGTGGCAGCCACCCAGCAGGATGAATGCGGGCACGGGGGGCACAAATCGAACCCAGACACGTCTCTGGATTTGTGTGCAAGGTGCCTTCAGCATCCTCCACCTCTCGCAGGCAGCTGGCACAGAGTGACACGGGCACAGGCAGGACGTGGTGACTTCAACATCCCTCACGCACAGGCAGGAGCAACCAGGCAGGCACAGCAAGAGAGGGAAAACCTCCCAGTTGTGTGTGCTCCTGGGCAGGGGCCGTGAGATTTCTCCTGCCCCCCTGTCCCACCTTCTCCCATGGTGGGCACCGTGACCCTGCACACCACAACAGCTCCAGAGCACCAGCTCTGATGGTCTCCAATGTCCTTTCCATCCCAGGGACACAGCTCCTTCCCTCTTCTGCTGTCCCCAGATCCCTCAGGCTGGAGCAGATCCCGCTCCCGACAGCCCCAGTGGCAGCACAGGAGTGGGTGAAGCACCTGTGGGTCCCCGTCCCCGGGTGCTGTGCAGCACTGGGAGCACTGGCCCAGGCCCAGGGAGATATTGACTCAAGGACTTATCTTCCCCTCTGGGTTTTTGTGGTTTTGTGCTCGGCCTGTTTGCTCCGTGCTGGGGGTTGTTCCAGATCCTTGAGTTTGGCACAGCCCCGTGGCCGTGGCGCAGAGCCCACGTGGGCACTGGGAACCAGCAGCTCCCTCTGCTCCCTGACCAGTCTGTGCTCCCCCAGTCACCCCACTGACACTGGTGGCCCAAAACCCAGCAGCCTCCAGTGCTTCCTGCGCTGATGCTGCAACCCCAAAATGCTGTCGGGTGACTCCAGGAGCCCCCTCTCGTGACCTGGACCTGCTCTCAGCAGTCTGGGCTCCCTCCCACTCTTCCCCTGGATGGCATCGCTGCCATGGATCCCTCACTGGCACCGAGACAGGGACCGGTGGAATATCAGTGGCGGGTGTTTGCTCCCGAGTCTGATCTTCCAGGGAGGGAAAAATCCTCCTTTTGTGCCCAAATGTTACCAGCCTCACTCGTATCTTGAGCTGGGCTGATCCTGAATATCCCTGGGCACCCTGGGCATCCCCTTTGCTCCCAGGAGTCTGCTGGTGCTTCTGCCTGGGGTCTGTCTGGTGGGAAGTGGTCCCCTGAGCTGCAGTGTTTTGATTTCACAAGCCTTTATTGAAGAGATCTTGAATTTCTCAGCTGTTATCAGCGTCTTTCAAAGCACTCACAGCTCCTTTCACTCTCTGTTTGCAGGGAGAGAGGAAAGGACGAGCGTGGATGTCAGGAGTGAGCAGAGGAGGAGGAGCAGCTCCACACAAGGACTCTGCCGTGCTGCTCTTGCGCGGGCAGCACTGAGAGCACAGCAGGGGCTGTGTCACTCTGCTGTGCCGGGGGCACTGCCACAGCCACTCAGGACACCCCCTGAGGCATGGGCACCCCTTTTGCACCCTCTGCAATCCCTTTGCGCTCACCCCCTGCCCGCTGCTGGCTCGGAGGGTGCGGCACGAGCAGCCTGGTGGCCGCAGAGCCTCTTCCCGCTGTCCTGGCCAGGGGCCACAGACCCGCAGGGTCGGGCTGGCAGCTCTGCCAAGCTCGCCGGAGGAGTGTGATGGTCCAGCAGGGCTCACGCCTGGACAGACAGCCCGAGGTGCAGCTGAGAGCCTGGGCTGGGACCTGCTCTGTGCGGTGATGGGAGAGACAGACAACAAAATCAGACAGGACAGAGGGTTCCCAGAGCAAAACCCAGTGTCGGGGGTGTCAGGTCTGTTTTACCCAAGGCCCCAGGCACTCCCTAAGGGCACTTCAGGAAATACTCAGAACACCTCGGTCCAAAGAGCTGCTGGAGCTGAGGGGAGCTGCAAAGGCCAGGAGAGGATTCAGCGCTTCAGCTGCCAAACCAGGGGTGGCTGGGCATGGGAACAAACCCCTGGCTCACTCCAAACCCAAACCTCAGGGGAGAGGAGAGGGTCAGAGAGGAGAGGGTCGGAGAGGAGAGGAGAGGGTCGGAGAGGAGCGGGTCGGAGAGGCGAGGGTCGGAGAGGAGAGGAGAGGAGAGGAGAGGAGAGGGTCG
>VZTE01005321.1:148980-168397 GCA_013397775.1 Eulacestoma nigropectus | reverse complement strand
GAGGAGAGGAGAGGAGAGGAGAGGAGAGGAGAGGAGAGGAACACTCCTAGTCTCCCACATCTCCATTCTCCTGTGTTCCTGGTGCAGAGTTCAGCTGATGATGAAGACACTGGTGTGGGATGGAAGCATTTATAGCACCTATCAAATATATAACAACCTAGAGGTTGTTCAGCACTTTCCTTTACAGACTCCTCTCTCAGCTGTTTAAAACTTCACCAGAATTTATTTCGTTGTGATTTCCCACCCTGGAGAATCTGCTCTGAGGTGGAATTTGGTTCTTCTCTGCAGACCAGCTGGCAGGACAGTGCTGGCACTCAGGGACTCGGACACTCACCTTCCCCACTGCCCAGCCCACAGCCTGGGCCAGGCAGGACTTTACAGGTGACATCAGGCCTTTGGTGTCCTTGCTGGCCCTGGTTTTAGCGCTCTGCCCCTGCAGCAGGGGCACTGGGGTTTGGAGGGAGTTGTTCCATGTGGGAATCGCTGTTTGGGGGGATCCAGCAGCTCTCCTCTGCCTCCAGTTCCTGGGGCGCGAGGCTGGTGGCAGGGCTGGCATCTCAGGCCCTGCCACGAGGAGGAATCTGGTGTTACCTGCAGCTCCCAAACTGTTCTGTCTTCCAGCCTGGGGAGGAAAGCTCCCTGCTGCCCTCCACAGCTGGGCTGGGCAGGACCCACAGCCTCAAAGCACTGGAATGACTTCGGTTTGAAACACATTTGTGCCCCAAACCTGCCCTGGATAGGACAGGAACCTCCTCCCCGTTCCCAGAGCGTCCATCAGAGAGCTGTCCCGCTAAGGGATGCCCCCAAGCTCACCAAGCAGGCACCAGGGGATGCAGAGCCTGTGCCGGGGGTTTGCTCTGTTCTGGGCACACCAGTTTGGTGCCACCTCTCTGGGACTGCTTCATTAAAGCTGCTGCCTTCCTCCCCAGCTCTGTTTGTCCCCTGGCAGGGGTGGTGGGGTGAACAGGGACCTCTGGTTGCAGTAACTCCCTGGAGGAGCAGCTCCTGCACGAGGCGGGGTGAGAGCTGGAAATGGGGAGCGCTTGTGGGATAACTGAGACCATCAGTGACAAACATCAGCATCATAAACCCCTCTCTGGCAATGTGGAGAGACCCGTCCAGCTCAAGGAAGCTTTTAAAAAACATCTTTAAAAAATACAGGCGCTGTTGGCTCTGCTGCATTTGCAATCAGTGAGGCGGTGGGATGTGAAGGAATTCCTTTCCCTGCAAATATAAAATCATGCCGAGGGGATCTCCGAGATTTTCACAGGTTCCTCACACTCTGGAAGCTGGTGCCAGGAACTCGGGAGCCTTATCACCGAGATAAACAGCGGTGCTGTCTCTGCAGCGAGTGCCCTCTGCCCCGGGCAAAGCCAGCCCTCGCCAGGGCAGCGTGCCCGGCACGGCCAGACCCGCACATCCAGGAAGGACACAGCCTGCAGCCAGGAGTTTCATCAGATGGAGCGTCTGGGCAAGTGCTGGGCTGCCCCTGCGGCCTCCAGGGGAGCCGTCACCCCCGGGCAGAGCCAGCCTTGCTCGGGGGTTGGAGAGGGACCGGCACCCTCTGACCTGACAGGGGACCCCAAACTCCTCCTGCTGCCCCCCGGACCTGCCCAGCCCCAGGTGCTGGGGTGGGGGACGAGCAGGATCCGTACATCCTGGAGGAACTGGTTCTCCCGGGCCGCACAGCCCCTCCTGCAGCCATCCCCCCCTCTCCCTGCCCAGCCGGGAGCAGGGGATGCCCGGTCCCTGCCGCAGCCCCGGTCCCAGCTGGTTCCAGCACAGCCGAGCTGGAGGGAGCGGGCTCCGAACTGGGATTTAACCCTCCCCAGCCCTGGATGCGCTGGGGCTGAGGGATGCTTTGGGGTGGGACTCGGCAGGAGGAGCAGCTCCTGCGCCCTCCGCACACCGGGCCAGCTCCCGTTCCTGCCCCATCAGGTGCCTGCGGCTCAGCCAGGGCAGTCAGGGCAGGGGAGGCTGGGCAGTGCCGGGGGTCTCCCCACACGGCCGCACCGGCGGGCTGGGCTCCGTTCATGTTCTCCGAGCCTGGCGGGGCTCCCAGGGGATGAGCCGGGCGGTGCCGGCCGGGAGCTCATCGCTGCTCCTTCAGAAGGCACCGCGCGGGAGGGGGACGGGCCGGTGTCACCACGGGCTGGTGTCACCACAGCCGGTGTCACCACAGCCGGTGTCACCACAGGCAGCGGAGCCTGCCTGGGGCTCACTCACTGCAGCACCACGTGTGGAGCTGGAGGGCAGCTCCTGGGGACACAACATCCCTGGGCATCCCTGGGCATCCCTGAGCATCCCTGAGCATCCCTGAGCATCCCTAGGCATCCCTGGGCATCCCTGGGCATCCCTGGGCATCCCTGAGCATGCCGGAACTCGCTGCTGCTCCAGATCCAGGCTGGGAGGAAACCCACCACCACCACCTCAGTGACAGCTGGGTGACCCTGCTGCCCGCCTGGATGACCCTACTGCCCACCTGGGTGACCCTACTGCCCACCTGGGTGACCCTACTGCTCACCTGGGTGACCCTGCTGCCCACCTGGATGACCCTACTGCCCACCTGGGTGACCCTGCTGCCCATCCTGGGTGACCCTGCTGCCCATCTGGGGCTCGTGGCTACTGCTTCCCCTGAGTGGCCACCAATTAATTCGTGGCTGCTCAGCAGGGCCTCATGGCTGCTCCCCACCCCCTCTCAGCACAACCAGTGCACAGCGAACGAAAACCTTGGGGCCAAACCCTTCCACCAGGCAGGGTCCAGGTGTGGCTGGAGGTGACATCTCACTCCAGCAGTCACAGTCGTCAGCTGTCCCCGGGGAGAGGCTCCCACGAGGATCCCTGCAGGTCCCAGGTATCACAGCAGCCACCTGCAACCCTGGATTGTGCCAGGAGCTGCCAGCCCCACCCCCTGAGGCATCCAAGGAGGGTTTCCCAGGAGTCTCCACACCTCACAGTTAAATAAAATGACCCCGAGCTTTCCTGTCCCACAGGAACGTTCCTCAGCTTCTCACTAAACCCCTGAATCCCTCCCTCAGGCATCCCATGGGGGGTTCCAAACCCTGCTTGTCCTCGGCCTGGCTGCAGGAAGGGCTCCTGTCCCAGGATCTGGGTGTAGGTGCCCTGCAGCACCCTGGGGCTGGTCAGGCACAGCTCTGCCACGGGAGATTTGCCGTCAGCCAGCAGATAAATCACTGGGGACACGGAAAGTGGCTTTCCCAGCTCAGTTTCCTGCTGCAAAATGGGACATCAGTTAAGGCAAAACCCATTCAAAAGCAGCTCTTCCCAGAAAATGCATTTGCTGGTCTTTGCCAGCCGTTACTGGAAGGAGAGCGCAGACACCTCTGATGGTATTCCAGGGGCTTTTTCCATGGTAGATCACTGAGTTTTTGACAAAAAGGATCTGTAAGGATGACACAGGGTAGTGTAAAGCCTGGCCAGGCAGCTGAGCAGGATGAGTCCCAGGGTGCTGAGGTGTCCCAGGGTGCTGAGGTGTCCCAGGGTGCTGATGTGACCCAGGCAATGCTGAGAAGGGCAAGGCTGGCCCCACCCTCCTCTGCCCCTCAGCTTTGCCCCTCTGCCAACAGCCCCAGGGACAGAAATCAGCTCCTCAGCAAGGGACAGCTCCAGCCCCGCTCCTGTCCCCACGATCCCTCAGTGAGGGCTCAGGGATCTCACCCCGGTGAGCCACCCCTGCCGGGGGCACGGATGTCTCAGTGGGGACAGGGGCTGTGCCCCTCAGGCACTGCCAAACCTCCGGGCTCAGAAAACCCCCCCGTTCTGCAGTGGCCGGGGAGGAGAGCCCACCCAGGGCTGTGGAATGGACCATGGAAAAGGGTGGACAATGGAAAAGGGTGGACAATGGAAAAAGGTGGACAATGGAAAAGGATGGACCATGGAAAAAGATGGACCATGGAAAAAGATGGACAATGGAAAAGGGAATCTGCCAAGTGCTGGAGATGGAGCCAACGGGATGTTGGAGAGCCCCAGGGGCAGGGACAGGCAGGTCGGTGTCACCTCCAGTCCGTGTCCCACACTGGCCCAGCCCCACCCAGCCCCCAGCTGCCCGTGGCTCTCCGGGCTGGCTCCAGGGCAGGGCAGGGAGCTTGGAGGAGCCTCCTCCTCAATTATTCATGGCCAGATCTGGCTGATGGAGCTGGGGCTCTCTGAGGCCGCTTCCTAATGGAGCTGCAGCCGTGCCTGCCCAGCGAGCACTCCTGGGCCTGCACAATTCCCACTCCTCCCATCCCCGTGCCATAAAAATGCCACCTCCTGCTGCTAATGATGCATTACTCGGCCATTGCTGGGGCTCGGAGCCTGCTGCCATCCTGCAGAGACCGCAGCCGGAGCGTGGGAGGGCAGGGTGTGCTCTGCAGCCGGGGAATGGCACACGCCGGGATCTGCCAGGATCCTGCCGGAGCGGCCGCAGCCCAGCTGAGATCAGGGGCACAGCAGGGCCCACACAGAGCCCAGCTGCAGGCAGAGGAGGGAAAGAAGCTGGCAGAGGACACCTGGAGATGCCCCAGCACCAGCTGGAGCCCCAGCCCAGCGAGCAGGGTGTGCTCTCTGCCCGCAGGACAGCTCCTGCAGAGGAGGATCCGTGGCTGATGGGTGAGGCAGCGCTGGAGGATGACTCAGGACTGGCAGAGCTCCTGGTGGGATGTTCTGCAGGAGAAACCTTAAATCTGCCTCTGATGCCTTAGGTTCTGGCTTTTATATTTTTAAATCCTGCACTGCCCAGTGTGGAGCTCTGGAGTTCCTTGGAGCCTGTTGGCTGCTGCTCTCTTGTGCCAGACAGACACAACAAAGCCTCTCCCAGCTCCTTGTTCAAGGACACTCAGGCTGTCCCAGGCCCAAAGGTGCAAACCAGGGCCTCTGGAGAGGGGGAGAAATGGAAGAAATTCCATCATCAGCTCAAGTTTGAATTGGCGAATTGATGCTGATCTGCAAATGAACCAAACCTATCAAAGTGTGAAGAACTCGGGACTCGGGGTCCATCTTGGGGCCCAGCTTGGATGTGGCCTTTGGCTCCCCAGGGTGCACCTTTGAAGGCCTTTCAGATAAATATCCACCTTTGTTCCCTCCCTCCTGTCTGGTCTCTGTTTCTAGGCAGCCCCCCAAGGCATTACCTCGGGAAGCCCTGCCAGCCCTTCAGCTCTGTCCCTTTGCAGCACTGGCCGTGGTCCCCTGGGATCCTCTCCTGTCCGTGAGGACATCCCAGAACCAAATCCCTAGAACTGGGAACGTGACCTGGTGTTTGCACAGCTCGAGGTGCCCCATCACCAAGGAGGGGCTCATGAGGGTCACAGTGCCATGGCAAGGCTTCGGTTCCCTTGGACAATCCCGTGGATCATCCCCACACCCACTTTGTCTGCTGCCCATCCCTCACGGAGGGCTGTGGACATCCACCCAACTGCCCACGCACCTCCCAGCCCCTCATGCTGTCCCTGGCCCTGCAGCCACGCCAGTGCCACCAGCTGAGATCTGCGTGCCCAGCCCTGGCCCTCCCCAGGCGCAGGAGAGCTCCCTCCCCACCCTCACACCAGGCCAGAATTGCCCTGCTGGGCTCTCTGGGTCACGCCACTGGCCACAGCCTTGGGTGACCTCTGGCTGCTGCTGACCGGAGCCTGGACACTGGGCAGGGGACAGGGCTCCAGTGCCACCCGTGAGACAGGGGATGGGAGACTCCAGCCCTTTCCAGGGATGGGAAAGGGAGAGGGGGAGCCGGGATGGGCCAGGTCAGCATGGAGGGGACTCTGATGGGAGCCACAGGGTGGGCTGTGAGTCAAGGGGACATTTGGGGTGTGACACCAGTGCCACACAGGCACGCTGGAGCCAGGGCACCCAGGGCACCCAGGATGGGGCCAAGAAGCACCAGCAGCCCCCAGGTGGAACCCCAAGTGCGTGTCAGGAGCCCGAGGCTGCACGGGAGCAGGGATGGATCAGGCGTGAGGAAGGAATTGTTCCCTGTGCGGTGGGCACGGGGAGCTCCGCACAGCGTTTCCCGGGATATCTCCTGTTCCCAGGGCAGGGGCTGCGGCCCATCCCTGGCCAAGCAGTGCCACCCTGTGGGAAACACCCTCCTCTCCTCCGCAGGGCTGATGCCCCTGAACCCTCCCCATGGGTGCCCCCCCAGCCTCGGGCCCCCCTCTCCCCACGGCCGGTGCGTGCCCCTGACACAGCACAAGCCACCCCCAGTGCTGCCCCTGGAGCTCTTCCCAGTCCCCACTGCCTTCCCGAAGATCTCCAGGGCTGCAGCCACCCTGTGCCCCCTCCCAGCAGCCCTGTGCCAAGGGGCTGGTGTCCTGGCACCCTGCATTAATTGCCCAGACAGACTAATAACAGGGTTTATTATTAAATAATGAGGCTTGGACACGTCACGATCAGGTCATCATTTCTTGTGAAACAGGGTCTCCATTCCAGGGCGGTGTCTCAGGCGCTTTTCCCCAGTGCTTCACGCAGGGGTCGGGGTCACGGCACCCCAGGTTTGGGTGGGGACACTGAGGCAGGGCTGGGGGAGCGCAGGAACATCACAGGGAGCAGCAGCCCAGCAGGGCAGTGTCCCCAGCTGTGACCCCGGGGATGGCAGGGACACCGCCAGCTCCTCTGCCCCACACTGCTGCCCCTTCCCAGCCCCACGTGGTTTTTATTTGTTGCCCTGCAATGTTCTGTCCAGTCCCAAAGCCGCCTCGGTGGCACTGCTGGCTGTGTTTGCCCCTCCCTTGGGAGCATGGGAACCTCGTGCCAGCCCTGTGCCCCACTGTCACCTCCTGTGGGGAATGGTGAGGGACGTCCTGCTCACATTTGGGGACAGTGAGGGACGTCCTGCTCACTTTGGGGTGCCCATGAGGGATGTCCTGCTCACATTGGGGTGCCGATGAAGTGACACATCCCCGGGTGACAGCAGCACCCACGGGGCCAGGGACTGGGTCAGGAGGACAAAGGTGATGAAGGTGCAGACTGGGCTGGGGACAAATGTCACGAGTGGCCCCAACACCAGCAGGGGTGTCCAGCAGCCCCCTTCCCCCTCCCCTGAGGGCAGGCAGAGATTCCCAAATCCCAGCTGTGCCTTCCTGCTGCCCACTGCCCTCCCAAAACGGGGCCCTGGGCTGGGGGCTGACACTGGGGTCCCCTCAGGTGGGACCAGTCCCAAAGAGGGCAAAGCCAGGAGGTTTGTGGGGCTGAGCAGTGCCCAGCGTGTTTGGCACAGGTGAAAATGAGCCCCTGGGTGCGAGACCTCAGGAGTGGGACAGAGGGACAGGGAAATGTCACTCTGCCAGGGGGCTCTGGCAAGGACAGCAGGGTGGGACCCCAAATCTGCCCCCTTATGGTGGCCAGACCTTGGGTTTGCTCCCCACCCCCCCCCAACCCCTGTCCCCGGGTCCCCAGGGATGCTGTGACAACGGGAGGACGGCTCTGAGGAGCTCAGAGAGAGGTGAGGGAGGGCAGGGCCAGGACTGCCTGTGGTATGAGCTGGCCTCCCTTCCCAGGCCGTGGCACCGCGGGGAGGCTGGCACAGGCTGAGCTCAGCAGGGCCAGCACCACTCTCCCCATCCTCTGCTTTCACTGCCCTCGTGCCCGGCAGCTGCAGGCTCTGATTTATCCGTCCCTGGGATGGAAGCCGTGAGTTTCTGCTCCAGGCTGGCTGCATCACCATGACCCCGACATCCCAGGAGCTCGGGGACCTCCAGCAGCCCCACAGCCTGGCAGCCTTGACCCTCTGGTGCCCAGAGCCCTTGGCTGTGCCCGGTGCCAGTCCCAGCCTGCCAGGAGCTGGGCAGGAGCTGGGCAGGACCAGCACGGCCCCCTCGGGCCCTGCAGGTGCTGGCACAGGGTGCAGGAGGATCCTCTCCCCCGAGACCCCGCAGGGAGCCACCAGCTGGGTGTGCCCTGCCGTACTTCATCAAAAAGGGACAGAAAATGCCACCAGTGACACCGTGAGCACCTGGAGATCTGCAGGGAGGCCTGCGAGCCCGTTCAGATGAGAGAGAGCTTCACCTGAAGCCGCTGCTGGGCTTTCTCCAGGAGCCTTTAGCGAGAGGCTCCGGCCCCAGCTCCGGCCCAGCACCAGTGACACCACTCCGGTGTCCCAGCTGATGCCATCCCCGCTACAAGTCCCTCTTGACCAGCAGCAGCCAGGGCAGCACGGCCGCCAGCATGGCCAGGGTCAGCACGAGCATCACGGCCAGGGCCATGGGGGACTGGCAGCACTTCAGCCCCAGGGCCGGGCTGGACGACACCGAGCTGGCAGTGCCCGCCCTGCTCCTCCCGCCCAGGGAGCCGCAGTCCGCGGCCACCAGCGGCATGCCGTGCTCGCTGATGACAAAGATGTGAGCTTCCCGTGCCAGCACCCCCGGGAGCCCCTGCGGGCCCGCCGAGCACCGCTCCAGGCTCTGCACCGGCAGCACGAAGTGACTGGGCACCACCAGCGTGTTGCTGGCCTCGCTTTTGGCCAGGTGGGACAAGGAGGACGGCGACAGAGGCATCTCCAGCGTCCGGGGGTCGGTGGCCGAGCCGGGAGGCCGCAGAGCCTTCTTCTTGCTGAGGAAGGTGATGTAGCGGCACACGGGGCAGGTGATGCTGCTCTGGACGTGCCCGTCCAGCTTGGCCGAGAGCAGGCACTTCACCAGGCAGTCGTGGCAGAAGGTGTGGCCGCAGCTGAGCCGCCGGTGCGTGGCCTCCAGGGGCTGGAACTTCTCGTAGCACACGGGGCACTCGGCCGGGGCTCCCTCCTTGCTGGAGGAGGTCTCAGCCATCCCTGCTGCGGTGGCCACGGGCGCTCCCCGGCTGGCAGGGGACACGAGGGGTTAATCAGGGGCTGGGTGGCAGTGATGGGCACAATCCATCCCTTCATCTCTCCTCCTCCTCCTCCCTGCTCCCTTGCCGCTGCCCTTCGCCCCTCACAGGAGGAGGGGATGGGTGCCTGGCGTGGCCTGCACAGGGCAGGGCACTCTCAGCAGGGTTAAACCTCGCAGGGCGGCCCCCGGGGGCAAGGGACAGGTGATGGGAGGATCTCAGCTCCAGAGCCCTCCAGGGCGAGAATCCCTGGCTGGGAAACCACAAGGGCCGAGGGCTGAGCCCCTGGCCGGAGCCGTGTGTGCTGAATTCCTGCTGCAGGCTGTGCCATTCCAGGCTGTGCCATTCCAGGCTGTGCCACGAGTGCCTCTGTGCTCAGCTGCAGCTGCTGGGAATTCCCAGCCCACCATGGAACCTGCCAGGGACAGGGAGATGCTCCCATCCTGGAGAACTTGGAGGGGATGGGGGGAGCTTGGAGCAGCCAGGCTGGTGGAGCAGGTGGGAGCCACAGGGGACAGAGAGGGAGGTGACAGAGCCAGGGCAGGCGGCAAACACCCACACCGGGCTCCTGCCAGGCTGCTGGGGGCTGGCCCGGGCTGGTGGCCAGGCCACGGTGGTGGCCAGGCCATGGCATTTCCAGGCCGTGTCCACACTCAGGCCGGAGCTGGGTGCAGCCAGCGAGGCTGGAGCTGTGTCAGGGTTAGTCAGAGAGGAGGGCAGAGCTCAGCTGCCCTGCCCTGGCCCCGAGTGTGGGGCAGTGTGGGGTGCTCTGAGCCCCAGTTCCAGGGCAGTGTGGGGTGCTCTGAGCCCCAAGTGTGGGGTGCTCTGAGCTCCGGTTCCAGGGCAGTGTGGGGTGCTCTGAGCCCCAAGTGTGGGGTGCTCTGAGCCCCAGATCAGTGTCCAGGCTGGGGCTGAAGCTCTGCCCTGCATGTCCCCGGGCAGGGAAGGGAGAGGGCAGAGCAGAGGAGGGAAAGGGGAGATGTTCAGCTCAGCTCCCTTCCCTCAGACCAGCTCAGGAACCAGACCTTCGTCACAGCTGCAGGTTTTTCCAGCCCTGGTGGCGTTTTCAGACCCCACCCAGCCTGCAGCCTTTTTCTCACGCGTGACTGTGCCGGGGACACCCTCCCGGCCGATCTGGAGGTTCTGCCATCCCCTGCCCTCCTCCTGCAGGGAGTCACCCCTGCCCCGGCACGGCCACAAGGACACCACGAGCCGCCCCTTCCCCAGGCAGCCGAAGACAGATCCAGCTCCTGCTCTGGCTCAGGAGGAATCAGGGACTGCTGCTCCCCAAGGAGCCCCTCACCCCCTGCTCCCCCGCGCCCCAAAGTCCCCTTACCTGCTGTAGGGCCCCAGGGCAGGGGCCCCTCCATGCACGGCTGTCCCCCCGGGCTGGTCTGGCCCGGGACAGCACCGGGACACCTTCGGGACACCTTCGGGACACCTTTGGGACAGCAGGTGCCGGCTGCGTCTGAGGAGGGCGCGTTGTGCCGGGGCTGGAGCGGGGACAGGGCAGGGACAGCTCCCGCCGAGTGAATGCGGAGGAACCCGTTCGGGCTTTAAAGGGCTCGCACCGGCCCGCTTGGCCAGCGAGTGGGCGAGGAGCTGGCGTCAGGCGTCGGGGGCAGGGACGGGAGGCACCGTGCTGCCTTCCCCGGTGTCCCCGGGCTCGTCCCTGCGGGCTCGATCCCAAGGAATCCGGCACTGAAGGGGTGCCGGGACCCCTCTGGAGCGGCAGGGCTGGGTGAGCTGCACATCCTGCACCGGGGCTGGGCTCCTCACCCCCGCTGCCCTCATCCTTGTCCCCAGGGGTCCTTCCACCCCCCAGTCCCTGCCCAGCCCTGCAGTCCCCGTCCCGTGTGCTCAGCCGGGACCGGAGCCCCGGGTGACAGTGAGTGACCCAGCAAAGACCCTCGAGCAGCCAGGGGGGGCTCTGCTGCTGTGTCCCTGCCCTGGGGTCTCCCAGCAGCTCCCTGAACCCTGGTCCAGGCGCAGCAGGAGCTCCGTGGGCTCAGGGCGGGCAGGAGCCCCATCCTTGGCCGTCTCAGCGGCTTCGGGTGGCTCGTGAGCCACCACTGGTGCAGCTGGGAACCCCCCCAGAGAAGGTTCCCTGTCACCTCAGCCCTGTCTCTCAGCTGACCCTCGGGCGAGGAGCCAAGAGGCATCTTCCCTGAAAAACCTGGGTGAACTTCCGGCAGGCTGGATCGCTCCTGCCTCAATCCCCGCTCTTTCCAAGCCCCCGCTGCCCCCCCCCAGCCCGAAGTGTCAGCCCACGCTTCACCTTGCAAGAGGCTCCTCAGGGACCTGGATGCTGTTTGCCACACCCAGAGGAGGTCCTGGAGTGGGCACAGTGGCCCCAGGGCGCTGCCCACAGGCCCTCCCTCACTGGCCGTGCACCCACGGGACCGGGATTTGCCTGAATGCCCCAAAAGTCCTGGGGTCCTCATCAGGGAAAAGCTTCAGGAGAAACCTGGACATGTGAGACCTCACGTGCAGAGCTGCCCCAGCCCTGGGGCCCAGCACAGGAGGGACCTGGAGCTGCTGGAGAGAGCCCAGAGGAGGCTCCAGGATGAGCAGAGGGATGGAGCAGCTCTGCTGGGAGGAAAGGCTGGGAGAGCTGGGATTGTTCAGCCTGGAGAGCAGAAGCTTTGGGGTGACCTCATTGTGGCCTTCCAGGGCCTGAAAGGAGCTACAGGAAAGATGGGGAGAGGCTCTTAACGAGGGATGGAGGGACAGGACACAGGGAATGGCCTCAGACTGACATAGAGGAAATTTAGGTGGGATATTGAGAAGAAATCTTTCCCTGTGAGGGCGGGGAGCCCCTGGCTCAGGGTCCCCAGAGAAGCTGTGGCTGCCCCTGGATCCCTGGCAGTGCCCAAGGCCAGCCTGGACGGGGCTTGGAGCAGCCTGGGACAGTGGGAGGTGTCCCTGCCCATGGCAGGGGATGGAAGGAGAAGTTGTTGATCTTTAACGTCCCTTCCAACCCAAACCATTCCATGCCACAGGGAGGTCTTGCCTTGGGGCAGGCAGCTGCTCTGCAGGAACATTCCCAGCTTCAGGAAGGTCCCCAGGGCTCTGTGGAAGAGGAGGTGACCCCTGGTACCCAGACCCCAGCGAGACAGGCCTGGCAGTGCCTCCGTGGGCACAGGGCTGGGCAGGGCTGGGGCGTGGGCAGCAGTATCAGTCACCCGTGGGTGCAGTGCTTACAACACCGGCCTGGTTTCTGGAAAGAGAAGTGTGGGAGCAGCCCCACCAGGACACCCTGGTGCCCCCAGGGGTGCCCTCTGGAGCCCTGAGGCCCTGTCCCTCCCTGCAAGGACACCCTGAGCACATCAACACTTTCCACACCTCTTGGGCTCGGGGGTCGAGCCGCTCCGCTTGTTATCAGAGAGGATCAGAAAACGAAGGGGAAACCTCTCCAGGGAGGTTGTGCCAGGGTTGGGGTTGCACCTTTCCTCCTGGGACAGACACCCCCATCCCCTGGACAGACACCCCCATCCCTGCTCCCTCCTGGGACAGACACCCCCATCCCCTGGACAGACACCCCCATCCCTGCTCCCTCCTGGGACAGACACCCCATCCCCTGGACAGACACCCCCATCCCTGCTCTCTCCTGGGACAGACACCCCCATCCCTGCTCCCTCCTGGGACAGACACCCCATCCCCTGGTCCCTCTGGAAGCTGCTGGAGGTGCCAGGGCTGCTTGCACCCACCCAGATCTCCAGTGAGTGATCTGGGCCAGCGAGAGCAGATTTGGGGCAGCCAAGCATCTCCCCAGCCCGTTTGCTCCCTGCTGGCACCGAGGTGGGGTGGAAATTCCTGTTTCCCATACTCTGAATGCTCTCTGCAGTTGGAAACGATGAGCTCATGGCTCTATACATAGGCACTGGAAAAACGAGTCTGCCTCCCTTTGCTGCTTGGACCACGCCAAAATCAAAGGGGTTTGGGCATATCAGAGCCCCAGCTCTGTCAGCAGCTTCGCTCTTTCCCAGGCCTGGCTCTCCTCGGTGCCTTTGCCCCACTTTCACGCGCAGCAGGAGCTTTCCTGAGGGACAAGGCTGAGTCTGGCGGTGCCTGAAGGACAAGAAACCGAGTTCAGGGGCAAAGCAAGTCCCTAAACATCGCCTGCATTTTCTTTCCCTAGGATTTAACAAGTCCAGCTCGTGGCCAGTGGTTCAGCCCCCTCAAACCAAGGCTCCAGGACCCTTTGATCCAAGCAGGAAAGTGGCTCCAGGCTCAGCTGCTCTCCAGAGACCACGGGAGCTTCTCCGACCTTCTCTGTGCTGAGGTCGGTGGCTGCCAGTGACCAGAGGACATTTCTGACCCAGAGGAGGACACAGCCCTCACTGAAGGGTTTGGGGTGGCCAAGGCCCCTTCCCTGCAACCCCAGCAGCATCTGGGAAGAGCTCTGCAGCCTTTGGCAAGGACAGGAGGATGCAGAGACAGCCCTGGAGTTCCACAGCAGCACCCAAACTTTCCCCAGGCCACGTGTGGAGGAGGCACGGTGAGTTAGGTGAAAGTGTTTGTTTTCAAAGCACATTTCAAGCCACGAGATTGCTCCACATCTGAGCCTGGTGCCAGGCAAAAAATCGCTGCAGGTCTCAGTGATTCCATATCGAATCCACGCTGCAATTCCCCAGATCCTGAACGATGAAACAGCGATGTTTCCATGTCCCACATCCCTGCACTCAGCTGGGGCCAGGATCCCGGGGAGAAACCCCAGGTGGAGTTTCGGTGGCAGATGCACATGGGGAGCTCTGCCACGCAGGCACAACCCCCCGGGTGAAGCCTCTGGCTTGGGAATTCTGTAACTGAGGGATGGCCAAAAGCTGCTGAGGGGTCAGCGTGCCCATGTCCGTATTCTCCTCCCCCAGAGCGGTGACTGCTCCATGAAAGGGTGGCTGTGGTGGGCTGGTGTCCCTGCCCAGTGTCCCCAGCGTGTCCCCAGTGCAGGGCAGGGCTGGCTGCAGTGAGGAAGGGAGGCTGCCCCTCCTCTGTCTCCTCCATCCTTCCCACGCTGGATCCCTCACTCCTCTTGCACCCTTTCCCCATCCCTCGGGGGTGCCTGGTGCCTGCCCCATCCCTCCCAAACCCCCTCAGGTTTTCCCCTGGCCATGCTCAACCTGCAAACCTGAGGTGTTTTAGGAGTTTCTGCTTAACTCATTCTCCTCCCGCCCTTCCCAGCCCCAGCTCAAACACAGCGAGTCCTTGGCATTGGTGGGAATGAGGTGAAGGCAGGAAAGGCGTAAATCCACGTTTGATCCCAGCCCAGGGAGATGTTCCAAGCTGGGGGAGAAGCTTGGTGGAGCAAAATTAATTTTCCAGGGCCGCACTGTGCTGGTGGAGGGTCCAGGAGTCCTGGGCTCTGGGTTATATCCAGCTCCATGCTGTCAAAATAAACTCAAACAGCTGGAAAAACCAGACAACTTCAGGGGAATCCAAGCTCTTTAGAAGGAACAAAAGCTCATCCATCTTCCCCCATGCCTGCTTTGCTTGAATTAGGTTGGAAAATCAGTGTCTTTTCCTTCTGGGGGTGTCCCTTCTGCTCCTCAGGCCCCTGGCAGGATGGAGCCCCACCACCTGGATGCCAATTTAGCCAAGGCAGCCCAAAATGCGTAACAAAATCTCCTCGTTCAGCTTCTCCTCGATGATTTCCGCGGTGCCCAGGAGATGGTGCTCTCGGATGTGCTTTGGCGCCAGGAAAACAGAGCAGGGAGCACTGAAGGCAGGTCCGGGAGTGCCAAGGTGTGGAGGTGACGGTCCCCACCAGCTGGGGTGCTGCCCCTTCCCCACCGGGATCGATGGGATCTGCTCTGCCATTCCATGGGGTGAATGCTTATCCCACACCGAGGAACAGCTGGGCGTGACCCCAAACCCTGCTCCGATCTCTGCTCCCCTGTCACAGAGGGACCCGTGTGGTGCCACAGCCCGGACCTGCCCCTGCCCCCCTGCCGCTGCCAGCACCCCCGGCAATGTCCCTGAGCCCGGTGGGATTATCGGACTCCTTTGGAGTCTTATTCTGACACCAGCTATTGGGATTTGTCCCATCCCGTCCGTGCAGGGCCCCACAGCCCCAGGCTCCGTGGGCTTTCCCGTGCCTGGGAGGGCAGCTCCGGTCTCCAGGGGCTCCTTCACCAGTTATTCCGCACCAAAGGGGTCTTCCCTCACCAGACGAGGTCACCCGGAGAGGCTGAGGGGCTTCAGGACCCCCTCCCCTGGCCCTGGGCTGCCCCCCACCTGCATCCCCCTCGCTCTCCACCGCCCATCCCAGCCCGGCCCCTCCGGGATGCCGCTTCCCAGCGGGATGGAGCTGCCGCAGTGGGAATCCCGTGTGCCTAATGGGGAAACAATGCGGCTTTGAGGGCCGCGGGCAGATGCTCGGGGACGAGAAGGGACTATTGAGCAGCGGCAGCTGGGGCTGGCAGCTCCCCTGCCCTGCACAGAGCCCTGCCCGGCCCGGCTGAGCTCCCCCGGGGCTCAGGCTGGGGGTCCTGCCCAGCCCCAAACCCTGCAGCCCCTTCCCGGGGCCGGGGCCAGGATGGGGAGCAGCAAATCCCACCCGGGGGGGACCCAGCATCAAACCCTGCCATCAAACACGGCCGGACTGTCCCCCTTGCTTGTCACCCTGCCCCGGTGCCCACCCAGCCCCTCTGGGGGACCACACCAGCCCGATGCAGGCCTGGCACGGTCCCTGTGCCCATCTCTGCCGTGCCATGAGCCATGTCACCCCAGGGATGTTGTAACCCCTGTGTCCCCTGCACAGAGGGGATTGCCTGACTCCCTTACACCATCCCCTCCAGGCAGCTCCCTCGAGCCTTATTCCGGGGAGGAAGGCATAGAAACCCCACAATTCCAGGAGAAAACTTACTGGAATTGGGGGTTTGGAGCCTTTTACCCAAATGGGATGTTCTCTGTGGTTTAGGCTGCCCAGTGGTGTCATGGTTTGGGTTTTTCCTCCCAGCCTGGCTCCTGCGGGGCTGGGATTGCAGAGGTGTTGCTGCCCTTAATGGGAACATGTGCAGGTCAGCTTCTCACCCTGCAGCAGCTCTGGAGCAGCACAGAAGGAAAAGGCTCGGTAAAAGGAGCACTAAATACCCAGATTGGGTTGATTTAATGGTTTTTCCGATCATCTGACCGCACAGTGCTGCAGGAGGAGCTGCTCCACCACCCCCAGGATCACTCAGCTGCCAGCCAGAACCCCAAGTGGGTTCTTGAGAGGAGGATGCTCAGCACAAAGTGCAGCTGCCCAGCTCCAGTGGCAGAAGGCAGGAGGGGTCTGTCCCGTGGGGTCTGCTCTGCATTTTGGCTGCCTGCAGTTAAAATGAGGGAAGGATAACCCATTGGATTTCAGAAGGAATTTCTACACTGGAAGGGTGGTCAGGCATTGGAACGGGATGCTCAGGGAAGCGGTGGAATCACCACCCCTGGAGGTGTCCAAGGAGCACCTGGATGTGGCACTCTGTGCTCTGCTCTGGTGACAAGGTGGGGCTCGGGCACAGCTTGGGTTCGATGGTCTTGGACAACCCTCCAAGACAGGGATTAGTGAGGAAATCCCTGCTCTTCTCCAAACACCAGTCCCAGCGGTCATTTCTCCCTCCTGAACCTTCACCGGCGTCTCCCCAAGGAAATTCCCAGGTGTACCTGCACCTTGTGGGGCCCCACATCTGGATCCATAACTCCCAGCCCATAACTGATCCCCCAGGGCCCCACACCCACCCCGTGCCCCGTCTGTCTCCCCCTTGGGTCTCCCTGCACCAGGACAAAGCCATCCTGCCCCCACACACGGACTGGGGGGCACCCCCAGCTAATTCCCGCACCGGCTTCCCCCAGCCCTGGGAGAGACCCCCTTTTTGCTGGAATCCCTGTCTGTCCCTGGCCTTTCAGGGAGGGGTTTCTGGTGGGGAACCCGGCGCGGCGGGGGCAGCAGGAGCCGCATTGTGCGGCCGCTAATGCTGAGTGACTGCTCCTTTGTGCCGCCGGCAGCGCCCGGCCCGCGGCGGCCGCATGGGAACAGCCCCGCGCACAATGGGGGGCAGCCGGGGGTGACCTGAGAGCAAACATTGACTTAAACCCGCTGTTAACCAGGCAGGCAGCCCGGCCCCCCGGGAAACGCAGCCCCCGCCGGCGCCGAGCCTTTGTCACCCGCGGCAGAGCCGGCTCGGAAAGGTGGCTTTGGTGGGGGCTGTTGGCATCCGTGCCTGGGCCTGGGAGAAGAGGCACGAGGAGCACAGGTTGGGGTTTAAAGGATGCCACTGGGGAGAAAAGAAACCAGGGGTGTGCTGCTCCATGGGGTCAGCGGTACATTAATTCCTTAAGGAATTAATTTAGGATTGAATAGATACAGCCTTGGCTTTTCTAGAAAGGAATCCCCCTTTGTCCACAGAGCTCGTTTCCAGCTGCCTCCCAAGTCAGGATCTGTGTTTCGATTATAGGATGGTTGCAGATCCGTGCACATCCAGCATGGACCATTTTCCAGCAGAGCGAGGTACCCCCAAATCTGGTGCAGAGCAGCACTGACCCCTGCCTCCCACGGACAAACAGCCAGGGGTGCAGAGAGCCCTCTCACCCCCATGGCTCCCCAGTGACAGGTGGCTGTAGCACACCTCTGTCCCCTCCGAGGGGCTGCTCTGTCATTGAAGAGTGAGGAAAAAGCTGCCCCATGACATGTGGGATGCACGATGCAAACGGTGCACGACATTTCCTCACGGCTTCTGAAGCGCAGTGGGAAAACCGGGCACCCAGCCTGCTCCAGATCACGGGGGTGGGCACCCAGACTGCTCCAGATCACAGGGGTGGGCACCCAGCCTGCTCCAGATCACAGGGGTGGGCACCCAGCCTGCCTCAGAGCACAAGAAGGGGTGCCCAGCCTGCCTCAGAGCACAAGAAGGGGTGCCCAGCCTGCTCCAGAGCATGGCAGTGGCACCCAGCCTGCCCCAGAGCCCGGCACCACCAGCTCCGGCTCCTCCCGCCTCGGAGCAGCTCAGGGCTGGATCCCAGGAAAGGAGATATCCTCCTAGACAGGCCTCCAGATTCTCCACAGCCGCCTCGATGTCCCTCCCTGCCCTCCAGAGAGGGTTCAGCGAGCCAAGGGGAGGGTCAGTGGAAGGTGGGGTGGGGTGGCCCAGGCTGTGGCAGCAGCAGCAGCAGCCTCTGGGAACGGGGACACAGCGGAAGGTGCATGAAGGCAGACTGGGAACAAGGCTCCGTTCCCAGGAGGGATGCGGCGGCTCCGAGGGCAGTTTGTCACCAAAGGATGACTGCTCCCAGGACGCTGTGGCTTCTCCTCCTGTCACAGCCTCTAATTCAGGTGTCTCGGGGCCGTGCTGTGCTGCACGTCCTGGGCCCGGCGCTCTGACACAGCTCAGCTGCATTCGTGGCCTTGTGCCTCACCCGGGTCACACAGGGTGACCCAGAAAGGCCCGTGCAGGTGCCAGGGGACGGCCACGGCCGGCTGGGCACCCGGCTGGGGAGAGGTGCGTGCTCTTCATCCTCGGCTTGTCTGCAGTAACCCACGGGGAAGGCAGGAAAAGCATCGGAGCACCAGAACCCCACGTACAAGCAGACGGGACACGGCAAAGGCTGTGGGGACAGAGGTGGCCGAGGTGGCACGGTGCCCACGGAGGTCACTGGCTGTCCGGGCTGTCCGGGCTGTCCGGGCTGTCCGGGCTGTCCCGGTGCGGTTTGGGACACGGCCACTGCCGGCAGCAGCGGCCCGCGGCAAGGGAAGCACGGGGGCAGCCCGGCTGCACCGCCCGCCGCTAATGACAGCCCGGGCAGCTAATTACAGGGCAGGAAACGAAACGCGCAAAGCCGGCTCCGGTATCGGGGCAGTGCCAGGGAGCCGCGGGCCGGCTGCGGGGCAGGGCCCGCCCGGGAAGCCCTGCAGAGGAACCTGCGCTCCCCCGAGCAGCCCGGGGACTGCGGGGACACGCCGGGGGCAGCGCCGGGGCAGCGGGGGAGCCCCGTCAGTGGGGCACGCTGTGCCGGGAAAACGGGGAATGGGAAAGGCAGCACGGGCAGGGACGGCCGTGGAGGCTGTCAGCTCTCCTAAGCTCGGCTCGGGGCCACCCGGGGCTCCTGGGGACCTCAAAAAACCTCTGTTCACAGACAGTTCCCTGCTCCATGGGCAGAGCAGCCGTGCGGGGAGCGAGGCAGCGGGCGCGGGATGCGGAGGAAGGAGGAGGAGCTGCCCCTGCCCGCTCCAGCGCTCGCCCGGAGGGAAGGATGTCCAGTGGCCCCAAGGGATGGATGTCCTGGGACCAAGGGATGGATGTCCTGGGACCAAGGGATGGATGTCCAGGGGCCCCAAGGGATGGATGTCCTGGGACCAAGGGATGGATGTCCTGGGACCAAGGGATGGATGTCCAGAGCCTCCAAGGGAGGGATGTCCAGGGGTCCCGAGGGATGGATGTTCAGCGACGCCGAGAGAGGGCTATTCAGGGACCCGCAGGGACGGTGTCCGTGGGCCCGGGCCTGCGGTGCCCGTGCCTGTGTGTGCCCCTGCCGGGGTCACCGGGGACGGAGCGGCGGAGAACGGGCAGGGGGCAGTTCCCGAAGGCCGCAAAGGGAGGAGGGCGGGACCACCTCAGCCCGGGGGCGGCCGGTGGGATGGGGGCGAGCGGGG
>VZTE01005321.1:34628-148450 GCA_013397775.1 Eulacestoma nigropectus | reverse complement strand
CGGCCGCCGCCCTGCCCGGTTCCCCCCGCCGGGAGCGGGCCCGGCCCGGCCCGGCCGCACCGGGGGCTCGGAGCTGCCCCGGGCCCTGCCCGCCGCTCTGCCGGCCTTGGCTCCCGAGCGTGGGCGTCCTCCCGTCACTGGCGGGGAGCTGGACGCGTGGTTTGTCTCTGTTCTCGTAAAACCCCTCCTCGATCCTATGCCCGGGGTCGCAGCGTCTTTTTTAGGAAGAAATTCCTCGCGGAAATGGTGGTGGGATGCTGGAGTGGGCAGGGAGGTGGTGGTGCAGTCACCGTCCCTGGAGGCGTTCAGGGAGAGGCCGGTGCAGCTCGGTGCCCTGCTGTGGGTGACGAGGGGGTGTCTGGTCACAGGTTGGACTCGATGATCTCAGAGGTCTTTTCCTGGGATTCTGTGGTCTCTGTTGGATGTTCGTCAGTAATTCAGTGAGGGTTTTTCTCTGAGGTTGTTATCCTCCCCCTCAGCCCTGTTGTGCTCGTCTGAACGTGCCCAGCCCCGAGCAGCCCGTGCCCCGTGCCCGGGTGATGAGCGTGACCCGAATTGCAGCAGACGTGCTGGAAAGGATGCCCTGACAGGAGAGCAGAGACATTCCCCGAGCCCGACCTCAGCCGAGTGACTCCCACCAGCACATCCCTCTCCTTCCCGCGAGGAGGAGAGCTGTGCTCTCCCTCCCACAGCCCAGTCTGCGCTGGGAGTGACTCAGGGCTTCTCTGTTCCCTCTGCCACTCTCCTGCCTTGCTCACAAGTGCAGGGGGTGGAGGGCACTTCTGGATGCCTGTGGCATTTGTTGCCTGAGAGGTGGTTAAATACAAGAAGCTGCTGTAGAAGAGTCCCTTGGATACTTAAGAAAATTTTTTTTCTTCCTTTTTTTTTTTCCTCCTTTATTTTTTTCTCCAACCCCCCCCCTCCCCCAAGAAACAATTCCTGGACACTGCGGAGAGCTGGTGGCCTTTCCAAGGTCAGTGTTTCGTTAGAGATATCAGTAACTGTAGGAGGAAGAAGCTGTCCCAAGGCAGAAGAGAGCCTGGGAGGCTTTGAGATATTTTAGAAGGGGCTGCCCAGGGGGGTGGTGGAGTCCCCATCCCTGGAGGTGTTCAAGAAACTCCTGGACGTGGCACTCAGTGCTCTGGTCTGGTTGACGAGACGGTGATTAATCAAAGGTTGGACTTGATGATCTCAGAGGTCTTTTCCAACCTGAATGATTCTGTGCTTCAGTATTTATTTATTTAAATGTCAGTTTGATGTGTTTGCACTGTGGCTGCACAGACAGGTTGATGGTGCCAGTTAACTGTGGCTGCACAGGATGTGGCAGGGGTGGGTGAATAGTGTGGATCTGGGATCAGTAGTGTTAGGTCTGCCCTGGAAGAGATCCCCTGTCCTGTTTTCCGGCTGGGCTGTGCATTTCTGGATTGTTGCGTATGTGGAGGCAGAGCCCAGGTGAGAAGATTTAATCCCACATGTCACTGGGAGTCCCAGAAGTGAAGGAAGCCTTCAGAAGCAGTGTTTGAGTCAGTGTTTGAGTCGCCTTCCTTCCTCTTCAGGGGAAAACCCTCTTTTTTTTTTTCCCCTGACACTTCAGAGGTTGCAGATACGTAAGATAATTCCTCATTTGGTGGAGAAGGACAGAGAAGAGAAAGGAAAATAAGAAAGTGGAAAGAAAGCACGAGACTGATGATGTCTGTGACCTTGGTGTCACAAGGAATCTTGTCTCTGGAGACACTGCTGGCAGCAGACTGCCAGAAAGTACAGCAACAAAGTACAGTTTATGCCCTCAGTCCATTACAGTTGGTTTTTTGAGGTGCCAGGAAAGTCAGACTGCAGAAAGGAAACGGTATTTTTGCAGCCCTTGATGTTTGTGACACCCCAAACATAATCAATATGAGCTGGGAAGTGTGTTCAGCAAACTGCCTGCACTGCTGCGCTGCCCTGACCCCCCGGCAAAGCCAGCCAGACCCATCAGAGCAGATTTTTCACGATGTGGTTGTGCCCCTCGAGGGCTCTTCTGTCCCCACAGCTCAGTGGAAGGTTGTGCTGGTTCCCTCTCCTGATCAACACAGAGTTTGGGGGGTTATTTTTAACATTCCTGGTGTTAAGTGCTCGCTGCAGAGCCCCTCCCTGCTGGGGGCTGGTCTGTGATGTGCTTTTGGGATCAAATCCATTTTACCCCTCTGGCACTGGTGGAACTTCAGAGATGTAAAAGCAACAGAATTCAGTCCTTTGGGCAGAAATCTGTGCTGAGTGCTTTTCCCTTGGAATTCCTTGGTCGTTCTGTGGTGTCCAGAAGCACCTCACCCTCTGGCCACCGCCTTCCCAGGAGATGTTGTCATCAGGATGGTTTGGATCGCTGGGGTAACAGGGAGGCCCAGGGCACCTGGAGCTGTCACTGGTGCAGGCTCTGTGCTGTGTGTGCCACAACCTCTCAGGTAAATCACTGCTGCTGGGTGGGTGCCCTGGCATTCCTCAAGGTCTGAAGAGAAAGCAGGCAGCTGTGAGCTGGAGAAGACGGAGTTGGGTGGGTGATCTCCAGAGGGGTTCGGGTCCATGGCAGCCTGTGCCAGCTGCCAGCCTGGTGTGGGTCAGGATCAGAGCTCCTGGTGCCTGTCACACCTCGCCAACCTGCCTAGGAGGGAGCAGAGACTGAGTCAGGGACAAGCATATCCTTTCCACAGCCTGAGTGTCCTTCTCAGTTTGTTGTTTACTCTGCTCTGTGTGGATTCATCCCTCTGGAGTTCCCGGGTATGGAGCCAGGAGCAAATTGTCCCATGCTCAGCCAGGTTGTTCAGGGACACGCACCTCTCCAGGGGCCCTTCCTTCACCTCTGCAGGTCCTGAACCTGCATCAGGAGCACCAACCTCCTCAGCTTTCCTTTTATAGTGATTTCTGTAGTGTTACTTGGGAAGGAACCTCAGAGGTCAAATGTCTGAAACTTTCCACGTTTGTGAAAGTGATCAGTGTTTTTTAATACAAAATTCTGATACTTTTGGTGGTCATAGCTTGAATTCTGAGAAGAGGCTTCTTGCATCAGTGCATTTCTTCTGGTTTCAAGGCTTCCAACGCAGTGCTGGCTCACTCTTCAAGGGTTTTTCTGCGACTGGATATCAAATATTCACCAGACAGATGAGTCTTGGCCATGTGGTGTAGAGCAGACGTGTTATATTTGATTAATGAGGCTGTTGAGATAACAAGGCTTCGCTGTGTGGTGCTTGGTTTATCTTAAAGGCTTTTCTGAATTTGGCACCATGTTCCTGCAGGTAGGCATTGGTTATCTCCTGCCTCCTGTGCTGCCCAAATTGGAAATGCAGGATTTATTATTGCAGCAGAGCAAGGAGCGTTGTGCTGATGCTGTGCTCAGTGACTTTCTTCTCTTCCTGAAAGCTCCTGTGCTGCTGTTGTAAGGGAGAAGGAGGCATTTGTTGTGGTTCACTCGAGAACATTCAGTTCAAAAATAGAACTGCGGGAGAAGGTTCACTTCCCAGAGGTTCAGTTTCATCCCGGCGATGGATGCAGGCACACATCCAAACGCGTATGGAAATCCGCCGGCTCCTGTTTCAGGATGAGCAAAACAAGCCCAAATTGATTGGTGGAATCTAATCCATGGCTTTGGCTTGTTTGTTTTCCATCTTCTAATAAGACAATGTACTTTTGCTTTGAGTTTTGGCTGAAGTGCTCGGGTTACCTTGCTTTGAGTCTTGATTGGGTTTGCAGGGAAAAAAGTCAAGAGCTTCAGGAGTTTGGGGCTACCTGTTGGTCCTCTTGGTTTGAGGAGGTGAAGAATGGTGGAAAGAAGATTCCTTCTGCTTTTCTGCCTGTGAATCAGCAAAAAAGGGGAAGAGGAAGGAAGAGCTGGTTGTGGACAGTCCTTCCTGCTCTGCATGGCAGCTCTGGACGGTGCCAGCACTCGGTGACGGCGTCATTGCCTCCGAGAAGGGGGGACTGGCAGTTAATTGGCACTTGGAAGTTTTGTGATAGCCAGAGTAGGTTGTTATCTCGAGAACTGAAGGCCGCATGTGAGCTTGGCAGAACTTCGCGATCAAGTCCTGTTTGAGGTGGTTGCTTGTTTAATTCCAAAGGTCAGTGGACATTTGCGGTGCCTTGAGGGGAGGGGGGAGCAGCCAAGCGTAGCTGGGAGAGTTCAGCCCTGTGCTTGGTCCTGTTTGAGTGGCCTTGCTTGGCTTCTGCCTTATTTTTCATGTTTGGTGTCTGGAAATATTGGGTAAACGGGGTTGCGGGGAAGAAAGCAGAAAAATGGGCAGAAAAACGACCTGTTCGTGAAGATCAAATAATAGTCATCCTCTCTATATGGCAGTATTTCTGAGCTGGTTCTAAATGGGAGAGTGTGAGGCAATTAAAATGAGGAGGAATGCTTTCTGCAGCCACTTGAGATGCTGCAGGTACATCCAGGGTGAATTGCAGCATGTGAGCGGTGCTCGAAGTCATCCCTGCCGTGACGTGTGAGCGGCTGAGTGACTTTGAGAGCAGGCAGGGGTGGATTCCCGACTGTGGGAAGGGGTGGGTCCCCAGCTGAGACATCGTGTTAGATTTCAGGCTCAGTGTTTTGGTTTTAGATTTCATCCCATCTTTCACTGCAGTCTCCCTCACATGGAGAGCCCGGGAAGCTTTTTTAAGGTACCGTGTTATGCTTCAAGCTGTGTTTGTGTTTTCATGGCTTAGCTGGAAGGTGGCTCCAGAGGGATTTGGGGTTGGTCTTGAATGCAAGATTCCTTAAGTTACTTGAAAAATACTGTCTGCATGTTAGATCGGTTACTTCTGGTGCATTCTTGAACCTTTGGCTCTCGTGATATCCGGAGGATACTGCTCCTCTCGTTTTAAGGGTGCTTTCGAGGTGGGAAAACAGATTTGTCCTGTACAAAACCCTCTGGATTTAGAAAAGTTCTTAACCTACACACTGTGGTTTTTTAGAGTCATTGCAGCATGGAAAAGTTCTTTCCTTTTCACAGGGGAGAGTTGCTCTGTCCTGCTGACTTTGTCGGGGGGGGCTTGAAAGGAACCCCAGTGTTTTGAACGTAGTTCTTGTCTGGAAGCAGCTTTGGAGCTGGAGCTGTGCCCACGGAGCTGTGTTTTCCCAGGGCACTGTGTGAATGCTAAGCTGTGCTGGAATGAATTTGAGTGGGCAGCAGCATAAGCCTGCTCTCATTTTCCCTGGAAGACGCTGCTGCATTGTCTTGTCTGCTCCCTGAAAGCCTCAGTGTTGTTTGTCAAAGGCTGGATTCTGCAAGTGCCATGTATGCAAAGAAGCCCTGAATAGGAAGGACTGGCCGTGCTGGTTCTCCGCTCCTGACAGAATTCCCGGGGCCAGGACAACAGGCAGCAGGCTGAGGCAAAGCAGTTTTTGTTGAACTCTTGGTATTCCGTGGGCATCCGCTCTCCCACACGTGAGATGTGTGGAATCGTCTGGTTCTGTTAAATTGTCTGGTTATGTTCTGATAACTCCTGGGATTTGCTCTCTGCTTGCACAATCCGTGTTTTTGTGCCATCGTTCTGAGGGAACGGACAAAGGCTGACGGAGTGAAGGATTTTCCTGTGGCCATGTGTGTGCTGGGAGCAGGTTTGGAAGCTGTCAGCATCTCCCACCTCCCAGGCTGGTATTTTGGCCATGCACCACTGTGTCTGTGTGCTCTTATCTCCTTCTCCTGCCCCTCATGCCCACAAGGGAATACAAGTGGCAAAAAGCAGGATATGGGTGCTGGAGCTCAGCAGTGCACGCTGGCGCTGGCATCGGGAGCAGGGCTTTATGCAGTGCAGTCAGCCAATCCCAAATCCCTGCTGATAGCATTAGGGATGGTGGGACACATGGAGCAGAGGCAGTCATGAGCTACCACCCGCTTCACCAAGGCAGGATGAGAGAGTTGGAGAAGGTCTGGGTGGGTTTGGAAGGAAGAATTCCTGCCCAGGGCCTGCGCCAGCGCTGGGCTGAATCTCCTCCCTCCGGTGTCTGAAAGGAAAAGTCTTTGGACAAGGAGTGGGGGGCAAACACACCTCCTGTCCCTGTGAGTCCTTTCCAGCCCTTCTTGTTCTTGCACAGGGAGGTGCAGGGATCCCTTGGATGTTTATTTCCAAGGGTGTGCCCCATGTGAGCAGACAGGAAGGAGTCTTGTGCCTTATCTCAGCTACTTCTAGGAAATGATGTAAGGTGCTTTCTTGTACAAGGTTTTTTCTAACCACATCCTGAATTTTGCTGACAGCTGGCTTGGCTGCTCACCTTTTGAGCTCAGCTCCTCTGGAGCTGTGGGAGCTGAGCCTGCGCTGTGCTTTGTCTCATTTATTCTGGGATGAATGTGCTCCCTGCTGGTCTGAGCCTCTCCGAGCGTGCCGGTTTAGAGCCGTACAGGGAAAGGTTGAAGGGATTTATGGAAGGGTTGGATCAGTGCTGGACAAGTGCTATGGACAGCACCCAGCAGTGCCTTGTCCTGGCAGTTGGAGTTGTTGTCCAGGAGCAGCTGGACACACCTGAGCTTTGTCAGGTGTCTGCTCTGACTGTGGAACTGCAGCAGTTTGGGCAGGAATACTGGGCTCCACATCCACAGGCTTCTGCCCAGGACTTGGGATTTGTCCCTGTGGAGTGACTGAGCTGCCTTGGTAACAGCTGACACAAAGAAATCCCTGTCTGAAATTTGTGGTGGGAATGGCTCCACAGGTACTTTTCATTTTCTCAGTGCAGGGAAGTGCAGGAAAGGAACCACCATCAGTTCTCCTGGGCAGTGCGAAGGCCTGAGCCGTGTTTGCTTCTGCAATAAAGCTGTGAAGTTAAATAAACACAGTGCAAGATTTGAGGTGGTTTTGAGGTGCTTGGCACCCTCTGGATAAATTTGCTCTTGGCTTGTGGCAGCTGTGGTCTCAGCTGGAGAACCAATGTGCCAGTTCTGCCTCGCTGTGTTTGGCCTGGCTGCCCTCTGACGAAAGCACGGGATTGTTCTGGCCCACTTTTAGGTGTCAAAAATGTGGGTCACTGAGATACAGAATGCATTAGTGTGACGATTTTAGCCTGAAGGGACAGAGTTGGCTGAGAAGTGATGCCTGTTAGAGTGTGAAAGTCAGGACTTTCAGGTCAGCTCTTCTGATCAATGGGCTTGGTGCAGGCGTTGTTGACAGCCTCTGCTTGGAGCACAGAGGAGCTTGGGTTCACCCTGTTCTTTTTCTGGGTGGTAAGGACAGAATCTGAGGCTTGGCTTTTTGAGGAGGAAAAAAAGATGCTTTAAAGAGCTGTGGGATTGCTTGGGGAGGGCTCAGCAGTGGTGCATCTCCTGGCTGGGGTCTGAGCATTCTCCTGGTCCTGCTGTACATGTCACCTTCATCAGCTCTCAGACCCGGTGTGTGCTGAGGCCTGCACTGTCTGGTGTCCCCTGGCCCATATAAAACCATACAAAAAGTATGTTGGGTTGTATTTCTTGTGCTGGCCGATAGCCTGTGGAGGTCCAAGAAAGGAGGATCTCATGGAGAGGGGATCACCACTGCCTTGGCGTGGGAAACTTCTCCTCTGAACACCTCCAGGCTGGGAACACTCCTCTGTGACGTGACCGTGTCATTTATGGGAGAGGCTGATCTTCCTTGTATCTCTTTGAGGCAGCAGAACTATGTGGATAATTCCTGTTCCCTGCATGTGGCACAAGCAGGAATTAGCCAGGACTTGCTGCAGGAAGAGTAAGTTGAGTTTTGACCTCCACACAGAGCTGTTTGCAGTTGCCTCACTTGGAGTGTTCATCCTCCTTCATTACTCACCTCTGCAGCTCTAAAAGCAGCCGTAGTGCAGTCGCTGTGTGGTGGCAGGAGGCAAAATCTCTTTGAGAGCATTTAATGAACCGAAGTGGAAACTGACAGCTGTAAATTTGAGTGAATTACCAACTGTGGGCCTGAGTGGCCTTGTGGCACCAACTGGAGTTTCGGTGGCAGGTACAAAATACAGCCAAAACTTCTGGTCTCATTTCAGGCTGCTCCCCAAGCACTTCCAGAGGCTGGGGAAAATCCTGTGGCTCGCTGGGGCAGGTCTGTGTGCTGCATGAGCCCTGGGGAGGGATTGTTGGCATCCTGGGCGTGGGTGCCAAGTCCTGAAGCCCAGGATTCAGCAGAGGCTTTGGGGGTGGTCTCCCTGTGTTTATCCTGAGTGTATTCCTGTGTTTGTGTCCTGCAGGTCGTGTTGATCATGGACAGTGAAGAAATCCCTACTTTTTCGAGTCCAAAGGAGGAAACTGCATATTGGAAAGAGCTTTCCTTGAAGTACAAACAAAGGTATTGTGGATTTGCAAGCTGAATGTGGTTCTTAATGACCAGAACACTGTTTAATCTATTCCTCTGCAAGGCCACACCGAGATGGTTATTAGATACTTTAGAAAGAACCTGTGAGAAGAGAATTCTCTATAAAGGATTTCCAGCTTTAAAATTTCCATCTCTGTGGGAGCTGAGTGTTTCTTGCACAGTGTCACCATGCCAGGAACTGCAGGCTATGTTTTGAGCATGTTTGAGCAAGAGCAGAGCCTTTTTATGATCATGTGCACTTCTGTGTAATTACAGCGCTGCCTGAAGTGGTATCTTGATGTTTTATCATAAGAAGGCGCCTTTGGGCTTGCCTTGTATCATTGCTGTTCCCTCAAGCTTCTTGTAGTGGAATTACTGCTATGAAAAGTGGCTGATTTGGTGTCTGCTGCATTTTATTCAAGTGTTCTGTAGCTCCTGGTCCTGCCTGTACCAGTGGTTTGCATCTCTTAGGGGGCACAGGGCTTTTTGTTGCCACAGGTGCCAAGAGAAGCTGCTCCCTGGAGTAATGCTGTGCTTCTGGAGGGACTGGGGGGTGGGCTGAGGTTTTTTTGGAGGGGGGGCACTGAAGGAGGCTCCCAGTTTGTTTCCTTTGGAAAGCTTTCTTTGCGTTCAGTGTAACTCATGTGCAGTTGAGCTGAATTTAAACCCCTCTCAAGCCCAAAGAGCCCGAGGTCCAAGTGGCTTTTTTTGTTTGGTTTGGGGTTTTTTGGGAGGGAGGTGTTGGGAATGTGGAGCAGCCTGTCCATGTGGAGAACCCTAAGCTGTTCTTGTGTGTCAGAAATTCCATCTGAGACACCAGTGGATGTGTTGTTGCCTAAAGCCTTGGTGGTTTTCTCTGCTGCTTGCTCAGGGCTGAGCTATTACGTGTGGTAAAGATGCAAATTTAATAAGCAAAGTATGTGGAGTGGCTACTTCTAGTATTTAATAACTCGCAGTGGTATGAGGTAGGCATGTCCTGGCTTCCTGACTCTGCATGATTTTTAAGAACTTTAATTTTCCAGCTAGTGCAGAGATGCAGAAACTTGTTCTCTTTTCAGTTTTTGACCAAAATCTGGTTAAATGTTTGCTTAATTCATTGTCTGTACCATAAAGTCTGCTAGCAGTGAAAGCTAATGGAGCACAAAGTGCTGCTCAGGCTCCCATGAATCCTGTTAAGAGCTTTGATTCCACACAGGCATTTAAGGTAGCTGTTGAGTTTGATGTAGGAGACTTAATTTCTTTCAATAGCTCAGCTTAATGTAATTTCTCTGTTTCCCCATTTTTCTTTTTCCCCTTAGAGGTCTATGGATGACACTTAAGTGCTTTAAAACTCGCGTTTTTCAGCTTTTTATTTTAGAAGAGCTGCAGGTTTTGTTCTAACTTGGGAGATGCTGGCTTTTCCACTGATGAAATCCTCTCCTTGCAGCTTCCAGGAGGCCCGTGAAGAGCTGGCTGAATTCCAGGAGGGAAGCAGGGAATTAGAAGCTGAGTTGGAGGCACAGCTAGTGCAAGCTGAGCAGAGGAACAGAGATTTGCAAGCAGATAACCAAAGACTGAAATATGAAGTGGAAACATTAAAGGTAGGTTTTCTCTGTGGTAATGTTGCTTTGCCTTTCAGCTGCATCTTGGATCTCCTTTTGGATCGTCTGGGCTGCTCCTGGGCACTGAGTAGCCAAATGAAAAAGGAGTTGTCTGGTTAGGATCCACACTGAAGCATGGCATGCACCCCAAATAAGGCCAGGGACATTTCTGGCAGAATTTTTCTCGTTCATGTCATGAAACTTTGTGCTGGTTTGAATTCCCGAGGCTGTGCCAAGGAGGAGCTTTATTTGTTCCTCAGGGAGCATCAGCATAGCAACAGGGGACAACACAAGGGCTTTTGTCAGGCCACTGCCTTGTCACCTTTCTTTTAAATCAGTCTTTTTCCCCTCAGGGTCTTCTTGGTTTTACGAGACCCCAAAGAAAACAGAAAATGGGTGATTTGTGCTCATCTTTCAGGGAGTCTCCACATCCATTCACAGCCATATCTGTGGAGCCAGGAATTGTTTAAGGATCTCCATGTGCAGAAGGTAGCTCTGAATGGATGCCTCTGTGTTAACAAGCTCTTGCCTCTCTTGAAATCTTGAAAAAGCATCATTTTGGGCAGTGTTGGCTTATTTAGTGAAGACAGAGGTTAGAAATCCACTCAGTGGAAGCAGAGTTTATGGGATTACTTTATGTCTCCAGTGCCAGCTGTACTTGTAGGGTCAGGATGTATTTTATGAGGTCAGTAGTTTCATAGGCCTCTCTCAGTGCCCTCAGAGGGTGTTTGGCAGTGAATTCTTCTGAGGATGAGTTTGTGGGCCTGGAGGTTTTGTGACAGATTTGAGTGGCTCATTTTTGCTAATGGACACGTCAGACAATTTCTGGTGTCGGGGTGGGTGCTGTCAAGGGAGGAGCACTGAGGGGGAGGCTGTGCAGTTGGGTTTGTCTCTGGCTTCCTGAGCAGCTGTCAGTGCAGGCTGTGGGGAGCAGATGCAGGAATGCATCCCTGAGAGGCAGCTGTGCCATGGTGAGATGTCTGGGGTTTTGTACTGCAGCCAGCTCTGATGTTCACAGCGTGTTCCTTCTCCCTCTCCAGTTTCTGCTCTGAATTACCAGCAGTCCCAAATCAGCATTCTGCAAAGAGAGTGATACTTTTTGTCCCCTTTTCCTGCTGATGACTTGGGCAGTGCCAGCAGCTGATATTTATCTCCCTGTTCTTTGTTTCAGGAGAAACTGGAGCACCAGTACGCCCAGAGTTACAAGCAGGTGTCGTTGTTGGAGGATGACCTGAGCCAGACAAGGGCCATCAAGGATCAGCTGCACAAATACGTGAGGGAGCTGGAGCAGGCCAACGACGACCTGGAACGTGCAAAGAGGTGAAGGCTGCAAACCCCCTCTTCCCTTCAACTTTGCACTGCAGAGGTCTTTCCTTTGCTACTCAGCTCGAGCATTTTATTGTTCCTTAAAGGGTAAATAACACATAGTCAGGAAAACCCCAAACACCCCCAAGGCACTGGATTGTTTGACCAGTGCAGTTGCCCCTCACCTCCATCAGCTGGTTCCTGTTGCAGCAGGAAGGGCAGTGGGACAGTGTGCTTTGTGCTCCTGTGAGGAGCAAGCCCAGATCCAGCCAGGCCACTGCACTGCCCTTGGTACCCTCAACTAGATGACTTTTATTTGTGGTCCTGCTGGCTCAGAGCCCCTTTGAAGTCAGAAGCTCCTGCTTTCCATAGTCTCTTGTTAAATCAGACAGGCCACAGGAGTCTCCTGGTCCCTTGCAGAACAGCTGTAGGGAACAATCCTGCCCTAAGTGCCTGGAATGAGCAGGCTGCTGCTGGGAACGCCCAGTTTGGGAGGAGGTCATGCTTCCCTTCTGCTGAATGGGAATTCTGCCATTGATTCAGGAGAGCAGGAATGAGCCTCTGGCTATCTGGAAAAAAGATCTGAGAGCTGAGGCCCTGTTTCCACAAGGCTCTTAAGCTCATGACTAACTTTTGACACTGGGTCTTAGGTAGTATCCATCAGTGCTCTGCTTCCCACCTTGGCTGGGCTGTGCCTGTGCAGAGCCCTGAGAGCACAGCCCCACCTGAGCTGGGGCACGGATTAATGCACAGCTTTGGAGCGTGGCTTGGGAAAAATGGAGCTGGCTGCTCTGGACTGGCTCTTTCCCACATCTTTGGTGCATCCCTGAGAGCCAGGTGCTATCATGTTCTTTTCATCTTTTTCTCCTGTTTCTTTGGAGTTGATTACTCCCTTCTAAGAAGCATTTCCATGGCTTTCAAATGCTTACCTTGAAGGTAGCCCTGCTAACATTTTCCTTCTGTTATGGTTTTGAATAAGCTTTTATGCTGGCTGAGCTGGAGAACCTAATATTCTGGATTTTGTTTCTAGGGCAACAATAGTTTCATTGGAGGACTTCGAACAAAGGCTGAACCAAGCTATTGAGAGAAATGCGTTTTTAGAAAGTGAACTGGATGACAAGGAGTCATTGCTGGTCTCTGTACAGAGATTAAAGGATGAAGCAAGAGGTATGGCTGGTCTGGTTGGTTCTGTGTCTTGGTGCAGGGTTGCTTTGCTAAAAGAGACGTTCAGCAAGCAAAGCTCATGTTTCTAGAAAGCCTCACATGATGAGACTTGAACTGGATGCTGTAGGTGTTACTAACAGTGTGTTCTTTGTGTGTCTGGTGTAGCCAAAAAGAAAAATTTCCTCATGTGGGCAGAATTAATAATAGATTAATTCAGGATTTTTGACACAAAAATACTCTGTTCCACGGATATAAGAGAATTGAGGAAATGTGCTTCAAAAGTTCCTCTTGCTGTGGGTTTACAGGAAGGGAAAGCACAGGAAATGACAGGGAAATACAGGAGAAATGATTAAGTAACTCCTAAAAAAATCTCTCCTGTGTTCCTTCTAAGCCCCTTGAAAATTGCCTTAAGTATCTTATTTAAGATATTCCAGTAAAGGCTGTGTTTAGGTCTGTGAGAGATGTTTGGGATGGTACTCTGGGATGTGACTGGGAGCTGGGAATTCCCCAGTGGATTTCGCATTGAGGATGCTGGGGAAGGATTTTTAATGGTTGGTAAAAATAATAATAAAATAAAACGATTTCTCTAACAGTGGAGGTGATCTGCTCACAAGCCTGGGCCAGCCAATGATGTAGTTTAGAGATTGGTGGTTTGCAACTTTATTCCCTGAATGAAGCTTCCTAAAATATTTCCTCATTTAAGGCCTGGATCTGAGTGTAAGAACACACCTGACAGCAGGCTGGGATTTTTTTGTTGTCATTCTCTTTTGTGAACCTTTTTGAAGCAAGTTTGTGCCCCAGAAATTGGGAGCTTTATTGGAAGCACGGGGATTTTGTACTAAATATGAAGAGGGAGATTTTCTGAGGAAATATATGTATTGTAATTTGAGATTAGGGCAATAAAACTAGAAAAACCAGCAAAGCCCAGGGGACTGTTTTCTAGAACACTGGAACAATCAGCAAAACAGACATCTTGTTTCTTAGATGAGTCATTTGGAAATTTTTAGCATTTGTGAGTTATTCCCCCTGGCAGCAAGCAGGAGCAGTAGCCTCTAAAAGAACTGGTACTGTCAAACTCAAACATGACATTTCTGTTTGAACAGCCTCAGATCCTCTTCTGGGAGCCCAGACAGATTTTCACTTCAGCTCTGCTGTTTTACCTAAAATCAGTACTAAATATTTGTGACAACTGAAAAGCTGTAATGTGCAGTTAATTTTGCTCTTGTGCCAGATTGAGGCAAGGAATTTTGAGGCAAGGATTGAGGCAAGAGGTCTGTGAAAAGGAAGTTGTTCTGCCCAAAAAGGAACAACTCACTTGTAATGTTTGTTTGCATCTTTGTGAGGATTTGAGAGATCCGTTGCTAGGCTGTGCTGGATTCTCTTTGTAGCAAAAAGCTGTGGAAAGGGAAGGGGACAGGGTAGGGATAAGTCTGGGGAGGAGGTGAGAATAAAACCAGGCTTTTCTAATGCCCAGTCTTTTCCCTGTCCTTTGGATTGCCCTCCAGTCTGCTCCTTTCCTTGCCAAGGCATCAAGAAACTGGGTGCAACCCTTGGAGGGCCTTTGGCTTGTGTGGATTATTAACTGGAAGGACAATGTAGGGAGTGGGAAACACTGGGATAGGTCATTCCTCTGTTTTTCCAGGCTGTGTTTGAGCAGTAGCTGGGCTCAGCAGCAGCAGCAGCTCTTTGTGTCCAGCTGCAGTTTTTGTAACATGGAGCTCACACTGCAAATGGGGAAAAATCCTGAGGCAAATCAGCTGCCCCCATCCCAGGGACAGGGAGCTCTCTGGGGCAGGCAGGGCTGTTTGCTCCCTCCCTGTCCCAGCTGGAATGGGAAGGGATGGGGTGGGGCTGGGGCTGCTCTGGGGGCTGTCCTCACTGCTGGAGGAAGCAGCAGCAGGCACTAATCCTGGATTGTTGGGAAGTGTCTCCTCCTCCCCCTCCCAAATGAACAGAGAGAGTGTTTGTGAGAGAATCAATCACTAATATGGGCTTTTGTGGGGTTTTTCCCTTCTCTCAACCCTCAGACCTACGGCAAGAGCTGGCTGTGAGGGAAAGGCAGCAGGAGGTGACCCGGAAATCAGCGCCCAGCTCCCCCACTCTGGACTGTGAGAAGATGGATTCAGCTGTCCAGGCCTCTCTCTCCTTGCCAGCTACACCCGTTGGAAAAGGATCAGAAAATAGTTTTCCTTCCCCAAAAGGTATCAGCCATAGGAATGGGGTCTGGTTGTGCTCCTTAGGGAACCCGAGGCGGATGTGGGGGCATGGATCCCACACACACTTCCATGAGGTGTGTTTGATTCCCGGGGCAGCATCAGGTGCATTTCAGGAGTAAATAACATGGAGAAGGACAGTGAAGCTCAGACACTGCCTCTGGGGGCAGGAGGGGTTTGCACTCTGCTGTAGAGCACTGAAGATGTTTGGGAATTCAGGGAAGTGCAGGGACTGATATTTCTGCTCAAATAGGCAGCAGCAGTGGTGGGTGAACATGGTCAGGAATTAGGAGTCTCTGTTACCCCACTGACTTTTCAGGGGTCCTGTTTCCTCCGTGAGGCAGTGGGATGTTAGTCCAGCCCCTTTTCCCATCTGGAAGGCTCTGGACAGTCACAGGGGTTAATACTTTATTTTTCAAATGAGAAAGAGTCGATTCCAGAGGGAGCTCTGGCTGGATTAGATGGATTGCAGTCAGTAGCCTTGCAGATGGAGAGTGCATGAACTCTGCCTGGGGGGCTAATGGGAAATGGGGGCAGTGGGCACGAGTTAAGCTTTATCATTTTTCCCTGGCTACTGATCCTGCAGTTATTGTGGGTAACTGTATGAAACATCTGCAGCAAGATTGTAGATAAGGGTTTGTTTTTTTTATGTAGAAGCTGATTTATTTAATTTTTTTTCAAACCTGAACTGTGGAGGAGTGAAGTAATAGCATGTGTCTGTGTTTGCAGCTATACCAAATGGGTTTGGTACCAGCCCACTGACTCCTTCAGCTCGAATATCTGCACTCAACATTGTGGGAGATCTGCTACGGAAAGTGGGGGTGAGTGCTCTGAGCCCTGGGCTCTCCCTGGGGCTTCTGTCCTTGTGCTCAATCACAACACGGCCTTGGCCCGTGCTGGGTACATTCTGCAGCTGCCACATCATCCACATTCACAGCTTATTTAACAGTGCATTTATTTTTAAATTGTTTCAATTTTTAAAGCGTGATCCTATGGTTCTGATCCAATTTGGGGTGACAAAATTCATATTTGGAGTAAAAGTTTTTCAGGTAGTGGGTGAGACACTGTCAACTTGTTCTTACCTGAACTGGGCCTGCAGCTTCCTCTGTCTGGGCTGCAGAGCTGGAGCTCAGGCTCTGGGTGAGGGAGGAGCTGGGATCACCCTGCCAGGCTCTCCTGGTGGGAGAGCTCCTCTCCCAGGGACATCTGCCACAGATATTGAAAGAAAAACCAGCCTGGAGACCTTTGGTAAGAAAGTGAGAAAATGAATCAGGAGAAAGCCAAATGCTCCCATCTGTGGTTGGTGGGGAAGTGAAATGCACGAGCCTTTAAAGGGATTACGCTGTAAGCGGGGAAGAAATGCTTTACACATCTGCTGCAGTGTTGTTCAGGACCCAGGCTTTCCACTTGGAACAGGAAATGACTTTGGAGCTCCCAGGAGCTTCCTGGTGAGCCGTGGTGGTTTGTGTTCGAGTGAAGCTCGGGGAAGCTGTGTCTGGCTGTGCCCTGTGTCACCACGCTGAGCCCGGCAGGAGCTGCACTACAGACAGTTGTTTTAGCAAAGTTGGACATGAAAAATCGCCTGGCTGCTCCCATTTGGAGGCAGCGAGCTCAGCCTTGGTTGAAAGGGCAGCAGGACAGCTCGGGGTTAGCAGTGACATGTTTAAAAGGGGATCATTGTGAGTAAGAGTCTGCAGGGGATTTAGGGAGCTTAGTGACAATCCCATGTGATTACTCTGCAAGGACAGGAAATGCCAAATAAGCAAGCTTCTCTCCCGGCTGCCCTGAGCCACAGCTCGGCCACTGGGACAGGGTTCCAGCTCATGCACTGCTCTAGGAACAATTACAGGGTGGTCAGGTTCTTGGGGGTTTGGCTGTGCCTCATCCCAAGCCTTACACTCCCTGTCTCTGCAGGAAGTTTCCCCTCAGCTTTCCTGCTTGCAGCTGAGACAGGGAGTCCTTGGCTCAGATCACGCTGGCTGTGGCCAGGGGACAATCTGTGACACCCAGAGTTAGCTACAGCTGCCCGTATAGTCCATAATCCCTAAATAAACTTCCATGGATTCCTAGGAGTCTGCACAGGGTTCACTTACCTGTGGCAGCATGTCAGTGCCCTGGTAATAGAATATTCTGTGCAGAACAGCACCAAACCCCACATTTGGGGAGATGAATTTCAGTTTCCAGCGCAGGCATTTGCAACGTTCTGAGTGCCCCCATGCACATGGGGTGTAATGAGTGAGGACTTCCGGCTATACCACAGGGATATTCAGGATAAGAGGGATATTCAGCCTCTGGTGGTGGCAGAAAGGGCAGGTGATGTTCTGGAGTAAAGGAGAGAATCAGGATGTTGCTCCTCCTTCCAGGAGTCACTGTCACTTTACACAGGGGAAAAAGACCTCACCAGGCCTGTTTGGAAGGGTGGCAGTGGAGCTTTAGAAACTGACTTTATTTTGCAAGCCAGGATTAAGAAAGAAACTCCAGGAGGCATTGTCCTGGTGAAAAAAACCAACTTTCCCAATGCACAGTCCCTCTTAAAACTTGAGGATTCTGCTTTAGGCTCTCGGTCTTCTGCTCAGCTCACAGCAGCTGCTGAAGCAAGAGGTTTTGGTAACTTCTGCTAGGATTTGGCTTCCTTATCTTGGGTAATTATTTCAAAGTTCATCTGTTCTAGAATCTGAGCCCTCGTGGAGCTGAGTAATGCCTGGCAGTCTGCATCAGCATCTGTGTGTTTCCTTTGTGGTTGGGTGACAGAGGAAATGACAGCTTTGTTCCCATTTTTTTGCCAAGGGTGATCGCACTGCAGTCCTGATCATGGCAATCTTGGGCTCATGAGCAGCGAAGTACTTCCTTTTAATTATTACTTTTTTAATATTATTTTTTTTTCCTCCCCTTTCACAGGCCTTAGAATCCAAATTAGCTGCTTGCAGGAACTTTGCAAAGGACCAGGCATCACGGAAATCCTACATTTCAGGGAACGTCAGCGGCGCCGTGATGAGCAGCAACGGCACAAAGTACCCACACCCAGGGCACACGTCCTTCTTCGACAAGGGGTGAGCCAGGGCACAGCTCTGCCCTCAGGGGAGGGGCATTTCAGCAGCTCCTTGCAGCAGTTTTCATGGCTTGTCCTTAGCCCACCACAGCTTTCATCCTGTAGGAGGAATAACTCGTGGAGCAAAGTCTGCAGGGGAGTGGGAAGGTGATGGAGCCATTTCTGTAAAGCAAAGAGAAAAGCAGCTGTGGGGAGTGGCAGTGCCTGTCCTGCCTGAGCTCTTGGTGGCTGTAACACCAACCCAGGCAGTGAGGAATGGGCCCTCTGAGGGCATCTCAGGAGCAGAGGAGGGGTTGCCACAGCTGCGGGGGTGCCCTGGGCAAGTGCAGAACTCCAGATGTGGAGATTCCCTTGCAGCAGCTGGGGGCAGGCAGGATGTTCCCTGGGAGGGATCCTGGGTGCTCACGGCCCCTCTGTGAGGGGAGGGATGAACCATCGGTGGTGGAATTGTGGCTGCTGGGGGTGGCTCCTCCCTGCTGTGAGTCAGCCTCGGAGCCAGGGATTGCTTTCCCGGGAACAAGGACCCCGCGTGTCTGCTGTGCTCAGAGCTCCCTCTGGGATACTGGGAAATGCTTCTGCAGCAGGGCTTTCCCCAGTGCCTCACAGCACAAGGCCCCGTGGGTGTACAAAGGTGGAAAGCACAAAGTTCTCCAGGGGCAGAACACCCTCCATGCTCCCTGCATGTCTTGACGTTAAACCTCAGTGCAATTTAATGCTGATACTCATCACTTCCTCAATCCTACATTTATTTTAGAGAATGAAATGAGCTGTTTCCAGCCTGAAAGTGCCAGAGCAGCCAGCTGAGCTTCCCACATTCATCCTCTGTGGGGCTGTGTGGGGAGCAGGGTGAGCTGCACCTTAAAAACTGGCACTCGGAGCTTCTAGAGCCACTGGTGTTTGCTGCTTTGGGAAAGGAAGAGTCCAGAGCCTTAAAGTCATGTGCAAATCAGATTTTGGGCTGTGTGTGCTGCAGGGCTGAGGGGGCTGTGCATCCCCCAGGGAGCAGGGAAGCACTGGGGAGGGATTATGGCAGCTCTTAGGAGCAGCAGGGCTATATTGAGGTGTGGTGTGACAAATAAGCTGATTGCTCTCTGGGGTAGGGGTCACTTTGAATTATGCAGATTGTCATCACACTCCTTATCTGGGCTGGCTGCCTGGAGGGAGGAACAGGCTGGGGCTGAGGAAGGCTTAGAAACCCTGGGAGGAAATGCTGCAGCAGAGCTGGGGGGTGTTAGTGGACAGGAAAAGGGCTGGAAGTGGTTCCTGTGATTATCTCCAAGTTGCCGGAGATGCGGCACGGCCCCACTGTCCTGTCCTTGTCCCCTGCACCCCCGTGGGCTGTTAAAGATTTGAGGCGTCTCCAGCTCTTGCCAAGCCCCTGCTCTTTGCTCTCCAAGGGGAACAGGGCAGCTCTGCTTTAGGGGAGGCCTGGAGCACAGCAGGGCTTGCACCAAAGCTTGGCTGCAGCATCGGGGGAGCCAAGGCTTTCCTACTTGTTAAGAACTCAGCAGTGTCTGGTGGAAGATCAGTTTCCTGCAGATTTGTCCCTTCAGGAACATGCAGAGTCTGTCCAGATGCCAGGGAATGGTAGAACAGCACCTGAGGATGGTCCTCGGGATGGATACTTGCTTTTTGCCGTTGTAATTATTGTTAATTGGTTGTTAATGTCAGTCCAGTTTTGTCCAGGGAACAAAACTGCTCTGGGCTCTGCGGGGCCCTGGCACTGGGACAGCCAGCCTCAGGTGCTTGTTCCCCTTCCTGCAGTCCTGAATGCCAAAGGCCTCACAGCTGATGTTTATTCTTGGTTATTTCTGTGAATCTCTCGGGCTTTGTTTTAATGAAACGAGCTGAAGTTTGAATGTGAGGAGGAGTGCCTGTGCTCACACACAGCAGTCGGAGGTGTCTCTGCACTGTCACCCAGAGCCCTGATCAGAATACACCAGGCTGTGAAATCTGGGTCATTTTTCAGTCCCTGGTCCACCTTATGGAAAGGTTTCCCTGGGAGAGAGGGAGCTGTGGGTGACTCAGGTGCAGGTGAGTGATCCTGTGCCCATCCTGTGCTGGGTTGCCCGTGCAGAGGTCAGACACGAGAGGTTTGCTGAGCTCTGGTTTAACACCTTTGCTTGGCCCCAGTTGTTGCCCCACGGGTTGTGCTCAGGAATGTCATTTTTGTGTGCATAAACTTTCCCTTTCTCTCCACTAGGCATGAGAAGGTCATTTTCCCCACCTTGGTCATGGGTAAATGAATTCATTTGCACTGATTGGCTGCATGTGGTGTAACCTGGGGCTTGGGGCAGGTTTGGGGGCTCTGGTAACTGCACGAGGTAGTTGGTAGTGTCACACTAATGGGCCCTGATCAGAGCCTGAGGCTGCAGTTGCTCTTTCTCCTTACTTGAAATAATCCTCTCTGGTGCTGTGACCTGTTGCAAACATAAGCCTGAGTGCTGCTTGCTTTCTTGATCTGTTTAATACTTCAGATAAGTGCTTGTTTCTGATTGAACCGGTCCCAGCAGGGGTGCAGGGGAAGTGTGGCTTCCCTGATGGAGTTCATTTGGAAGGTTTGCCCTTCAGTTGTGATTTTCCTTCAGCATTTTGTGGCTCTTGATGTGCAGTGGCGTGGTTGTGGCTGACAGGAAAGCAAACAGGGGCACAGGTGGCTGGGAGAGGGCCAGGGGTAGAGCAGGGAGGGGACAATGTGGGCAGGGACAGCAGTCCCTGCTCAGTGGCACTGTCCCTGCCCAGCACAGCCGAGGCAGCTGGAAGCACCTGGGGCAGTTCCAGGTCTCCACGTGTGCTTTACCAGCTCCATTTTCCCTTCAGGCTGGACTGTTCAGCTCCAGAGGAATCTTCCGCTGAGGATTTGTTGGATTCTTAGAGCTGAGGGAGTCTTGGGCATGAGGTGCTAAGTACAAAGTGCAGCTCCAAGTGCAGGTTAATGAGTCCAAATTAGCAATGAGGGCAGAGAGAGTGGTTGGACATGGACACAAAGCCCCTGGTGCTGCAGGGGGTCAGAAACATCCCTCAGGAAGCACTGCAGGGACCTTTCCAGTAGGGAATGCTGCTCCTGGCTCTGTCTGGAGCCCGGGTTCTCGGGGATCCCAGAGCAAGGGCATGGCACAGGCAGCACAGCGCACTGGGGTGGTCTGCGGGCCAGGGAAGGGGGCAGGAGCAGGAGGGGGACCTGGCTGGGGTTAATCACTGTGGGCAGGAGGCTCCAGGCACCTCCCAGAGCTGCCCAAGTCGCTGGAGCTGGAGCACAAGAGCTTTTCCCAGCTCACTCCTGGAAGCTTAGGCAGGACTTTTTATTGGTTATTTTTACACTTGCTGTGTTTGAGGTATTTTATTTTCCTTTCATTCTGTCTCCCACTGCAGTAATGCTGATTTCTTTCCCTTTTTTTTGGTGCCTTTTCATGTTACCACCAGAAACCCAAGGCTAGGTAAGCCCTCCTAAGCTCAGCCTTAGTGCCAGCTCTCAGTATCCCCCAGCTGCTGCTGCTGTTTGGTGCCTTTTGCTGTGGCCCAGCAAATCCAGGCTGCTGCTTCAGCTTGGATGAAGAAAGACAGAGCTGGGGAAGTGCTGCAGAGCCGGACAGGGAGGCAGGACCTGCTGAGCCTCCGGGGCTGTGGGGTTCTCCCCCATCCCGAGCATTGCAGAGCCCCCTGAGGGCAGGGCTGCTCTGGGGGAAGTGCTGATCAGGGATGTCATCGCTCCTGGGCTGGGATGGAGCCTGGAGCTCCCTGCAGGAGGCGGCTCAGAGTACAGATGGAAAAGCTGCTGGACCCACAGGCTGCTCTCCCACCCCACGGGGAAGGCAGGACGCTGGGGAAGGGGGAGCCTGTGGATCCGGGAGGCTCCGGGAGCCTCCCCTGCATCCCAGGGGGGATTGGTGGGGCACGGACACAGCTCTGCCGTGGCACTGCCCGCCCTCAGAGCGTGAGCGTGTCCCCTCCCGGCCCCAGCCTGTGCTCCCCGCCCTGAGGGAGCCGGGCACAGGGCAGGCCCGGGGCTGTGCCCTCGCCCCGGGCACACGGGCACCGAGTGCCGGGAAGGGACAGGTGCCCTGAGGGGTGCTGGGCCTGACCCCGCACAGACCCAGCGTCAGCCCTGGCGGGCTCGGGCCCTGGGGCCGCTCGTCCTCCTGGGCCGGTCAGCTCGGCCAGGACGTGCCGGCTCCGGCCCTGGGGTGGGCCCTGAGCTGGCAGCCGGAGCCGGGCCCCGTCCCGGTGCTGTCCCGGCCCCGTCCCGGTGCTGTAGCGGCCCCGTCCCGGCGTTGTCCCGGTGCTATCCCGGCCCCGTCCCGGCCCCGTCCCGGTGCTGTCCCGGTGCTGTCCCGGCCCCGTCCCGGTGCTGTCCCGGCCCTGCTGCCAGGGCCGCCGTGAGGAGGGAGCAGCGGGGTCAGCGTTCGGGTGCTGGGGAGGGGAGCGGTGCCCTGGCCCGGGCAGCTCCTCCCCTGACGGGCTCTCTCTCCTTTCCAGGGCAGTGAACGGCTTTGACCAAGGGCCCCCCGGCCTGGGGGGCTCCCGACCGTCCTCGGCGCCGGGAATGCTCCCCCTGAGCGTATGAGCCCGCAGGAGTTTGGACTTGGATGCTTTTCTCAGCCCACCACGAGAAGAACTGCTCCCGATTCCTCCCCATTCCCCCCCCGCTGGAACATGACCCCGAGAGGAGACCCCGAGCCCATGGCCCTCCATGTCCTGTCAATACAGTTTGTTTTCTGCTGTCACTGTAGTGGACGTTCTCTGCCCTGGCCCCACGAGCTGCCACCCTCTGCTCTGCCTGAGGGCACAGGAACCCTGCTCTGCCTGGGGGGCACAGGAACCCTGCTCTGCCTGGGGGGCACAGGAACCCTGCTCTGCCTGAGGGCACAGGAGCCCTGCTCTGCCTGGGGACATGCCCGGCCTCGGCCCCTTGGCTTTCCCCTCTCCTCTCATTGAGGTCTGACAGAGCCTTGGCCGCTTCTCTCACAGGCTCCCCTGTCCCTGTCCCCTCCCAGGCCCTGCAGCTGCTGCTCTCAGGCTCGTGGCAGTGCCCTGCGGGGCCGCTGGTGGCCCTGGGGCCATTTGCACCTGGCCCTGGCCCCAGGTCCCGTCTGGGTTCCAGCTGTGTCCGTGGCAGTCGGAGCAGGGCTGGATGAGCGGCTCCGGCCCAGCCAGGACGGGCCCGTCCCTGCTGGACAGCTGGACACACACGGAGGGCCGGGGCAGGGAGGGAGAGGGGGGATGGCAGCGCACTGGGGTCACCATCCCAGCCCCCCCAGATGCCTTGGCAGGGCTGAGAGTGGCTGAGCTGTTGCCCCTGGGGCTCCTGCCCTGGTGCAGGGGTGGGCAGGGCTGTGTCCAGGGGCTGTTCCCCCCCCAGGGCTGCCCCACAGCTCCCTGGCCCTGCTGGACTCGGCCTCCATCCCTCACCCCTCCACACAGCGACCCTGTGGGAGCCTTGTGCTGCTCCACCTGGCCCCAAGAACCCCCCGCCCATCACCCCTGTGCTGTAGGACTGGATTGTCCAGCGTCACCTGCGGGCTTCTGTGACAGTTTGGGGCGACTGAGCCGTGTGGGTCTTTCAAGCAACACATTTGTGTGGTTTCTCTGTCCATGTGCCTCAGAGTCGGTGGATTTTTAGACTGAACCAGCAAATGGAGCCAGGGTTGAAGCTGAGGGTTCGGCAATCGTCGTTCAGGGGCTCTGCAGCTCCCAGGTGGTTGAGTTACAAATGGCTGAGAAAAAAACCCCACTGGCCCAGCAGCGGAGGTGGGATTGTCCCTCTGCCATTAGGGTTTGTATGGTCCTTCCTTCCTGTGCATCCTCTGCTGCATTTGACTGTTTACATTTGTTTTATTGTACATAGATTTGTAAACATAATACCTTTGCCTGAGGTCTTTGTACATAACTTGGGCTTTGTAGCTTTATTTATTCAGCCTCTCTCTGGCATGTTTCCATAGGATGTACCGTTCCACCCTGGTGCCACTGACATGATGTGGTTTCAAAAGAATGAAAACAAATGAGAGTAATCTTCCAAAAATAAAGTTCTTTTAATGTGGAATCAGTGGATTTTGCAGAACCAGTGGCCGTGGCTCTTACTTTGTCCCGTAGGGTTTTCTGCCAAGCCCCAGGGAGGGGTCGGTGTTCAGGCACCGCCACGTTATCCCACACCCCTTCCCTTGGGAATGTGGCTGGGTTTGGGCACAGGGGAACGGGCCCTGCTGGGGCTGAGCAAACACCGGCCCAGCCTCTCAGAGGGGACACAGCATTTCAGCTGGGGAAGTGCTGGCAGCCTCCAGCTGCCTTCGGGGGGATTTCTGCCTCCTTGGAGCAGCTGGGAGGAGTTTCCTGTGCACAAGAGCCGGGCTGGGGCTCTTCCCGGGGTGCTGCTCCCTTCCTGGGAGGGAAGGTCCGTGTCCAGCCCTGGGGCTGTGTCTGTGTCCCTGGGGCTGTGTCCAGCCCTGGGGCTGTGCCCGTGTCCAGCCCTGGGGCTGTGCCTATGTCCCTGGGGCTGTGTCCGTTTCCCTGGGGCTGTGCTTGTGTCCAGCCCTGAGGGGCAGCAGGAGAGCTTAGAGCTCCCTTTATGCTCCAGCTGGGCCCTGCCAGTGGCATTCAAAGGCAAAGGCTCAGCTCGGACCAAGCCACTGATGCTGTATTTAGATCAAAATAAAAGGAAAAAAAAAAGGCAAGCAAACAAAACAGGAAGAAGGGAAAAGGCAGCTTCCAGTCATATCTCGTTTATTAAGGTCTATGCCAGCCTCGGGAGAGCTCTTCCAGTAAGTAAACAGAGCAGGCGGCCGCATCTATAATGAATAAATTTATTGTCTTACAAAAATCATTGTCTAGAAATATGGGTATACAAGAAAACAAGATATTTGCAGTCAGACGCCTGGTGGTCAACAGCCAGTTTGATTAAAAATATCCAAACACACACAACAAAACCTTGCGACAGATGTTAAAGCTTTTAACCAAAAAGGGAAATCCATGGGTTTTGAGCATGTGGCAGAGGAAGTTTCCTAGTTAACACTGATTCATTGTCACTAATATCAATAATACCACTTGGACTAGAGAGGTACATGATATGAAGCACAGTCAAAATTAATACATTAAATCATTGTTATATAGGCAAATTATATATGTAACGTTGTCTTAGTACTGTAGTGTCTAAGGCACTTTCTGTAATGTCAGTTTTCAGCTATTTAAACAAAAAGAACGCTAACTACTCACTGTAATACTGCTCAAAATAAAAAAACAACAACAAAACAACAACAAAAAAAAAAGGATTCACATCCACTGGCATGTTAACTGTAGGCAGGCAACATCCATCCATCCAGGGCGGGAGCCCCGAGCCCCGGCCCCGCAGGACCCCGGGGCTGCCGGGGGTCCCGGAGCCTCCCACGGCCTGACTCGGCCTCACATTAATAAATTAGTTTTGCCTGTGCTGTGTGTTTATTTCCCACTGGTGTTCACATTATCCCAGCCTGGGTGTCTGCAGGGCCGCGGGGGCTCTGAGCACGCAGGGCTGTACAGGGGACGGGGACCCACCTCGGTGTGCCTGGACTGCATGGACACGAACGGATGGAGCAGGTGCTGAGAACACTTCAAATGGGATTGCAGGATAAAAATGGACACTACTCACTCATCCCTACACTTCCCTCTAACACTTCCCAAGGCCGTTTTTCACAGTTCACTCAGGGGTCGTGTGCGGATCACAACAATTGGGAGAAAAGAAAGAAACAGGTGCGGTTTGGTCTTCACTGATCTCAGAGACTGCGCCCAGCCCGGGGCCGGCGAGCCCGGAGCCTGAAGGATGCTGCTGGACACAAGGCATGCACAGCCACGGCAAGGCAAGGGGTCTGTCCCGGCCACCCACCCGCTGGGAATGACGCTTCTGGATTGATAAAAAAAAGTTTCATCCTTCACATGATGCTTTATAAAATGGCTTTACAATGAGTATCTGGAAAAGAGATGCACTGAACAGAGACGATCCCGGTTGTTTACTATATATAAAAAAGCAGTTGTACCTATATCTGAAGCAGGGTACAGTGTGGTGAGGCTGGAGAGCCTTAAGACATGGTTGACCTATGATAAGGAACCTTGTAGCACATGCCGAGGGTCGTAAGGCAGCTTTCCGGCCACAAGGCAGTTCCGAGGGCAGGGCAGGGCGCTGCGAGCGCTCCTGCCCGGGGCTGGAAAGGTCTCTGCATGCAGGCGGGGCCGGGCGCTACTCGGCGGGGGCGGCCGGAGCCTCGTTCACGTCGCTGCCTTTGCTCTCGGCGTCGTCGTCCGACAGCTCCAGCGAGGCGCCCTCGATGTGCAGCTGCCGCCGGCCCGAGCGGCTCGAGGAGAAGGTGATGGGCCCCCCCCTCCTGCGAACAACAGCGCGGGGTGAGGGTCCTGCACAGCCCCAGCCAGCCCAGGAGCACCGGAGGGGCTGGGGAGGGATCTTAAAGCTCAGCCCATCCCACCCCTGCCACGGGCAGGGCACCTTCCATTGTCCAGCCTGGCCTCGGGCACTGCCAGGGATCCAGGGGCAGCTGCTCTGGGCACCCTGTGCCAGGGCCTGCCCACCCTCCCAGGGAACAATTCCTTCCCAACATCCCATCTATCCCTGCCCTCTGGCAGTGGGAACCGTTCCCCCTTGTCCTGTCACTCCATCCCTTGCCCAAATTCCCTTCAGGAACTGAAAGGTCACAATGGGGTCACCCTGGCAGCCCTCCCTGCTCACGCAGGTGGGAATGGGGCAGCTCAGCCCCAGGCTGCCCAGGGGGAATATTTCCCACAGGGAGTCTCAAACCCCCCTCCCTGCCCAAGGAGCCAGAACCCTGAGCTCCAACACCTCTGGCACTCCGGCACTCCTGCTCAGTTTATACCTCACCTTAGGTTTGCAAGTCTCAAGTAAGCTGAAATGCTGTCTCTGCAGGAGCACCCAGCACAGACACGAGCAGGTTCTGTACAAAATTCTAAGGCTGCCAGGGAAGCTCAGCTCAGCTCAGCTCAGCTCAGCAGCTCCAGCCAGGCTCAGCCCCTCTGTGCCCCTTGATGTGGCTCACGGGCTGCAGGAGCCTCACCCCTGCTGGCTCCCCCCTGTCCCTGGCACAGACCTGGATCCCACAGACACCTGCTCTCAAGGAAACTGCTGCAACATTCCCAAGTGAGGGCCAGGAAAAACAGGGTCATATCAAGACACTGGAAAAGCACAACTGAGCCACCTCCTCTGTCACATTGACCTGTGGCTGGGTTGAACTGGCTACCCAGGGAACCCTCCAATGTAAACTCTGAGGAGTTTGAGCTCAGGAGCTGTCAGGAATATCCCTGTGGAATATCTGGCAGCTCCTTGTTACCACAACCAGGCTCCAGTTTGACCCATTCCCTCATCTCAGCAGTTCCCCAGCTGGATGTTCCCCAGGGATGGTGCACCATGGAGGGCCTGTGGGCTCGGAAGAGCTCAGGTAAAGCCCAGTCCCGAGTTCCAGTGGCACTGACCTTAGCCTGTTTTTGAGGGTGCTGACCTCCCGGCTCAGCCCCTCGTTGGCCTCCGTGGCATCGTCCAGCTCCCGCTGCAGCTTGCGCCGGGACGCGTTGGCGCGCGTGGCCTCCTCCTCCGCCTCCTCCAGCTGCCGCTTCAGCTGCTTCATCCTGGCATTGGCCTTCTCCATCTGCAGCCAAAGCCAGCACTCGGGGTCACCCCACCAGCTGCACCCCACGCCCTGCTCCCCCCGGCTGGGGCTGCAGCACAGCCTCAGTGCAGGCTCCAGCCCGGGAACACCGCGGAGCTCCCGGCTCTGGGAGAGCAGGCTGGGAACAGCCCAGCCCAGCCGGGCTCACACACACAGGGAGGATCCCTGCTGGGGTTCCTCTGCTGGTTTAATCATCACCGTAGATTCCCTTAGGTATTTCCATTCCAATTCCTCCTCACAAGCCCTTCCCACCCCAAGGAGGTTTTACTGAGCCCCCACCCACCTGCTCCTTGTACTGGTCCGCGTGGCGCCGCTCGTCCTCCACCTGCATGAAAACCTCCTTCAGCTTCTTCTCCGTGCGGCGCACCAGCTTGTTGGCAGCTGCTCTTTCCCTGGAACAATCCAAAGCCATCGTTTGTCCCAGTACTCGAGGGCTGGGAACACGAGATCTGTCCCTCCTGAAGGTGTAACTGAGCTCTCTGAGCACGCCAGGCACCAGCAATGGAACTGACTCAAGTGCCAGGGGCTGGCTGGGATGCAGGGATGCAGCTCTCAGAGCACAAAGCCTTAGCCCTGGGGCCATGTGAGCGTGGAAAGAGGGCTCAGGGGGTGCCTTCACAAGGAGATTGGACAGAGCAGCTTTAAAGCTGCTGCTTAACCGGTAACATGGTCCTGCTGCAGAGCCCAGGGCACAGAAAGGACAGGGGTGGTGGTAGGACACCCCCAGCTGCAGATGTGGGGAGGCCAGCTAAAAAAGTGAATTTTGAGAATAGGATTGCAAGGACAGATGGATAATTCACTGCAGAAAGACTTCTGGAGAGCACAGGATTCATCTCAGACTGTCCCACCTAAGCTGTTCCTCTAACCAAGAGACCGGGATCTCAAGGGGACATTTCCCCTTGTCCCAGGAAACTCCTGCAGCACCTTGTGGCTCTGGGACATCAACACCTTGCAGAGCCCATCCAGCTGGCAGGAAGCAAATTGATTCTGAAACTCCCAACCCCAGTTACTTTACAGCTGCCTTGGTAAAGTGTATCCCCTAAACAGGAGTCTCCAGACAATAAACCCAAGGCCCCTCAGAAACTTCCAGCATGGAACTTTGAGCCATTCAACCCATACAGGCAACCAGGTTTCTTCCCCTTACTTGGCTTCCTGCTCGAGCTGTTCTTCGAGCTGTGCAATCTTGGCTTCTAGAGTAGAAATTGTTGCCTTGAATTTGGACTTGACAGAGCCCTCCAGTTCCTGCAGCTTGGCCTTAAGCTCCTTGTTCTGCCTCTCCAGCTGCTGCCGCGCGTTCTCGCTCTTCTGGGCCGCGCTGCGCTCGCCGGCCAGCTCCGAGTTGAGCGTGTCCACCTGGCAGGGAGGGGACAGGGGTCACTCAGTGCCACCAGAGCCTTCGTGGCTCTCGCCCCCAGCAGCAGCTGGCCCTGGGCTCACCTGCAGCGTGGTCTTTCGGAAGCGCTCGTTGAGCAGCTCCATGTTGCTCTGCTCCTCCTCCAGCTCCTCCTCCAGCTGGGCAATCCGAGCCTCCAGCCGGCGCTTCTCGTCCAGCAGCGCTGACCTGCACAGGGGAAGGGGTCAGGGCGTGTCCAGAGCCCACAGAGCTCCTGGGTGGGTTACTCAGGATCAGGGAATCTCCTGAGCTGGAAGGGATCCAAAAGGATCCAGCTCCCGGCCCTGCCCAGACACCCCAACAACCCCACCCTGGGCATCCCTGGCAGCGCTGCCCAAACGCTCCTGGAGCTCTGGCAGCCTCGGGGCCGTGCCCATTCCCTGGGGAGCCTGGGCAGTGCCCAGCACCCTCTGGGGGGCAGAACCTTTCCCTGATCTCCAGCCGTTCCCTGTCCCTGTCCCAGCCCAGACTCACTTCCCAGAGGCGCTGTTGGCGATCTCGTCCGCCAGCTCGTCGCGCTCCTGCTCCGCGTGCCGCCGGGCGCGCTCCGACGCCGCGAACTCCTGCCGAGGGTGGGGGACAGTCAGTGCACCCCAGGAACCCTACACCTTCTGCAAACAGTTCAGCCTCCTAACAGCTTCTGGGAGATGCTGTCAACTGGGATATCCCTGGGGGCTTTTAATGGAGAGGCCAGCAGGACACATGAGCTGGATATTCCCTCACTGCCCTGGGACTGCAGTGGAGTTACTTCTCCCTGTCCCTGAAGTGTTTCCCACACAAAGCAATGGAAAAAAACCTGTGAAGATCAGTAACACCCAAGCCCTCAGCAGCAGGAGAAGCCATTGTGCCACATGCTCTGATAGACACAGTCAGTGTAAAGTAGGTGCTAAATTAAGCAAATGTTTTAGGTTCCCACAGAGTTCTCAGCATGAAGAGAAGAAGAGAATAAAAATTAAAAAGCTTTAGCACAACAGCACACACAGCACTGAACCTCAGATTATAAATCTCCTAAGTGGCAGAGACACTCAAGCATTTGCTAAGGACAATTAAATGCTCTACAAGTGCCACACTGATGTCTGAAGACCACCAAAGTCCACCTGGAGAAGCTCCAGGCAGCGCCAGGTTATCTGTGAAGGCTCCAAGGGAAGTGTGGTGAGTGTGGGCAACTGCTGCAAGCCTTGTTCTGCAGCTAAAGCAGACAGGAGAGGCACAGGGACACTCTGCAGTGACCTTGTGGGAGCACAGGGAGAGAGTGGAAGATGAGAGATGCAGCAAGACTTGGAGCTCTTACATGAATTGCCAACAGAGAGGGGGCAAACATTCCCATAAGAGAAAGGGCTGATAGGGCAGAGGGACCAACCTCCACACACTCAAATGGTTCACTGGGGCACCAGAGACAGAACTGTAAATATATAAACCCTAAGGACCCATTTCAGTGCTGACACTGAGCACTGCACCTCTCAGAGACTCCTGAACCACCCAGCACACTGTAGGGAAGCCTCACGGGTGTTTAAGCAGCAGTAAAGCTTCCCTGCTATCCAGGAAGCCCAGACCCCTACAAAGCTGTAAGGACTCACTGATGACCTGGAGCAGGGGAACCAGAGTTCTCCCGGCTCCCATTTCTCTGTTCAACTCACGACATTGCTTTTTAGTATTTTCACTCCCTGATCTTTGCCTTACTCTGGGAAGGAAAACAAATCTCTTGGATTTCCATCTCACCTCTTGGAGCTGGAGTATTTCTGCTTCGAGACTTTTGAGCTTCTTCTCACTCTCTTTGGACTGGGCAAAGATCTCATCCCTGGATGCTCGGGCCTCTTCCAGCTCCCGCTGGTAGTCCTTCATCTGAGCCTGCAGGTGGAAAGCAGGGTAAGGAACAGCCAGGCTGCATTAGGACAGTCACAAGATCCACTCCAGCTCTGAAGCATTTCAGCCCCTAGGAGATAAGGCTTTTCTCCCCAAGTGGCTTCATTCCACTGAAAGGCATTTGCAGTTCTTCTGAATTGTAAAATTTCATTTTCTCATCTTTCCACCTCTCAGTGCCTGGTCAGAAATATCACATTCCAAGACTTCAATCATTCCATAGAATTATAGAGTGGAATCTTAGCATGACTTGAGCTGGAAGGGACCTTAATTATCATCCAGTCCCATCCCTGCCATGGCAGGGACACCTTCCACTACATCAGGTTGCTCCAAGTCCTGTCCAACCTGGCCTTGGGCACCTCCAGGGATGTGCAAAGTGGTTTTGTGGCAGGGGGGTTTGGAACGAGATGAGCCTCAAGTTTCCTTCCCACCCAAACCATTCTGTGATTCTATAAAAGGATGAGTTCTGAGCAGGGAATAAATCCAGCTTGGATACTCTCAGACCCATCAGTGGAGTCTGATTCTCCTCCTGCCTTCAGCTGCAGCTGCACTGAATGGAAGCAGCCCCCGGGCAGCTGCCAGGACAGAACCAGCTCCCTGATCAGCTGTGCCTACCTGCAGCTTCCTGAGCTGTTTGATGGCTTCATCCCGAGCCTTGTTTGCAGCCTCTATCTGCCCCTCCAGGTCCTTCAGGTCCATCTCCAGTTTCTTCTTGGCTGCCACGGCCAGCGCCCGCTGCTTGCGCTCGTCCTCCAGCTCGGCCTCCAGCTCCCGCACCTGGGACCACGGACAGGATCAGCCCCACGCAGCCCTCGCCGGGGCAGGCACCCCGAAAGGCCTGCCCAGAGCACAGGGACACCTCTCCATGGGAACAGGCCATGGAATGGCAGCTAAGGGGAAGGCACTGCCGATGGCAAGGCCAAATCCCAAATGGAAGCTGAGAGCTCTGCACTGAGCACAAGGGAAACCCGAGGAAAGAACTCAGCACCTGGAGCACCTCCAGTTCAGCCTCCTGCCCACCACTCCCACCCACCACAGGGGATGGCTCCAGGGCAGATGTCACTAACTCTGATGGAAAAGAAGAACTAGAATCACCTCATTGTGTCAAGAAAACAATGAAACCCTTCCCTTTGAATGCCTGTTACTGGCATTTATACACCAACAGCTTCTTTTCCCAAAACAAAACAGGAGTGTGTGAACAGCCAGGCCACACGGTCTGAGCCAAACCTATGCAAAAATAAACTGAGCCAGAAATGCCACAGGTTACCAACAGGAAAGAATATTTTGTTTTGAAGCAAAGGTCAGGAGCTCTTGTCCAGTTCAGGTAACAGCAACTTTGTGCCACAGTGAACTTCCAAACCCTCCAGGCCAGGTTTATTCCTAAAACATCTCTACATTGGTGATTCTCAGATTTTGTTTTCTCGTGATAAATCTTGAAATACTGGCTGCTTTATTCCTCAACACTTAATGTTAATTTAGAACCATCTTCTCTTACAAGCATGGAACTCTAAAGGCATTTCTCGAGTCTCTTCTGATCTCTGTGTTCCCAGAATTCTCAAGTCCAGTGAACCTGGAAGCTCTGCCATGACTTTCATTTAGGAAACTGTTCACTTAATTTTTGAGTCTATGTCAGCATCCATGGATTTGTTCCTGGATATCAAATAGGATGGGCTTGAACATGCAACTGAGATATCCCTGTCCTTGGATCACACCCAGGCAGCAACAGCCAAACCTCGTGGAGTGGTTTTGGAGGCCACGAGCAGCTGCCTGACACTGCCTGGTGACAGTGGCCAGTCCTCAGCCAGAACTATTGTATGGTTTGTAAAAATCCTATGGTTTGAGATTTCCATAGCACGGAATCTTTAAGCAAAAAGTTTTATTTTTCTGGGAGCACAGAAGGCCCAGAATTTTGGCAAAAGACCCTCCCCCCTTCTGACTACAACAGAGTAAAACAGACGTACTTGTTTCACCAGCATCCTCTTCTTCTCCTCATTCTGTTCATCTCTGGCTTGCAGATCTCTGTCAAACTGGGCTTTCATAGCCTGCATGTTCACCTCCAGACGGAGTTTGGCATCTTCTGTGGCCTGCAGTTCATCTTCCAGCTCCTCCAGCTGAGTCCTCATCTCCTCCACCTGCTGCTCCAGGGTTCTCTTGGACTTCTCCAGCTCGTGGACCTAAGGCACAAACCCTGATCAGAGCCTGTCCTTCAGGGACCTCCCAGCAGCAGCTTCTCACAGCAGGACAGGTCAGTGACTGCATCTGGTGACTCTCTGAGCTGGACAATGAACCAGAACAGGCAGAGCAGCAGCTGTGGGCTGAAGCAGAGGCCCCACAGTGTCAGTGCAGACCCACTCCCCTTAGCCAGGCCTGGCAGAAGGGTAAATCTGCTTCTTGGATAATCACGTGGGGCTGTGACACAGCAAAGACCGTCAGGGAAGGGCAGGGGGCCTTTGCTGCTGCCTCAGCTGGGTGCAGGAGGGAGGACACTGAAGGGTCACAGTTCTGCTCTGCCTTTGGTTCAACCACGTCCTGCAACTCAGCTTGACCAAAGGAACAGAAATCCTCATTACCCCTCATTTACACACCAAAATACACCCAGCAACACAGAAATGAGGGAGTGGCTGTCCCCATCTATCACAGCAGCAACACATAACAAGTTCTATCTGACCACAGCCCCACCTCCACTGACCCAAAAGTGTAAAACTGAAATTTTTAAAACTTGAAATTTTTAAAAAGTGTAAAACTGCAGAGGGTGAGAACACAGCTTTTCAAGAGGCCTGATTTTAACAAGGACCAGCCCCTTATTGTGGGCATTAATTCCTCCAGCATTTTGGGTCAGCTTCAGGAAGTTCTGTTCTTGTGTCACAGACCCTCCTCCAGCCAGGGAGCTTTCCCTGTCATTCCCAGTGTGGAACCATACTCACATTTTTGCCCACATCATCTTTGGAGCTCATCAGGTCTTCCATATCTGCACGCAGCTGCTTGTTCTGCCTTTCAAATTCCTCCTTGGCTTCCAGGGCCTCCTCCAGGGCCCGAGCCAGGGACAGGGCTTTGGTTTCCTTCTCCCTCGCCTCTGCCTCAGCACGATCTCGCTCCTCTGCATATCTGGCAGAAATGTTCTTTTCTTCTGCCAGCATCTGAACGTAAGAAACAATTAATCCATCTCTTAAGCTCCACAATCAGGTCCTTCCTGCCTCAGGTGTTTTATTCAGGAAGTGGTTCATGCTCTGAGTTTAACTGGCCCTCAGGAGCTGTCTGGTCCCTCAGTCGTGATGGAAGTGTCAGTAAGAGAACAGCTACAGCTCCTCTGGGAGGAGAGGAGGAAAGCAAGCAACTCATCAAGACTCAAGTTTCATATGATTTCCATCTTTCCCTCTTCAGATCTTTTTTTTGTCTACCTTGAGGGATTACAATAAAACTCTTAAGTTTTTGTTCCAGCGTAATTCTCTTTTTGTACATGAAGAGCTGATTACTTGATCTAACAAGCCTCAGAGATGGCATTTGGCTCACAAAACTGGGAGTGACAAGTTCCTCCTAACAAAGGCCAGCTGCTCACAGAATTATCAGTAACCACAGCACACCAGTCAGACCCTTCTTTCTACAAGGCTCGGCAACAGTAACAAGATGCCATTTAAAAATCCTAAAAACCAGCAAGATGACAGGAGACTGGAGTACCTGATCAAACTTCTTCTGCTTTTTCTCCAGGTTGGAGACGATCTGGCGTTGGTGATCCAGATCCACCATCAGGTCATCCAGCTCCTGCTGCAAGCGGTTCTTGGTCTTTTCCAGTTTGTCATAAGCCAGAGCCTTCTCCTCCAGGCGCTGGCTTAGGGACTCCATGTCCTTCAACAGCTTCTTCTTAATCTCCTCCAGGCCTTCAATGGTTCCCAAGTCATCATCTACCTTCTTCTTGGCCTCAGCCAACTGAAATTCAATAAGAGCAAGTGAAGTCCCTTAGTGCATCCCGAGAGGGGGGAAAGGCACCCAGGGGCAAAGTGCAAAAGCAGGAACAGATGTTGCTGCAAGCTAAGGGAACACAAAAACTGGGAGTTTTTGGGGTCCAAGCAGGGCAAAGCCCTGCCCATCACAGATCACTGCACACATCATTACTGCCACGGAGAAAGGCCACAGGAAACTTTATTCCACAGTCTGCTCCAGCACCTGTGCAAGCTTCGTGATGTGTTCCCCAAAGCTTGGGGACACCAGTTTGGGACACCACCTTACCCAAGCCTGCCACTCACAGCAGCTTACCTGGGCCTGCAAGGCCAGCATCTGTTTCTCCAGGTTCTTCCTGGCCTCCTCTTCCTCCTCCTGCTGCTCTTGCAGGTTGTTCTTCTCCTCTTCCAGCTGCCTTATCCTGCTGCTGAGGTTGAGCTTCTGGCGGGTTTCCTCCTGGAGCAGCTCCTGGAACACAGGCATGGGAAGAGCTGAGTGTGCTCTGAAACCCCCACAACTCCACAGGTGGAGTTCCAGGTTTGTTTTGCTCTCAGATTTTGGGACAAGGACGTGCTTTATGAAGATATCTGTCATGTGGGTTTTCAAAAAGCCACTGACCATTCATTTTGGGCACACTTAAACCTTCATAAAGCATATTTCTGATCAGGGAACCCATGCCAGAGTCTGTTCTAGAAGTTAATGGATGATGCTTTTCCATCTTTCAAGGGACCAGCACAGAAGTCACCTTCAAAATGTATTTTCCTTTTTTCAGACAAGCATAGAGCACCTATTTTAAACCACCTGGGAAGAACATGGAGCAGCAAATCCTGCAATGGCACAATGCTTCCAGGTTTGCTGCATTGCTTAAATATAAAGGTCACTTTAAAGGTGGAAACTTCTGTCATAACAAAGTAATGAAAGGTGTAACCCCCATCTCATCCCCTCTCCCCCATCCTGCTCCCTACAAACCCCTCCAGCTGTGATTAACATTATTCAAGGAGTTAAGTGGTCACCATTACAACTTTTATACAGGGAAGACAAAATACATTGAAGTCATGAATATCTGCAGAAAGCTGCATTTTTTTAATTAAGAACCAAAACCTGACAGTTTGAACTGCAGCTGTAAGAATTTGAAGCTGTCAGTAGAAGACAGGGTATTGTTCCTCACATACCCCAAGGATATTGACATTAAATTCTACCTGGAAAGGGTTTTTTATTTGATTCTTATCTCCCACAGAGATATAAAAGAGAACTACCAACTGTCAGGTAGTGAAGCTCAGATAATGAAAACTTGGTTCCACAGGTAGCTGAGCCATCCCAATCCATCCCACTCCACTGGACTGAACAGGAAATTCAGCTCCTACCCAGGGGACTTTCCAAAGCATGAATGAAAATGTATTTTCTGTTAGCAGTCAGCATTTCCCTGAGGAGCAAAGCTCCAGTGCCAAGCTCAGCTTTGCTGCACACACACCTGTGTATCCTGAAGCTGAGATTCCAAACTGGCTGCGTCCTTGGCAAACTTGATGCCTTTCTTCTCTGCCTCCTCCAGGAGACTGGAGACATTATCCAGCTCATTCTGCAAAGCAAGCAGCCCAAAGGTAACAGCACAGCCCAAACCCCACTGGGAGCTGGAACTGCACGACACAAACCTCAACAAATTCCAGCTATGGCAAGACAGCAACAGAGCCCAAAAGAGAGAGACAACAAGCTAAAAATACTGAGGTGTGCCTACAAAACTGAAGCTGAATGTCAGTCCTGAAGTGCAGTAACAAAACCAGAGTTATGCTATTAAGCTCTGATATTTAGCACAGCACTTTGTTCTGATCCCTGCATTCACACTTTAATGCTATTTTTAATTCTAGGACCATCTATTTCATGGAAGCATGAATTCAGGGATTATCAGGGTGGCAGCTGGGTTTAAAGCATCACTGCAAGACAAAAAGTTACTGCCAGGTGCCAGCTTATTATTTAGGGCTACACTACTTTTATATACAGTGAGAGACAGCCTGAAAGCTTCCTCCACAGAGAACTGGGCCATTCCCTTTTTGAAGTGCTTTAGCTGGATTTACCTAAAGTCCTCATGGCTGTGGTTCAGAAGTCAGCCATGGCTGCATTTCTCCTGTTTGCTCCATTTCCAAGAAAATGGGCCTGTGCTTGCAATCCCTCCCTGCCAAGCTCCCAGCTCTGAGCACCAAAGCAAACCTGCGGCCACCATCAGTTCTTGCTCAGACCTATGGAAAAGCTCAGCCCCATCTACTTAATTCCACAGCCAAGCCCAAAACCTGCATTCCAGCTGGACTGTGCAGAGCTCCCTACAGGATTTGCTCTCCAGGACGGAAGCCACATCCTTAAAAGCCACTGGAACTCTCGCAGAGCCCAGGACGTTCAGGATTGATGTCACAGCTCTCCAGGTTCTCCATCTGAAGCACATCACCACTTTGAGGCCTCCCAAGTCCGTGAGAGTCCTTGACTGAGGTTACCTCCCACATCATCCACAGGCCATTTCTGCACATGGTTACAACTCTGCGTTCCTTGCCTGTTTTCCAGGATTTTAGGACGTACAGGGCCTTACCTGCAGCTTGTTCGCCTTCTCCGCCAGCTCCACCCTCAGCCTCTCCCCTTCTGACACCTTTGCAGTCAGCTCCTGCACCTGAGCATCGAGTTTCTTCCTCTTGTGCTCAGACTCTGCCTTGACCTGCTGCAGCACCTTCACCTCGCAGGCCAGCTCCTTGTTGTCAGACTCTAAGCCTTGCTTGTTCTTCTCAAGGTTTGCTTTGAACTAGGAAAGGCAAAAGGGAAGAAATTCAACACTTCGTTAAAAGGTGAATATTTTCTGCTAAAAAAGATTGTGCAGATGAGGTTTCCATGTTCAGAGAGAAGCCAAGTGCTCAGCAAGACGTGAGCAGGGAGTGTTGGAAATGCTGCTGTGTGACATTCTGTGTGTGTCAGGTGAAGACTGAGTGAATTCAGGGTGTTCCTCTCCCAGCCACCACAGGTAACAGCGAGGACCAGGAGAGGCAGGATCTGGGATGGCAGCACTGGAAATGACTGTTTTGGTAGCACTGCAAGGAGGAAGGAATGTGCCCATTAACAGATCAGTATGGCTCATCTCACAGAAATAAAAGGGAAGATACGAACCAAAGCTGCCCTGATTTGAGTAGGCAGAGCAGCCTGGAAGTGCAGAACAAAGCAATTCCCAGCCCTGCACTGACATTTGTCAAAAGCCTTTTTAAAAAGCAGTAATTGGCATAAGGGATGTTTAAGTGTCATTCTTGCTGTATCACCAGAGCTGACACCATCTTGTCACAGGAGCTTTGTTTCAGATTGCAGGGTATTTTTCCATCTTTTCATGCTCTTATTGAGAATATTTATTGAATAAGGAGCACAAGACGTGCAGAAGATTTTCAGGTGAATAAAGCTGGTGAAAATCATAGTTTAACAACTGCATTTCTCACTTAATTTAAAACACTAAGGAAGCTTGTGCAGTATTCCCAATACATAAAAACATCCCTACAGGATATGAACTGTCCACACCACATTTGTGAACGACCCCAGCTGTAATTTCAATACCTAGAGACTTCTTTTTTTGGAATAATTCTCCTCCAGAACAAGAACAGGAGCCACGTGACCCACCTGTGCCTCCTGTTGCCTGCTCCGGTGCTGGTGGCCAGAGGACACAGCACAGATGTGTTGCTGAATAGCTGCAATATTGTCAAACCAGCAGGATGAATCTCAGTTACAACTGTGATGCATTTTTAGAGGACAGCTTAGCTCTGTGATCATGGAAAACCTTAGCTCAGCTATCATGGAAGGAACCACACCCCTTATGGTCCTTATAAAAACTCCTGAAGCAGAAAGTTCGTTTTCTTCTCACCCTTTTGGCCTGTTCAAGCTGTTCAGAGAGCTCCTCCAGGGCAGTAGCGTGCCTCTGCCTGATCTCCTGGATCTGGGCTTCATGGTTTTTGGTTTCCTCCTCAATTGCTTTCTTCAGTTCAGCCACCTCCTGCTCTCGCTTTGTCCTGGAGGAAGCACGAAGGGTCATCCAAAAAACCAACATTTCAGCCTTCTGTCAAAGATGAATTTCAATGGTGCTTTCTTACACAGACCATGATCCTACCTCAGCTCTTGCTGTGCTGCAGTGGTATCCAAAGTATCTTCCAGTTCAGTTTTTAAAGCCTCCAACTCTTCACTCAAATCCCTTTTCTGCTTCTCTGCCTTGTTCCGTGACGCCTTCTCAGACTCCAGGTCCTCCTGGAGCTCTGCAATCTGAGCCTGCAGCTCCCTGATCACTTTCAGTGCATTGTTCTTCTGAACTGCTTCTTCATCCCCTCTGTCAAACAGAGGCACCACAGTTAATGGGATTTCACCTCCTCTCATAACCATCTGCTTAAACTATCTACAAAAATATCTTAACTTTTCCACTAGAACAAAATAAATGTAAAAAATTATAGAATGGTTGGGTTAGAAGGAACCTTAAAGATCCTCCAACTCCCACCCCGTGCCATGGGCAGGGACACCTTCCACTATCCCAGGTTGTTCCAAGCCCCATCCAACCTGGCCTTGGGCACTTCCACGGATGGATAAAAGATACCACAGATAAAACCCCACTGCTATTCTCAAGACCCCACCAAGGTGCACTATCAGAATGATCAAGCTTTAGTTTATGGTCAAATATTCCACTTCTGTAGATCTCAACACTGCCCAGAAATGTTCCATCTGCAGAATTTTCTCTTCCTGCAAAATTATACTTAAAAAAATACAGACAAAAAATAACATGGGACTGCAGGAGTATCACACAAACCCAGATAAAGTCTGTCCTGCCCAGCACTTTGTTAAGACCCACTGACAAATACACGTTATTCCCTCCAGGGGCTGAATTTTGGGAGATTAAAAAAGCTTCCAGAGCCCAAGCACTCTTATACCACGTGAAACTTCTTTCTGCAGGTTTGTAGAGCAAGGATGCTGAGAGATCACCGAATCCCTTTAAATTTGCCACCTCTGTGCACAGCACAGGGGTCCAGAGCTGCTCCAGAACTCTGCTATTCCAGCATTCCCAGCTCTGACTGCAGCCAGGTGAAACTGAGCTGGGGGGAGCAGGTTTGTCCCACACTGACCTGGCCAGGGCAGCCTGCAGCTCCTCCTCTTTCTTGGCCAGCTGGATCTTCAGCTCCTCGATCTGGGCTTGCAGCTCAGCTATTTGGTCCTGCAGGTCTGTTGTCTCCCCATCCAGTTTTCTTTTAGCTTTTTCTAACTCTTGACGGGTCTTCTCCTCCTTTTTTAGGCGTTCTAAAGGAAGCAAAGAATTAAATCCATGTGGAATTGTTTCTCTTGTCACCCCCTCAGGGGGTTTGGGTGGCAGGAAGGGTGGGAAGCTTAATTTATGCTGCCTCAATTCTTTCTCCAGTCTGCAGAAAAATGAAATAGCACAGGAGAACTGCATGATTTAGTCAGAAAGTCAGGGGAAAGTCTGTGACAACTGCGAATAGTCTGAGATGAGGCAAAAGAAACGCCTTGGTAGAAAATAGGGAGTGGGATCTAACAGAGCAGCTTGAGCTGTTAGGCCAGATAATCCCAGACATCAACACTCAAAAAGAAGATAAGCTAAGGACTGGAATAAATGCTGGCTTGCATGGCTTTGGAAGGGCTAGGCCAGACTCCAAAAGGTCTACTGGAAAACAGCACAGCTTAAAGCAAACTTGAATAAACCATTTCTGCAAGTATCTGTGCTGTTTAATCACAGCCCACCAGTATTTAGCAAAACTCTGCAACCCCGAGAGCTTCCTCCCAGTGATGTACTCGTGCAGCCAAGGTACTCCTGCCCTAAGGAATTCTTTGGGACAGCCATGCCATTGCAGTGCCACAGCAATCAAACATTTACTTGACTCTGGTGGCACAGTCAGACAGATCCTGGCTGTGCTGCCCACATCAGCTGACGAGCAGGGCTGGAACAGATCTCAGCCACAGAACAGTTCTAAAGGCACTGGCATATATTTAGGATTCTGTGTGATTACAGGAGTTATTACCCTTGTTCAATACTTTGTGGGTCCTCAGTGCAGAGATTTCCCTCACAGCCTTCCTAAGCCTCCTTCTGGACCAGGATCTTTCACGTGGAAAGGGAGCCATGGTCAAGAATCACCTCAGAGCCACCCTGGGCTATTTGGGATTTTCCAGACAACCTAAAGTAACACTGCTTTTCTCTAAACAGTTTCACATTCCAAAAGAATTGTACTTTTCCCTCTGCTTTTACATTAAGTTCCTGGTGAGTGACAGTTAGAGCAGTGTCACAAGACCCAGTTTTGTAATTGAGAAAGTTCACAGCAAACTGAATTAATTTTTTTTTCCCCCAAATATCAGTGCCTAGCAGTGCCAAGACTCTAGCAGAGAGACCTTAATGGCTTCTTGAATCATCTCCAAGAGTAAATATCATTTTACTCTGCTTTCCTAGCCAAGAAATTGCATGCCTTAAATATAAGCTTTAATTTCCACTTCTAAGGTCATCAGTCTCGCAATGGCTCTGTAACCAAACACATCTGTCAAGTTCCAAGTCCTGATTTAAGCACAGAGCTACTCCAGCATCATTTTCCAGTGAGTAAAGCTTACTTAGACCCATCTTAAGGTCTCTGAATGAAACTGTTAAAGACAAGGTTCATCAATCACTGCCACCCCTATTCGTTCAATACCTTCCTACACAGATAAGGTAAAACTCTGATATTCTCCCAGAAGCACATCAGCCTTAAAATATGTAGCAAGACAGGCCATAACACACCAAGTGCAAGAACTATTCCCAAATTAGGGCACAGAGAGTAACTTTGTCTATTATTTTGCAACTTTGACTTGGCAGCTCATTAATGTTGCACAGTATCTACAGTAATTAAAAAAAACCCAACATAAAATCAAGAAGGGTTGCGTATGGGGCAGGTTTAGCTTGTGACAACACTGGCAAAACAATCAGAAATGAATGGAACCATTTTAGATGGAATCACAGAATGGTTTGGGTTGGAAGGGACCTTAAAGCTCATCTCATTCCAAGCCCTTGCCTTGGGCAGGACACCTCCCACCAGACCAGGCTGCTCAATAAAAATAAAGCACTGTAAAATAAAATCTATCTGTAAATACAATGCAGATAAAACATTAAGAAAAGCAAAATAATTGAGATTTGCTGATTAAAAAACAATCCTGGAAGCCTAAAGAGTGCCTGCTGCCTTTCCTACAGGAATACATTGCTCTGGTGTTAGAGAAAAGTGGGAGAAACTTCCCAGGAGCCAGGATGTTTTCCCTCGGTGCTCATGGATACAGGCAACAGCAGGAATTTCTGAATGTGTCTGTAAAGGAAATGGACTCTCAAAAATGAAAACCTGACAAGTTCAACAGGAGAGAGACTGAGCAGCCAGATGCAACAAGTCTTGCAAGAGACACCGATTTCCTTCAGGAACTGGCTGAAATAGCAGCCATTGAGTATCTGCAGCTCAGGTTACACTTCACAGGCTGAGCAGACACTGCATTCCCTGTCCCAAGTGATCCATTCCCTCCTGGCACCATGTCCAGGCTGTTCCCAGGCCATTGCAGGCAGAACAAACCTTCCAAATCAGTGATCATCATTTCCTGCTTGTTCTTCAGTTTAGCCAAGTTTTTGGCTTTTTCTTCTTCTTCAGCCAGCTGAGAAGAGCATTCAGCAATCCGATCCTCCATCAGCTTCTTTTCCTGGGGAGGAGAAAGGGGAGCAAAAATAATTTGTAAAATTCAACTTGAAGAGTCCCTAAGCAATGCAAACAATAGAATATATAAAACCCACAGAGGGGTCTCACAGAGCACATCTCATGCAGATTTCATTTCAAGTGATTGTCAATATTAAGGATCAATTGGAATAGTGTGGAAACATGAACACTTATTTTCCAAGAGGGACCTGGAATTCAGCACACAGGAGGCCTGGCTTTAGGGCACCATTTGGAAATCTGTTTGCAAAGAACAATGGCAGCTATAAAGGGTTTTTCCAGCTCTAAGATTTGGGAGAGTCGTGAAACTGGGAAAGTGCACGACAAACTCCCTCTGGAATGTCAGTCCAAACTCATCTCAGTGTCTCAGCTTTGCCCTGTTCACACCCCACGAGTGTCCAGGTGCAAATGCCACAGACTCTGTGACAGCAGCTTTGAGAGCTGCCCCTTGGCATCTCCACCCTGCACACTGCTCTAACCTTCAGAAATTTGGAATTTTGGTCCTCCAGCAGTAGGATCTCCTCCTCCATCTTCTTGATCTTTGCTTCAGCTGTCACTTTTTCAAGCTGCAGCTTCTGCCGAGCTCCCTCCTCCTCATCAAGCTGTTCCTCCAGGTCCTGGGAAGAGAGACAACTGCATCTGTGCATCTTCCAGGTTATCCATGTGGTAACATTTATTTTTTTTTAACTTAGTGACAGAGATGAGTTATTGTGAAAAGCCTCTTGGCCTAACACACACTAAACCCACATTTCCTTGTTAGAATCGTTTACAGGATCAACGATCTGGTAAGGAAATTAAGGGCCATGGGATACACACGGAATTTTTGATGCTCTGAATTCCAGCTTTGGGTGAAATGTGCTGTCTAGGAAACACCCCCTCACTTCCAGTCTTTCACCTTCCTAATTCCATCTATAAAATAAAATATCTGTAATCAATGACAACCAAAGCAGATGAGGCTTTTTATGTCAGAGACTTCCCAGCACACTGCACCTGAATGGGGCACCTGGTGGGAAAATGCCAGGATCTGGGAAGAGATTCCACAGGAAACAGCTCTCCTTATTTCAATATCACAGCTGAGACCGTTCAGTTACTGGCACAAAGAGTTAAAAAGCAATAATGCACTGTGCTTCTGAGGCTCACTTGTGGGTTTAAATATGATTCATTTAAATATGATTAATGGGCATTTATGAAAAGGCATCAAGAGCTGTGAGAAGTGGAGTTTATTTCCTCTTCAACTATTTTCAATATTTTGAAAGACAGGTCAGTTCTCAGCTACTCCTTTTTCAGGGATGACATTATTTAAAAGGAAGCATCTAAATAATCTGATTTTCAAAAAAAAACCTCAACCAAGCAACTTGGAGGAAATGACATTGTCTTAGTAAAGTGAAATGAGGAATATTCTTCATGATGTTCACTGGAATTCAGTCAAAAAAGAACATTTCTCTCACAGGTGACACCATCCCATCAGTCTGTAAGCCCCATGCAGTCGTTCCCGGTTCCTGCCCTCTCAGAAGCACTTTGCTGCCTTTAATTATCTCTCAGCACACACTGCCAGGGCATCCTGACTTTCTGTCCTCACCCTCACCTGCCTGGAGACCACACAAAGCTCATCACACTGAACACAGGGAGAGAAAAAAATTCATCTTCTTCCACTCAGGAGCCAAATTCCCCTGTCCTGTAGAGATGCTGAGGGAGCTTCCCCATCCCACTTCTCCATCTCCAGTCATTGAGAACCATACCTGGATATGGCCCTGCATTTTCTTCTTCTCATTCTGCAATATTTGGTTTCTTTCCTCCTCCTCCTCGACCCTGGACTCCAAATCGTGGAGAATTTCTTCCAACTCTTGTTTTTTGGCAGCCAAGCGAGCCCTCATCTCCTCAGCCTCTGCAAAGAGCTCTGTCTCAGCCTGGAGCTGCTCTGCAAGGATGTTCTTCTCCTCCAGGACCTGCAAATACAAAAGGCAGCAAAGCTTTAAAAACGACACTTCAGAGTCTCTCGTGAGAGATCACACCTGTGACAACGACAGAGGCACTTAAAGGCCAAGTTCTGCTCCAATTCCTGACTCCCTGGTCAACATCCCAAACCAAAGACTTTCAGAAGAGGCTTTAGCAGCAGCTTTGGCTCCAGCACTGTTTCCTGGACTGTTCCCTGCACTGCTCCCTGCAGAGTGGCACAGCTGTGCCATGGGCTGATCCTGGCACTTGGACTTCTGGCCAGTCCCAGTCCCCAGCCCTGAGGATGCCACTTGTCACTGGGCATGGAGCCACCGACTGCCACTCCTGGAGTGCCCCCATCCAGCCCATTCCTTCTCCACTGAGGGGTCCCTCCATGAACTCCATGTCTCTCCAGTTTAGAGACCAGGATGCCACGTGGGACAGTGCCAAATGCACAGGCCCAGGTAGATGACACCAAAATTGCTCTTCCCTTATCCACCAAATTTCTGCCATCACAGAAAGCCACCAAATCTGTAGAGTTATCCCAAATGTTTTCCCACAGCTTGCCCAGCCCAGGCACAGAATGACACTGCCACTGAATTTCTCCTGGAAACCAGGAAAGGCCACAAAATAAGGTTCAGTTTTGTTACCATGTTTCTGCATCCCTGGAGGAACAGCTCGTGCTGTATCTTCCTATTCCACATTCCAGCAGGGTCGGAATCAGCTCACCTGATTCTCCTTTGCTCCCCAGCTTGGCTCCCTCACATGGGACAGAGCACAATTCATGTCCCACATATCAAAAGCTGATCTTGCACACAAACCTGTTGGTGTTTCCTTTCCATTTCCTCCAGTTCTGCCTCCACTTTTGTCTGTTTTTCTTTCACCTTCATCAGCTCCTCATCCTTGGCTTGAAGTTCTTCTTCCTGACGAGTGACCTGAAGAAGAGGCTTCACCTGCACAGGTTTGAAACGAAAGAGTGAGACCCTGCACTCATCTATTTATAGAGGACTAAAACAGAATAGAACAGAACAGGAGGAACCTTGGTGAAGACTCTCCACCACTGCCAGTGCCTCAGCTTCAAATATGCAGCACAATTCCTCTGCAGGATTTTCAGTGCACTCAGCTGCTGCTGCTTCTTTGCAAAGGCCCTGAAGACAGAGCAAAAACGTTTCTGTTAAATAAAGCTGACCATCATTTAATTTTTAGGTTACCCAACCCTACAACACTTGCAGACCATAAACAGGCTTATTTATAAGTTTCAGTGACCACACTGAATTTATGAGCTCTTGCTCCTATAGTCAGAGCAAGAGCTAAATTCACCATTTCCAATAATTAAAAATGCTGTTTGTTCTTACTCTCAACAGGCTTTTTTCTTAAAAAGACAAAATCAGGATGGATTAGCTACGGTAATTTTTAAAAAGCAGCTTTCCAGAGTACTTCCAAGAACCTCCAGTGGCACAGGAGGAGAGACAAAGGAATTTGTAGCCACTGTAAAGGGCTGTGTGTGCCACAAAGGCAAGAGCAAGCAAAGCAGATATTGTTAAGGAATGAAGGTGCAAATTCTTCCCAGGCAAAAATTCATTTAATACCCAGGATACAATTACAGCTCCTCAGGCAACACACTCAGAAAATCTCTCCTGAAATGGAAGTTTTACTGCATAGCTCCCTATCACAGAGGCTTGAGAGACCCAAAGGAAGATCCAGTCCCAAGAGCACACTCACTTCCTGGCCAGGTATCCCCTGCACACTGCCTGGAAGAAGATGATGATGTCCGTGATCTTCAGATCCCGCTCTTCTTCCAAGTGTGCCAGGACTCCAGCTCGGAAGAAGATCTTGCTCTGTCCAATTCTGTACAAGTTGGGGTCCAGCTCTAAGGCTCTGATCTAAACAGACAGGCAAAGGCATTGTTGTTACACCAAGAAAAGGACAATTTCTGGGGGGATTTTTCAATGTTTTGACAATATTTAGCTATGAACACTTACCATACGCTCACAGGCCTGCTTACCATCCATGAAACCTTTGGGAATTGCATTGGGAGTGAGGATCTCATACCTTTAAGGCAAATGAAAAAAACAAAACATTACACACTCAACAATAAGCAATGTGATTTATAGTATAAATTTATAGCATAAGCTGTAGTGACCAAGTGCACAGTTAGGGAATTGCCCCAGGAAGTTTTTCCAGCAGCCAATTTTGGATTGTTTTCTCTTTCCTACTGTCTTTAGAATAAAATGCAGTATTTAAACACTTGAAGTTCAAGGCCTCACACACAGGTTTTGATTTTCTTTGAGCTGGGTTGGGGGAGGAGTGTGGGAGTCTTCAATTATTTAACAAGGAACTTTAGCTCCTAAGAACATAAAAGCCTGTTCCTGCTGTTACCTCTGCCTGAATTCCTGGAACACTATCCTGTTTGGGAATCCTTGCCGACAGATCCTGATTCCTTCCAAAACCCCGTTGCACCGGAGCTGATCTAGAACCAGATGTGGGTCCAGTTTTCCAGCCTGGACAAAACAAAACAAGGACGATTTTAATTTGTGTTAGCAGAAAACTGTACCTTCAGCTTTTCAGGCTGAAAGCCAACTGTGTGAATCAGGGGATGTGCAGGGAATTCTGAGGGGATATTGCTCAGCGTGACAAGCGTGACCATCAAACTGTGACTGGAAAAGCAAGGCCCAGACAGGATGCAGGACTCGGTGCAGGTGAAAAGTCCTAAGAAGCAAGAATGAGGAGTGGCCCGCAGCCCATACCCTCTTCTCGTGGTTGGGGATGATGCAGCGCACGAAGTTGGGGTTGGTGTTGCGGAGCGTGGCCATCAGCTTGGTGAGGGACTCCTTGTAGAGCTGGCCGACGGTGCGGAACATCCCCTTCTTGGTCTTGTAGGCAGAGCCAAAGGCCGTCTCCGTGATGCCGGTGACCTGGTCCAGCCCCACGATGCGATCCACTGGCAAGGACAAGAGGGAAGGGCTGAGTGGCCTCTGGGCTTCGCAGGGCTGGGTTTGCAGGAGGAGCGGGAGGGCAGCGGAAGCCGGGCGGGACAAGGCAGCCGCAGCGGGACCGGGGACACTGTGCACAAGCTTGGGGACCAAAAGCCACAAACTTATCCAGCACGAGAGTGTAGCTTCGGGAGGTACAGACTGAAATATCCAGCTCTTTACTTGCAGTTCTACATGACCAGGAAAGCTGTTTTCTGTATTTAAGTCAACTCTTATAGAGATATAAATCCCAGCTTCCAGGCAGCTTTTCTATCTGAGTTCTTACAATGCAAAATATTTCTGGGTTGAACATTTGGAATTACACATCTGTGCATATGTGCTTAAAATGAAGGGTCGCTTATGACAATGAGATAGAGTAAACCTGAGTTTAATTCATGTTTTGATAGAAATTTACAGAATAGTTGGAAATAGTGTTATTTCAGTGACAAGAGGAGAAGAAAAAGTATCTGCCAGACTTCTGCTCAGCTGCTGTTTGGAAGAGTTCTTCCCATTTTTAAATACACCTGCAAAGAGCTCCCTAACTAAAAGACAAATTTCAAACCAGGAAAACTCCACACCAAAGCACTTCAAAGCTGCCATAAAGCATCATAATAGAGATTTTTCTTTGATTTTATTGAACATTTTGGGTAAGGATCTCAAGGGTTTGTTTTCCAAAAGCACAATTAGAAATGTGACTGCCATCATTAAAACCTTGAAGGTGATTCCATGTGCACGTCAGGAATTATGTAAACAGTTCACTAAAAAATACACACGTGGCTTAACACCTCAATAATTACAGCTGGTGCTTCTTAGGACTGAGCAAATCCCAACATTTGTGGGTTCCCCATGAAATCCAAGCTGACCAGCCAGAAACAAGCAACTATTTGTAGGCTACAGCTTCAGTTGTCAGATTATCTTCAAATTCATTTAAAACAAAGCAGAGGGAATTGTGTTTTGCTACCAGAATTATCTGACAAATAAGTGACACTGTTTAACTTCTTCCTAATATTCAATTGGTCCAAGGTCTATTAAAAAAAAAAAAAAAGGTAAATTAAAAGCAGAGAAACACAGGGTAGCAAGTTTGAATAATCATTTGCAAGTCCTGCGTGTAGAGCAGAGCCCAGATCCTCCACAGGGTTTTGAACACAGGAATTAAACTTACTAAATTTAGAGAAATAATTAGGTGGCAAGGTGTTTATAAGATCATATCCCAAATATTTGCTTTGAAGCAGAATTCTGTCCCAAATCAGACATGGGATAGAGATTACAGGGAATCAGTTTTATAGAGGATGAAATGATTGTCAGTATCAGAAACCTGCACCCACCAGGCCCCACTAAGGGCTGCAACCACTCAGCTTTTTTTCACCGTGTACTTTCTACAATTTGGCAAACAGAGCTGATCTTGCAGAGTTTTTTGCTTTGCTCCCCTCTGTGCTCCAGCTCTAGGAGGGTGATTTATATTTCAAATGGGATTATTGGAGTTAAATGTAAGCTCTGCCTGTAGGTTTAAAGCAAATGTGGGAATGCATGATTGGATCATCACCCCCTGCTGAAGCCCCTGGAACAAAGCTCTCCAGGAATTCCTTTGGGAACACCACTGGTTTCCTCAGGGATGGGATGTATCAGGAGCAGTGAAAGATAAACCCAACATCTGAAGGCACAACCTTCACATCCATGTGTTTCTAAACTTGGGAAGAGGAATCCAAAAAGGCTGAGGAGGTTGAATTAAATATCTAAAGTGTCTTCAAAGACATTCCAAGTGCATTTCTTGATTTCTTAATACCCCAAAAAACATCTGCAGCTTATATACAAAGGGGAATATTAAAGTTAAGAGGTTTTTAAATAAAAGAACAATTCCAACAAGGCTGGAAGAAGTTTATTTCGCTTTCTACCCCCACTAAAACTCATCCTGACACTTCAAAACATTCTCGAGCTCTCCTCCCAAAAGGACACGGCCACATCCTAAAACATCCCAGAGTTTTGTCAATGTTGGACTGCAGAAAGAAGCTTGATAGTGTTACAAAGCTTTTTGCATTCTCTCAAATGCTTGGAGCTACCAGAATTGTCACTTAGAGGCAATTCTACATCTCCTCATGGAACTAGGAAGCAACAAACCTTTTTCATCTGCAATGCATAACTGGAGATGCTTTGTGTGTGTGCAGCAGCAGCTGGACAGGAATGCACTGGGGGCCCCACGGGGACTGGGGGGTTTTACCTAAGTTCAGCATGAAATGAGAAGTTCATGCAAGCCTACGAGCAAAAATGGTTCTCCTGGAGGTACAACACCCTGCCTTTAGTAGGCCTACTGTTTTATATCCATTCACCTGGTGGCTCATGAAGACCAGAAATATTGTCATAGAAACAGGCTCTCTGAATATTCTGAATCTCTAAGGCAGAGAAACAGCAGAAACAGAAAGACAGAAGAGCAGATACACAAGACACTTGAGTTAGTAAAAACAACAGGTTCATCAATTGCAAACACACTTCACTGTGCTACAAAAGCAGTCAGGCCACAACATATTCCATGCACATTTCAATTGTCTGTGGGAACGGGGTTTGAGTATTTGGACCAAAACACTATTGCTCTGTGTGTGTCCTCCAAGGGAAAGGAGCAGATCCCCAACCAAAAAGTTCTTTATAGATTCACTAAAGCTGCTCTCTGTGGCTGCCCCAAGAGGGAAACTCAGCATTAACCTCCAGCACCATCTACATCACAAACTTCATTTCCTCCTCAAGTAACAAACTACAGGGTTTATATCCTGTGGCACGTAAATATACTCTAATCAATACACTGTGATGTTAAAAACCAGGATAGAAAAGTCCCTGCTAAGTATTTATGTGGCTATTTCTGCTTCTTGGAGTCAATTGGTGAAAGTACTGATAAATGCTTTCAGGTGATGTGCAGGTAAGCTGGCTGAGCAGCAGGGTACAGTGAAAATAGGATTTGATTTTAATAGGCAATATCCCAGCACTGCTATTAATCAAATTAATTTTAGGAGATGTGGATTTCCAAGGTACCACCTACATTGCACAGGAAATAACTGTGCTGCTGCTCACAGGAGACAAAGTTTACAATGTTTTACCAACAGCAAGAACCACTACAGCTGTTCACACTCAGGACTCCACTGCAGCAAGTACCAACCAAGAGTTTTGGACAAGATTCTACACTAAATTGGACACAGAGTAACAAGTAATAAGTGAGTATCAGTTCCAGTAATGAACATGAGAAGCAGCTACTCAGAAATGGTACATGTGCAAGGGACCAGAGGTGCAACTCAGCTTCCTTGGTGTACTTTGGGCACTAAATAAGGGAGAAAACGCTGTAGATATTTACAATGGAGAAGTGGAGGGTGAGGAAGGAACAGGCATAAAAAAACCACCAAACAACTCATCCAGCAAGGTGAAATCACCAACCATCTGTGCTCAGAGATCTCTTACCATCCTTCCATAGCTCAGCCACGAATTTGTCCGAGGACTGGTGCAGGAGTGTGGCCACGTTGTCATTCAGGGGGTCCATGTTCTTCATCAGCCACTCATCTGCCTTGTAGTCCACCTGCAGAGCAGCCAAGGGGCACAGGCTCAGAGGAAAACCAGCTTTAGGTTTCTATTTAGCAGCATCAAACAACAGTGGTGTTTTCCTCTCACCGTCAATGCTCAGAATCACAAAGGTTGGAAAAGACCTCCAAGCTCAGAGTCCAACCCTGCCTGTCCGTACCAACCCCGGGTGTTCACATTCGCTTGCTGAGCCTCCTTAGAACAGTTCAAAGTACCACAAAAGTTTGTTGTTCTTTTGAAAGAGTAAATGGGAGTTTTCTTTAAAATTCAGCAATCTGACTTCTTGCTTACTGACAGCTGGGTGTTCACTTGCTGCCCAGTTTATTGCCAAAATAAGGCCTCACTGTGAAGATGTAAAACCAGCTCTAGGATAAACACCAATTACTTGATCTAAATTACTGGAGAGTAAATTAAGCATGTGCTGCAGCATGATCTTTTTAAATTTCTCTACAGTATTTACACTTAAACATTTGGTTCTATAAAGAAAACAAAGCTCTTATCTTTAAAGAGCCAAACCTGTGGTTTCCAAGTAAACCCCAGCTCAGCAGCTAAAAACTCACTGATACCAACCTGGGTTTCATCCCATCCCAGGGAGCCCTAAAATTCCTTAAGTCCAACAAAATCTCTGTAGATTTGCACGGTTCTGCTTCAACCAAGGCAAAAGTTGTCTATTTTTGCAGCCAGGCTTTGGAAGGAAAGCAGAGTGCTTGCCCCAAACCAACCTTTCACAAAAGAATTTAATGCTTAACCCTTACCTTCCCTGCATAGTGAATAATGCAGAAGTCTGCTTTGTCCTTTAGTTGTCTTGGCTTTTGAAACTTGGAATGAGTTCCTTGCTCTTGGACCAATTTTTCCACAAATGTCTTGTCAGTAGCTTTAGGGAACCAGCATTCTTCATCCAGCAATGCCAGCACACCAGGAGGATTTGCCTGAAATGCAGTTTGACAATGTGTTCACGTTTTTTATACATATATATTTAAAAGTTTAATATTTCCAACACACCACTGAACATCACAACAAGGGTAGTCCAAACTGATTCAAACCTAATTTCAGCTAAAAGCAGCTGTGGGGGAGTCCAGGTCAAGAAGGATGTTATGGTTGGTTCAAGCAAACGCATTCCGATGTCTGGGGAGATGCCACTGAGCTGGTGCTGACCAGAGCCCTGCTTTGGAAGGGTTTATACTTAAAAGGTTCTGAGGGAATGCGAAGTTCACACATTTGGAGAGAGATGTTTCAATGTACCTGGCACCACATTTACAGAACAGCTGTGGGGGTACTGAGGTTTGCTTTTAAATTAATAAATAACTTCAGGTATTTTAGGCTATTCACCTAAACATGTGCACACTGAGGAGCCACACTTGTCCCCTGAGGCTTTTTGGAACACATTTTACCTTCCTTGGAGGCAGAACCTTCTAAGTTCCACACACAAAGTGCAGACCTTTGATAACTGAAACAAGATTTCCCTTTTCCCAAGAAAAACAGGAGTGCAGCTTTCCTGCTGGTCAGGATGCACAGCAGCACTGGGAGCTCACCTGCACCCCAGGATACACACAGGGAAAGGCAGGGAGGAGTAACTGCAATGGACCACGTTTAATTTTAAAGGTCACAGGTTCTGAGATGGAAACAAACTTTCAACAGTCTCTGTTCTCCCCATCTGCTTCTCCTGCTCTTTAAAGCCTCTTCAGCTTCCAAAAATTGAGCAGCCAGAGGAAGATGTTAAAAACCACAGTGACTAAAAACACTTTTAAGATCTTGTTTTCCTATTTGCAAGGCAGTTTTTTGAGGGAAAACTCCACTCTACAGGAAGTTTCAGGAATTTTGCTGTTGATTTCAAATGAAGGAAGTTTACCACAAGTCTTGGAAAAGCTTTCTACCTGAGTCTCAAAGCTCCTACACCACAATGGCACAGTTTAATGACAGTGACAGCATTAATGACTTCATTAGTACCAGGGAAAAAAGTATAAAAATAGCAGCTTCACATCTTGAGCTCAGTGTTTTACACTGACATAAGGGCAAAATCCCCTCTGGATAAATGCTTTTATTAACAATACACAGTATTTTAGATTTGAACTTCAGCATTTCATTAATTCCCTTTTAATGACAGCTCCACAAGAAATGTCTCATTTGCAGGCAGCAAAAGGCACGCTCAGCACTCCAAGCTCTCCTCCTCAGAGCATTATTCATGTGCAAACTTACAGGTCTTTCAATTAAGTCAATGCAAGGCTGCAGATCCAGGCCAAAATCAATGAAGTTCCACTCGATCCCCTCTCGCTGGTATTCCTCTTGCTCCAGGATAAACATGGTGTGGTTGAATAATTGCTGCAGCTTCTCGTTGGTGTAGTTAATGCAGAGCTGCTCAAAGGAGTTCAGCTACAAGAATAACATCAGTATTCAAGAATGAGTCAGTGACAAGATACCACAGATCTGGGAGTCAAAAATTTGACTTTATAAGGAAATTCTCCAAAACTCTCCCAAGTTCAAATATAACGTAAAGAAAAGTGGAAAACAATTATACAAATCTCCATTACAGAAATTATAGTAGGAACAACCATCACACATAAAAGAAGGATTAAAGACTAAATTATGACTTGTTGGCACTGTGATTTTGGGCTGTCAAAGCTTTTGTACACCCTGAACAAACCCCTCGTGTAACCTCGGAACACTTGCAGTGCCTCTGCAGCGTGCCCCGCTCCCACAAAAACAGGGAAAAGGAAAACCTGACTAGCACTATTTCCAAGTACCTCGAAGATTTCAAATCCAGCAATATCCAGGATTCCAATGAAAGATGCTCCCTGACGTTTGGTCCTGTCCAAGGCTTTGTTGATGCGGTGAACGAGCCAGCGGAAGAGGCGCTCGTAGGTGGCCTTTGCCAAAGCTTCCACTGCAAAGTCCGCCTGAAAATCCAAACAGGAAAATTTATTTACCCTGGAAAAGCCATCAAAAGGACACAGACATGAATGTTATCACAAATAACTCAGAAAAAGAAGAAGCTGGATGGAGTTAACACCAGTGAGGAATGAAAACAAGCAGTAGGAACAGTTTGGAGCTTGATCAATGTTAAGAAAAATTTCTTTCTAAACTGTTCCATAAAAACAAAAGCTCTCCAAGTATTTGATAATGTCACAACATTAAAGGATGAAACCAGGAGAAAGTCAAGGAAAGGGAAAGGTTTCTTCTATTCTACAAACTATTTTTACCATATAAGAACATTTCATAAAGACAGCAAAGCTTAAACAGAGCAGCAAACACTCAATGCCAATTTTCTTTGTTAGGACCTAATGAGGACCAGCTTCACTTGGTCTGCAAAGCACCTTTTAAACCTCACCTGTTCTTTGGTCTGGGCTTTCTGGACGTAGTCCCTGCCCACTTTGATGCGGGGGGTGAGGATGGCTCGGGTGAACTCCATGACGTTCATTCCCAGCAGGTGGCAGAGCTTCTGTGCGACTGCAAGGGACAAAGGCAGGGAGGGACACTGAGACCCTGCCGGGCCCCTCGGGGGCAGCTCCTCACGCGGCTGCCGGGGGCAGTTGGCAGCGCAGGAGCTGCACAAGTGCCCTGTGACGGTCCCCAGCCCTCGGGGCTCTCCAGAGGGACACAGCTGGATGTCCTTGGGAGCACTGGATTTCATGGGAGTGCAGCTCACTAACAGCCCCCAGCCCAGGTACGAGTGCTTTTTTAGTTACTTTAAAAGGGAACACATCCCTTTTCTCATCCCCAGGAAAAAAGGACAGTGTGGGGACATCACACGTAAAATCCATCATCCTAAAGGTGGCTTAAAAACCTGTTCAATCCAGGCAGCTGTGCCAGCACAAAACAGGGATCTGTTACATTGTCCAGGGAGCTGAGGACTCCCCATCCCTGGGAATGTCCAAGGCCAGGCTGGACACTGGGGCTTGAAGCACCCTGGGATAGGGGAAGGTGTCCCTGCCCATGGCAAGGGGGTAGGAATGGGATCTCTTTCAGGTCCCTCCCAACCCAAACCATTCCGGGATTCCAAATATTTTATACAGAATAACAGCACAGGCATCAGTGCACTTTAACAGCAAGAACCCTCCTGATGTCATTTCATTATTTAAGTAGTGCATTACCCCTGCCAGCCCTACAGATCCCCGTTGCATCAATCCCTTTCCCTAAACACGTGGCCCAGGAGGCTGGGTGGTTATGATTCCACACTGCTAAAAATGAGAGTGACGCCAAAGGTATTTTTAGGTCCAGGGAAGTGTTGCCCTTTAGCAGGAAGCTCTCCACACCACCCAGTAAGTACTTGGCCCCTTATCTTTGTCATCTGACAGCTTCTTTTACTGTCAAAATGAAAATAAAAAGCTATTTTTTCAAATCAGCATTGGAAAACAGGTTTTCATACCAATATATGAGAGTTTCTGCTGCATTATGTTTTTCTTTAGTATTAAAAACACCATTATTGCCCTTTAATGTTGAGATTCTTTGTCTGGCCATCTATTTGCTAGAAGGGTTCATGACCTGACACACAACCAGTGGAATTAGGGGAGTGTCACAAACTGAGCACTCCTTTCACTTGAGCTACAAACAGGAGCATTTCTGTGCTTTGAGTATAAAAATATGCACCAGCACATCAGACAAAACTCACAACCTCAGCAGCCAAGTAGAAAGTGCTATCAGGGTCTTTAAAACAAACAAACAAACCAAGAACTTGAAAATATTAAGTAGCCAGGAGCTTGGTGCAGTGACACACTGGATACTGTAAAGGATATTACAGTGTAAGGAAGGAGGCTCCCCCCTCTCCCAAGGTGCTCCAAATACCACACTCAGCTCCTTTCATAAACCAGAGACATGGAATTTATTGTCCCAACCTTTCCAGTCAGTAATAAACTGTAGTTCAGGTGAGAATAATACCAATAAACTGCAGCAGGTGTGATCCTAAGCATCCCATCTGCTGAGCCCCTGGAGGAGGCTGCAGCCAGCACTTCTGAGCTTCCTCTGAAGAAAATGATCCCACCTCCAAGTCCAACCTCTGTCACATCTAAGGGTCACACTATCTCAGCCTGATCCATCTTGCACTTTAAAAGAGGCATAATTCATCTGAGGAACACAGGACGGTTTGTGGTGGAAGGGACCTTAAATATCACCCAGTTCAAACTCCTGCCACGGGCAGGGGCACCTCCTTGTTTGTTTACAGTGAGAAAGGGCCATTTAAAAGGTGTGACTGGAGAAAACCCTGACTATCCTGACTCATGTTTTATTACTGCTGGGGTTTGGATAGAAAATTCTGAATTAATTATAAAGCCAAGATACTGAAGAGCTCCTATCAGAGGTGAACATGAACTTTATGAGATTGCTTTGAACTTCTGCCCTCTCAGCAGAAAGGTTCCTTCCCAATCTGGTGAGCGTGAAATGATTGTCCAAGTGCAGCTTCTTATCCTCCCAACCCACAAAGGCTCTGTGGCTTCCCTGCATCTCTGGCATCTGTACTTGAAACCAGGATTTGTTTATCTACATTTACCACCTATGGGGGAGAATTTGCTTCCCACGTTCTTTGAATTGGTTCCCATCTCCACTGCTCACACAAACTCCTTCCCATCCATGGAGACAATACCTGGCCTGTATCACACCCAGCCTCCGAACAAGAGGAGTCCCTATCAGGACACACTGATTTCTCCAGAGGATGCAGGAAAACCCCTCACAATGAGATGTGACAAGAAAAGAGAGATCAGTTCACTCAATCTCTTCAGAAAGACGCAATAACAGACCACATAACCAAATTTCTAAATACAAGAGGACAGAAATGTGCTTTAAATGTGATCTGAGGTTTCCATTCTTCTGGCTTTGTAAGTCAGAATTTTGTCTACAGTACTGTAAATACCCAAGAGTATCAATATATTAATAGCCAGTGTTGTAATTCAGAGTTTATGTCTAAAAACCAATGGTAATGCAACTAAAGTCAGGACAGTCAAGAAGCATCTGTATCTTTCCACATCACACCTTCCACATGGGCAAAGACTCAGGTGGGTTCTCTAAACCAGCAGTAAAAGCCCAAAAAATTAATCCCTCACCCATCTTTTCTCCTCACTGCAACACAAGAAGTACCAAATGCCAAGTCAGTAACTACTGAGCTTTAACCCCCACCTGGGCAGCAGCCGCTGCCCTCAGAAAGGACAGTTTGGGGCACTGCAAGTGACCCACGTGCTCAGCAGTTTGGGACAGTTACAGAATGACACCCAGGCAAGAATCTGAGCTGTCCATGTGCAGGCAGGTCCTGGGAATGGTGGTTCCCACTGCTCTTCCCACTGATGTCAGTTCTCCAAACTGTCTTTCCATGAAAGCACTGGAAAGTCCTAAATAAAAACCTCAAACGTGCCTCAGCAGCTTTTTTTTTGGGGTGGGGGAAGAAATATATCCTTCAAAATGTTGATTGTATTGCAGGCACTGATAAATTCAGTCTCAGCCACATGGCCAGGACACTCCAGAAACCAGCCTGTGCTAAATCCAGCATTCCTGTCTTCAGCCATTGCACCATGGAAGTTGTGCTTGGCTCCAGGGCTCTTATCATTGGCAACAAAACTGCTCCCAGGAACCAAAGAAAACAAACTGATTTAAGCATGAACTTCTTCCTAGGGCTTAAGTCTTTGGAGAGAGCAATAAACAAGATTACAACCAAAATACTTGTTCAAAGCTTAGCAGCAACGCAAACAGCATAAATTCCCCTGATGGACACTTCCATTTGTCTGCAGGAGGAGATGGAAGGGGAGAGGTTTAGTAATTGCCTGTTGGTGCCATCAGCCCAGGCCTGGCCTCATTTTGGCCCAGAGCACTGCCAAGGATGCTCAGCACTGCTCTGTGCTTGTCAAGATATCCACTGGACAAATGGCAAGAAGAGAACTCCAGCACAAGTCAAAGGACACCCTCCAGACGTGAGCGACTCACCAGTGTTCTCGGGCATAGAGGCCTGATCCGTGTTCCTCTCCTTCTTAAAGGAAATGTTTCCAAATTGGAGCACTGAGGACACCACTTTGAGCATGGCTGTGATAACAAAAGACATGTGCATCACTTTAATGGCAGAGGGCTCAGCTTAACTAATTTTTCTCGTGTCACTTTCCTTCCAAACTCCAAGTAGAAGTTCGGGGAGGAAATACAGTTTGTACTGTGCTTTTTGGGCAAATGGCTTGAATTCAACTCCAGTTGGAGTTAAGCAAACATTCTCTTCAGGCTGTCAAAGACACTGAAGCAACATTAAATTTGGTGACGTTAAATTAGCAGAGTGTGTGTGTGTGTGTGCAAGACAGAAAAGGACGCTCTGAAAATTCCAGAGGCTCCATAACTTACACAAGATCTCATCGTGTGAAAAGCCCATGATATGCATGGCTTCCATTGTCTCCTGAAAGTTATCCTTGTCTTGTTGCCCAGGGATGGGGATGTAGCCATTAGATAAAAATCTGTAGTTGTTAAATCCTTCGAGCAGCAGGTCAGCTGTATTGTGGGGAAGGGGAAGAGAGAGAAGAACAAGCTCAGAAATGCTGTTCACACCCACCCGTGCTCTGTTCTCACTCAATTCCCCAGCTCTGCTTTAGGAAATCAGTTCCTCAGATGTGGCTACCGGCCAGGACAGCAGCTTCTGAAACCCTAAAAATACAAGTGCACCTCCCAAGCTGAGGCCAGACTCAGACTGTCTCTCTGCAGCAACCTCCATGAGCTCTTTAATGCATTAAGCCTGCCCACAGAACATTACCCAGATCTAGCACCATCTCAAATCCCCATCTGGAATATCCTAAAAGGAAAATCTCTACTGAAAGGTAACAGACCCAGGCAGAAATGGAGTTAGGGATTGATGAGCACATCAAGGATGTGATCCTCATACAGGAGGAATGGATCAGTTCTCTGAAGTCTGTATCTTTATTAGCCTCACTTATCACAACCTACCAGAAATTCTCAAGGAGGTGGAAAAAAAAACCCAAACAGAGTTGAAATAACCACCCCAGCACTGCAATGGCTTGAAGAAAGCCCCAGGGTTTCATTAAGTTTGAGTTAAATTTCTCTGTAGGCTGGAGATCAGGCTGCCTCTGCTGACCAGGGCCGGTTGTTCTCAGCCAGGAACTTTGCAGTTTCAATCCAAGGATTCCCAGCCAGAGCCTGCCCAAACTGGGCTTTGGCATGGAGAAGACATTTGCCTGAAAAGCCAGAGTGGCTCCCCAGCACATCTGATAAAACACAGGAGTTATTTCAGAGCAAAGCTACCTGGCCCCTCCTTTGAAAACTCACCATTCATGACCGAAGAATAATTCAAACCCGCCCTGTCCCACTGAAATAACAAATGCAGCACCCAACAGGTTTGCAAACTGAGATCCCCAGCTTACACTTGAGGTGCTCTCCTGCTCCAGCCAGGAGCTGATAGAAGATGTGGAACGTCCGCTCGTCCTTGGCCTGACGGACAGCGCGAGACTTCTCCAGCAAGTCTGGAAACACCTGGAGTCAAGGGTCATCTGCAATCTTTGCTTAAAAACATACAGAGCAAACAAGAGCTCCAAAGGAGGCTATGGAGTCAGTCTGAGACCAGAGAGAATTTTAGGAGTAATGTCCAGAGAAGCTGTGGCTGCCCCTGGATCCCTGGCAGTGCCCAAGGCCAGGCTGGACAGTGCCTGGAGCACCCTGGGACAGTGGGAGGTGTCCCTGCCCATGGCACTGGGTGAGCTTTAAGGTCCCTTCCAACCCAAACCAGTCCGGGATTCTATGACTGGACTAGGTCCAATATGAACCTCTAGTAAGTGAGAGATTTAACGCTGAGACTGGTAGAAACTCACTTCTCATCTCAGCAAACTCTTGACATTTCAGCACTCCCATCCCTTGGCTGTTGCCTGCATTCCCTGCTCTGTGCAGCCACCACTGTCTGCCCTGGATCAGTTGCAGTTTCGGTGAGGAGGAGCTGCCATCCTTCTTCCTCACTTCTATTGAGGTCATAGCTGAACTCTTAATCCCCAAAACGCAGCAGCAGCTGAACTCAGAAGTCCTTTATCATCCAAAGTGCTTTTGTCATTTCTTCCAAGCATTGCATTTTTCCATAACAATCCACACTGCCTTTAAACAGCTCCCAAATTCAATTTCTGCAGCAGGTAGTGCCTGATTAGCTGCCATGAGCTGTAATCTTACTGAATTTTTTTATTTCTTGATATTCCATATTGTAAAGCAAATACAGGACAGGGATTTGAAATGACACTGGTAAGGACAAGTTCCTGTGATGAAGAAAAGATTCCCCAAGAGTTAAATCCTCCTGTTTTCACAAAGCTTTGGGCAAAACAATTCATCTGGACCTTGCTAAAAGCTGCCTTCATTCCTGTGCTGTGGTGAATGAAAAAACACCGTTTATCATTGCAGCGTATTTTGAATAACTATAGATCTTTCCCAGCCTTATTGGGAAATCACATTTTCTGACAATTCCAAACATCTAATGCACTTCAGATCAAGCTGTTTCAAAACACAGGTCCCAAATGGAAGCTTAACTACAGCATTGTTTATGATCCATATTCACTTAATGTTGCTTACCAAGACTTTGAATTTCATCATTTTATGGCCACTCCACTGCTATTCTCCCAGAAAACGGGCTGAACTCAAAATTACACAATACATTTTTAGCACAGAGAAAACAACTTCGGGGAAGGGCTTTCAGTGCCAGTATTTTTACTTGGTTTTACACTCATAAATAAAAACTAATCTTAGAGCTGAAACTGAATTAGCTTTGGTATTAATTATAATTAATTAAGTATAATAGAAGACCTTGTGTTATTGAACCTTCATGGGTATCTAGAAGAGCTGAGCAAGCAGGAGGTGGCCCAGCTCTGTCACTGGACCAGGAGCATCCCTCTCCAGGCAGGAGCTGCTCCCAGCCAAGCTCCTGGCACGACTCAAGGCTCAGCCTCTCCTCAGGAAGGCGCTGGGGGATTCTCAGAAATGTTCCCAGAGCAAGCACATTTTACTCGGTTTCCCTTTTTAACACACCCTGGGTTTAAGGCCAGGCTGAAAACCCAGCAGGTTTGAGAGTGTGGAATTTGGGAGTTTAGGATTTCCGAGCACGAGGAAGCCGCTGAATCTGTGATATTTGATCGGCTGTTTTGAGACAAAGGAAGGGATGGATGCTGTCAAAGGAATGTCCACGTGTGGCAACCCTTCTCTGCATTCCAATCAATTCTAGGGTTAAAAGCAAAACAAAGCAGGGAACTTGCATTTTGCAAGGATGTGGCAGGAAAAAGGATACAGGTCTCAATGTTGGCCCCAACAATGTACCCAGTGACATCGAAGTTAATCCTGATGAATTTGCCCTGCAAAGAAAAGAAGATTTTTTTCGTAATTTTTTTTTTTTTAAATTAAGACAATGCTGTCTATATCAAACATAACCCAAATGCTTTCATGGATCAAGCATTTCCCAAGTTCAGATGAAACCTTTCCCCTTCCATGTGCTCAGCCATCATTCCAGTGGAGCACGCTGCACACAGACACACGCCAAAGATTAAGGAACTCCGAGTCCAGATATATTTGGAATCCAGACTTAGGAAAAACTCCTCGGAACAAGAGGCTCAATTTTCCCTGAGCAAACACTCTGGCTGAGGAGGGAAGCTGAGATTACAAGTGTGCACATTTCTGTAGCATTTTTTGGTGCCTGGAGGTGCTTCAGCTCCTGAATCTCAGGTGCTGCCTGGCCCAAAACATTTCTCCTTCCTTTTCCAAAAGGCCTCCATGGCCTCTCTTCTCCAGCAGTTGGTGAAGAAAGGACCAGATTAAACAACAAACCCATTTCTCACACACACATCTCAAATAAACAGCACATTTGCCACACGTGCTCTGCCAGGAAGGGCAGCTCTTGGAAATAAAGTGGTTGCCAGTAGATTTCTATTCCAGTTTTATGTCACCTCAGTTCCCCCATCTGATTTGTCACTTGCCTACAAACATTCCCAACAGGACAACGGGCTCTGGTTTGCAGCTGGACCACTTTTAACTACCTCATCCCCATATTTCCAGTTTGTGCTCATGAAATTGTTTGGTATTGCCCTGGCTGCAAAAATGGGAACAACCAGTGGGAATATCCAGTCCTACACTGGGCTCTCCATCCCCACTGCATCCACCTTCTACAGTCCTCTGTCCACACACATCATTTTGAGATGGGCTGGAGATCAGGGAGCAGACAAAGTTTGCTATCACCTGCCTAAGCACTTCTCCTGATGGTATCTGCTCAAAGCCACCTACTACAGTCTTTTACAGAACCCTTTAGAAATTGCTCTTACAGTCTGGATCCAAGCCCTCCCTTATCTCCAGCCTGACTGGTGTTATCAGTTTGGTGAAGTCAATTCCTGCCTGGCAGATCCATTCAGCTCAGGGACTGTACTACTGATTTTCTTCTTAAATATTCTACTCCACAGCTTGCAGGGTACCTGTCTGACAGGAATGGCCCAAGATAAGCAGTGTTATTTTGGGGGACCAGAACAGGGCTTGGCCTGTCAGGGAGCAGCTCCTGAACTCAGGTTTCTGGGTACGAAGACACACAACACCCTCAGCTCATCTTGTAACTACAGCATTTCTGCCTTCTGCTCAGTAACAATCCCAAAAAGCTGTATTTACACCCGGCACAAAGAATGAACTGACATTTTACTGAAACTCAGGCAGCAACCCAGATACCTGAGGCACTTGTCAGCCCCAGCAGGGCAACAATGGCAACAGACCTCACCCAGAACAGGCACACAGAGCCTGGGATTTGCCACGTTACAGGTAAAAACAAACACGAAGCATTACATGAGCTCTAGGCAGTGGCTTTTTCTGATATAGTTTGTAACCATTTTGCTCTGTTTCACCCTTAGAAGTTTACTCATTTCCTGCTGCCACATTAGCAGTTCCACCAGCAGAAATAACTGAGAGGAAATGCAGTCCCTAAACAAGGTGACACATCAGAAGAGGGACCCACTCCCCACTTCCAAGTTCAGGCAGCACTGGAGAGGTCACTCATCCAGTTCATCTTCTCAAAAGCACAATTTTAATACAGCCTTTCAGCTGGCACTGGCAAATCTGGCTGTGGAATCTTTAATTTATCATTCAGAGGCTGCAGTGATGCTCATCTAAGGGCTGAATTCCATTGACACCATCACAGCACTGAGTCCAGGGCTTTGGAAAAACCACATCAGAGGGAAGCATTTAGTGCTGCCACATAAATCCAGCAAGCCCACTCTCCTATCCAATGCAAACCAGAGATTTATTCCCTGCAACACAAGAGAACTGCCCTTGGTAGAAGAAAAAAGGGGAAAAAATAAAATCCATTGGCCCCTGGCCTTATTTGAGTCCTCCCTGGTGCTATCAGGAGCAGGGGAAGGCTGTCAAGCCTGCATGGCTGAACAACACCACCTCTCACTCGGTGGGAGGAGAGAGATTTTTTAAGTCAGGTTTTAAAATGGCTGTTAAAGATTATTTTTTTTCTGCATGAGATGAGACCATCTGGAATGAATTATACTTGCTCCTTTATGAAAACAGAGCCGGAGCCATCAGAGTGATTATGTTCACGATGGCAATGCAGAGCTCAAAATAACACAAACCAGATGCTAACATCTTTTAGGGAAAGAAGTATTCTCATTAAATTAGTACAGCCTCTGATGGATTCAATACAGGTAACAAAGTAGCATCATTGTGCAGTGAAACCTGTTGATACCATAAATCCTGTACCCAGCTTCTATAAGCACCAGACAACATTACAAATAACAGGGCTATAAAATTTAAAAAGCTGAATTTCCACAAAACTCTGCTCTCCCTTCTCAGCTGAAAGGGCTGATGGATTTAGTCATACAGTTTTCCAGAGTTCTTATCACTGGAGTTGAGTTCATGCATTATAAATCCAAGCAACTGTTGAAATGTCAAAGGCAGACAAGAAATCTTTCATTTGTTCTGTAAATTTTAGTGCTGTTCTTGCAAGAAAAAAGATTTAATACCTCCTGTACACTTTTGAAGTTGTACTAAAAACATCTTCCCCCTGCAGTAAGAGATGGCTTTTTTTTTTTTTTCTTCAAAGGAAATGAAGTTCTAAGAAGTGGTAAAAAGCTATTTATTCACCCCGAGTTCCACTACAGTTTTTAAAACAATGGAAGCCATCAGAAGTGGTTATCAGCCACCAAAACACTCTGTGAACAGGAGGCAGAGACCCAACAAAAACATCGAGCAGCTACAGCAGTGCCTGACACCTGGGGTAAGTCACACAGTGGCTCTTTGCCTTTCCTGCAGTAAATCAGTAAATTTAGATGGGGGTTTTTATTTTATATGCTAGTTCTGCATTTTTTTAGAAATTCAGGATGTTTCTTCCAGTCCAACCAATTGATAAAGTCACAGCTATGGACAAGAAGGCTGCAGGCTGCCCCAGTTCCCTGGGGATGCCACAGTCCTTCCCACTTTACAGCAGTCCAGCAGGATTTGTGCACACAAGCCCCAGCTCAGCTCCCCAGCACAGCTACATTTGTTAGATTATGAGCACTGCTGTCAGCTCAGGGATGGCTGGAGTTAGAATAAAATAATGTTTTGCCAAGAGCCAGTGAGGAGGTGTCTTCAGTGACCCCAAAAAATGCAGAAGGCACTGTGAAAGAACCTGGATTCATGAAGGAAGAGAACAGAGAAAGCTTCTGACACTCATTAGAGAAATACCTAAAAAAAGGTAATTTCTCCATAAGCAGCAATCAGCTTTACAGACTCCAGAGAGACAAGGAGGTACTCACAAAGCGGGAGGAGTTGTCGTTTTTCACTGTCTTTGCATTCCCGAAGGATTCCAGAATGGGATTGGCCTGAAGCAGCTGCCGCTCCAGCTCCCCCTAAAATCCACACAGACAGAAAAATAAACAGATTTATCACAGAGCACCTGGGGCAAGGGGGTCAAGCATTCTGCCTCTCCTGACAGTCACTCCCCCTGGCTGTGGCAGTGCCACCACCGCCAGAAGGGGCTGCTCATCCTTCCCCTCACTCCCAAATCTGCCGAGTCTCCTCCATCCAGGGATGAACGTGGCTAGATTTTTGGTGGTGTTTTTCTGGCAGGGGTTTGTTTATTAAAACACACACACACAGACACACACAAACAGAGCAGGGACCAGATAAGACTTGATGGATGTTGGAAGTCACTGAAGATGGAAAAGAAAATTCACATTTAGGGCTAATGAAATCAGGCACAGACCTTGAGTGCTTAAGGGGAGAAACCAATTTAACTGCTTTAAGATTTTAGTGCAGGGTTATTCTTTAACTTCACGTTGACAGTACAGCTACCTGGGAACACCTGTTTTCAAACTTACAAATACCTGTTTTCAAACTTACTTTCAGATCAAGTGAAACTCCCCTTCAGTCAGCCAGACTGAAACTCATCTCATTGCAACACCTCTGACCTGCCCACACCTGAGAGGGCCAGAACAGCACAGCAGAACTCAGCAACACCAATTACAAACATCACTTCCAAGTAGCTCAATCCAGCCAGCATTGTTCAGGATGTTTAATGCATTTGTTAAATGTTTCTGCAAGTTCTGGCCAGTGAGTTCAGAATTTGAAGTACTTATCTCAAGGAAATTGCACAACAGCTTTTATAAGTGCTGTCCATGAGGAGGTCTGGTAACAAAAAAAGTCTGTGCTGCTTCCAAGAGCCCAGGAGGCACAAATGTACACAGGAAAATATATTGTCTTCCTGCTCTGAAGGATGGTTTGGGGGGAAAAAAAAAAAAAGTGAAGCTGTCTGGAATGCAGTCTCCAAATCTGACATTTGTGTTCATGAACCTGCTTTTTCCAATTATTTATAGTCTTGACGAATAAAGGCCCCAGACTGAGCATCAAAGAACAGGAAACATTAAGTCTCCTAAGGCTTCCACACGAGGTCAGTTCTTAGACAGGAACTTTAAAAATTCACTACTTAACACCTAAAAGAGTTTTATTTGTATATTGAAATATATTTCAAGCTCTCCTGGAAATAAATGGCTGCTCCTTCTTTCATGTGACCTCAAGTTATCTGCTCAGAAGTTGCTTACTTCCAAATGTATTCCCTTTGGGACTACGCATTCCCTGAATTCTGGAGTAAGTAAAGAAGGGATAAATGCAGAAGGAATAAATGTGAGCGTTAGCCCAGAGCACACTCAGCAGTGCCACGGCAGAGCTGCCACGGTGACAGTTTAAAAGCACTTCTAAACTGACAAAAAACCTGCAACTGGAGAGAAACAAGATGCCTGTTATACCCACTCCATGCTGTCTGCAACTGACATTCTCCAAGTTCCCCACGTAAAGGCCTCAGATCCTGGGAATGCTCCCACCTTCGCTCCCCGCTCCCCTTTCCTGCGCTGCCGGCTCCTGTGGGCACACCAAGATCCAAGGGAGCATTCCTCCATCACTGATCTTGGGATAAACCCCAGCGTGTCCAGCAAAGGCAGTGAGCGTGGCACAGCTGGCACATCCAACGCCGAAACGCTTTGGAAAAGCAATCCACTGACAGCAGAGCGACTGCTCCGCGGGCACGGCTGCGTCCCGGGAGCTGCCGGCACCGCCCGGGCTGGGGCTGTGCAGAGCAACCTCTGCAGGGCAGCACTAAACACATTTACCCCACTTCTCTGACTGGAGGCAGGAAGGGCTCAGCAGCTCGTTTCTACAGTCATCCCCGAGGAGCTGAAGGGAGCAGTTGGATCCTCAGCTGTGGGTGAAAACCATGGGAACGAGCAGTGCTCGGTGCTGCACACACAGACTCGTCACAGCTGTCACCAAGGAGAGCAAACCCCTCACTGTGGAACAAGGCTCCTGATTTAGGAGTTTTCCCCTCTCCATGGACTGCTTTCAGCCAAAACCAATCCTCTTTTTGAAGAGCTCAGTGTTTTGCAAAGACACTGAACTGCAGCGTGTCAGTTCGGCCTCTGGGCACAGCTCCTGCGTAGGCATCTCCCCAGAACTTGGAAAAAGCAGTATGGGAATTGTGGGAAGAGTGAGGTCATGCAATAGTTCATGCAGGGCACCACGAAGACAAGGCCAGGTTATTGTCTCAGTTTCAGAAAAACCAGCAGCCCAGTGACTGGGTTTGGAGGAGGCCTGGGGGAGGCAGGGGAAGCTCCATGCTACTCACATACAACAGGGATCCACTCTGGAGTTCCAAATAACATTGAAACAGAGATGTTAATGATTCCATGGCTTATGCAGAATCAACAGCCTGGGATTAGCATTTTCCACGGACACCGTTAAAATGTTCACCAACAAATTTTTGTGCCAACCCTGACACGCCAGCTCTAAGCAAAAGGAGGGTTAAAGCAAACACCACTCCGTCTATTTTTGGACTTGACAAATAGTGTAGTCAAAACCCTTAGAACTGACTGATGTGTGCAAGGAGGGAGGATTAAGTTAAATACTAAGAATGTCTGCAGCTTCTGAAAATGAGACCATGGGCTCAGACACACAGCTGGGTTGCAGAGGTTCAACAGGGTACCACACACTCCCAGAGGCATCACAGCTGTCCAGGGATTGCGTTTTGCATCCACTATACCACACGTGAAGCTTCCTTTACTATTCCCCTTTGCACCACAGTTACACTGCACTAATCAGCTTCAGAGAAATGCAAGGGGGGAATTCACCCAGCTAAACTAACCCAGGGGAGCTGCTTCACTTTCCAAGGTTGGTTACACCCTGAGGAGCTGTTGCAAAGCTTTTGCTTTATTTAAAAGCTCGTGCATTTGTCTTGTGGCAGCAATTGTTTATTCCTTTCCACAGCCCTGCCCTCAATTTCCACCTGAGCCTCCTGCAGGTGAGCTCCACAGCACTGGAGCACTGCAATTCCTTCTCTCAGCCAGAAAAGTGGGATCACACAGAGTGACTGCTGCTGTCCCCAGGGACAGGGGGATCAGGAGCATGGGATGGGCAGCGTGATCTGCTCAGCAGCTCCAGCCAACCTGAGCAGTGAGAGCAGCTGGAGCTCAAATGAGCAAACATTAATTCAGGCAGCAGATCCCACTCTGCTCACACCACTCGTCCTAGGAAGTCAGGGGAAACTCTTGATTTCAGAAGGCTTTTGGTTATGCCAAGCCTTTCACACTTGAGATCAAAGTCTTCACTGGTGATTTGGAAAACTATAAAAATATTCAGACAAAACAGTTAATCAAAATAATTTTGTAGCTTCCATTAATCCAATCTTTTATTTAGTGCTTTGTTTAATATTTAAAAAGTGTTCTGCACTCTCTCAGCAGCACATTACCCAAAATACACAGAGTATTTTGGAGGAGGGTGGCTGGAGACAGGGCAAACCTCTCACTTCAGGGCTTAAAAGTGATTATAAGTCCTTTGCAATGCTGAGAAACTCATGAGCTGCTCAGTCTTCCCTCTCTCAAAGCCAGTTAAGTATTTCCAAAATTCCCTGTTAGGTGGGCACTTCTTCAAGGTTTCCCACATTATCAGCACAAAGAGAAGAATAAACATCAGTTCACCTATTTGATTTTAAAAGCATTAAAAGAAACCACTTGCCTGGTGTTTCACGGGTTTGGGTGATTCGGGCTGTTCATTGCAAACAAACAAATGATAAGTTAGCAAGCAGGCATTCCAGCTGCATGTCACATCCCACATTAGCACTGTCAGCACGTTTAACTACACACTCACTTCACAGAAAGTTTCATAGAAACTGCCCAAATTCATTTCAGAACAGAGGTTATTGGCATGTGCAAAATACTGCAACCTGTGTTTAGGGGAAGGACTAATTACACCCAAGATGACAGATGGGCCTTGGGCAGCGAGGAAAAGGGCAGGGGTTGCATTATTTGGGCACTGCTTTCAAAATTAACCCCAACACCAAGTCCTTCCTCACCAGCCTTGGGCACTGAGGTGGTTTGGATGGAGGAGATGATCCTTGTCCTTCAACACTCACAGAGGTTATGGAACAACACGAGGGAAGCCACACGAAGGAGTCTGGGGGGTTGGTTTTGCTCTGTACTACAAATATTTAAAAAATGCAAACCCACATTCGAGACAAGACCTTTGTTTCTTTCTTACAAGCACCACCACGAGCAGCAGCCCAACCTTAAACTGGAAATTTTGCCAGCAAGAAGGACAAAAGGAAAGTGAAGGTAATAAAGTGAAATAAAAACCCTTCAAAATTCAAATCTGCACAGCTTCTGCAGAAATTTCCAATTCCACTCTTTCTTCCTTGGCTCAGTCTGTGAGTTTAATAATCTTAAGCTTCCTATCCGAGACCCTGGGGCAAAATATTGTGGAGAAACACACACAGCAAGACATTTTTACACCAAGCCAAATGCACTGCCTCTTTCTATGACTCTTATTTTAGTAGTGCAGAATGACAGATTAAGACTGAGGTCTGTAAAGCAGCTGGCAGAGGTTTGGCTTCTTCAGGTAAGTAATGTGAATTTTCAAAGCTGCACTCTCCCTGCCAGGAAAAGATTCCCTCCTGGAATCATGGGGAAGGACAGGAACACCTCAGAATTCAGAGGAATTTCATTTGTTTACATTTAGAAAAGATCAACTGCCCTCTTGGGTGTCCATTCTTGTCCTACTAGAAACAGAACTGAGCACAATCAGACACAGATTTAACTTCTCTGTGTTTAAATTAGGGCAGTTAGAGCCCACTTGGGAAACCCAGGGCAGCTTTAGCCTGAGTGAGCCTACCTGAGATCCTGTCCTTCAAAAACTAATTCTGTTTCTTCAGAAATTAATAAAACAAATTAAGCAATTGAGCATTTCAGCTACCAAGGCAAACGCAGCCACTGAAAGCAATCACTAACCTGAAAGTACCAGTAATGAGTTCTAAAGTTTAAAATAGCACCAACATGAAAGCTGGGGTTTAGTGAAAATAGAGGCAGTTTGGGGTGACAAAGCTTTGGGGAAACCTTAGAGCCCCTAAAGGGGCTCCAAGAGAGCTGGAGAGGGTCTGGGGACAAGGGCCTGAAGTGACAGGACTCAGGGAATGGCCTTAAGCTGAAGAAGGGCAGGGTTAGATGGGATACTGGGAACAAATTCCTCCCTGTGAGGGTGGGGAGGCCCTGGCACAGGGTGCCCAGAGCAGCTGTGGCTGCCCCTGGATCCCTGGCAGTGCCCAAGGCCAGGCTGGACGGGGCTTGGAGGACCCTGGGACAGGGGGAGGTGTCCCAGGGGTTGGAACAAGATTGGCCATAATAAATTGACACTAGCACAGGCATTAAAACCCTATTTCGTTCTTTTCTCTCATCCTGCCTCTCCTGCTGCACAGGGGAGTGATGAGCCACAAAACTGAGCCGTTTAGAAGCCTCCTTTCCTCCCTTCTCCCTGTGCTCAACCTGTCCAAATCCCTCTGCAGACATATCACCCTCCTCCCCAAGCTCACCTATTCCCTGTCCTCGCTCTCTTCCTCCCCTTCAGCTCCACACATCCTCTCTGCAGAGCCCTGAGGCGACAGAACACCTGGGGGCGGAGGGGAGAGGGGCTCCTGTGTGGCTGAGGAGCCTGGCACAGCTCCCAGCCCAGCACACACCGCTGCGGGTCAGCTCTGGCCCGAGATGCCCGAGCTGAAGCGCAGTGCTGGTCTTTATAAAGCTGGTCCTGAATAAAGCACAATATGCTTGGAGCAGGCAAAATACTCAGCTTTAAAGTTCTTAACATTACCACCCCAAGCCCTCAAATTCTTTAGAGCTCAAGGTGAAGCAAAAGCTTCCGGTTTTTTACAGATGTCTTCCACCTTCTGTCCCTTGCTCCAAACCAACCAGGACCGTCCCTGTGCCAGCTCTGCCTCCCAGCCAAGCTCACTGCAGCCAAAAATTCATGTTTACTTCCACCCCACCTTCGGTCTTTAGAGGAGCTCTCGTCTATAACCCACTGCCAAGCGCCTCTCCCTGCCCTCCACTGCTCGGCTCTCTTCCCAATTTTAGGGACTGCTGCAGTCTCACCTGGCTCTGCCAAATCCCACAATTACTGAAGTTTCTCTCAGTACATTTTTACCACCACCACCTCCTCCCCACACTTCCGAGCGCAGCGCCCAAGACAACATCTTGGGATTACACAGGAAATGAGACACTGGGGCTACAGATTCCGACACTTAAAAATCAGGAATCGTTACTATTGAGGCTGAAATTCCAGCCCCTGTGTTATTGACTCCATTTCCAAGGACGATGTGCTAAGGGCTGTGCAGGACGTTGTCAGCTCTAAGGAAACAGGGATTTTGGGACAGAAAAGCCTCATGGACAAGCAGCTGGATGCCAACCATGCCAGGCTGTGCAGGGGATGGGCAGAGCTGCTCCTCACAGAGGCTGAACATTTCCTCACCTTCCCAGCTGGGGAAGGTACCTGGTGAGCCCCTGTGACATCAGTGCTGCTTTGAGGTGTCAGGCTGGGGCTCCTTTGGTTTGGTCTATTTTTACAGCACTCTGTCAGGCAAATCAAAGTTAACCCCAGGCTTAGCATACAAATCGCTTCATTTAAAAAAAATCATCAATGAGACATTCAAACAGGCTCGGAAATACCCGTGTCACTGATAATTATCTGTAACAGGATGGGTACAGACAGACTGCAAGTCATGGATTAATTTACCAAGCCTATTTAGCATCTTCTTGTGCACAGGGTAATGCACAGGTTCTACAGACTGTGGATCACCACCAGCCCTCTACAGCTTTCTAATGAATATGCAAACAAGACCAGATTAGGGCTGCTTCTATAACCCCCGTTCTGACATTTCCCAGCTTTCCAGTGGCACCTGTCAGGGTCAGACGTTCTTTGTTTCCAATAGATAACTAAAAGTAATTGCTGCAGAACAAGGGAGACTCATTCATATTTTCAAGAGTGCGTTGGTGACACAAACATTCTGCCCTTTTCATGGATATATGGCAAATTCAGTGCTCACTGTGGTACTGCACTGAATGAAGGGCACGATCCAAGACTTTTCTTTAGGACACTCCCCTACCCCTATTCCTTGTGCTCCACATCCCAGCTTTCCCCTTTCTTTCCTGTGCCTTCACAGGCTCCCTGAGAAGTTGCATCATCTCCATCCCTCAAGATTTTCAAAACTCAGCTTTCCAAGGGCTTGGGCAATGCAATCTCACTTTGAAGGAAGGCACATTTTGAAAGGTGTCTGCACAAGAAGCTTCCAGAAGTGTCTCTCAGCCTGAGGTATTCCAAATTGTCAACAGCACATCTAGAAATACTTGGTGCAAACCCTGCACAATTCCCTTCCCTCCAAAAACCTGCTGGCAATTTTGTTCTGTAGAAATTAGAAAAACTCTGGGTTTGTTGAAGGCTGCGTGGTGGTAAAGCCAAGCATATTCATAAACCAAAACCTCCACAGAAAACCAGTTCTGATGGATGATGTCCCAGATAGTGTCCCCCAGAGCCACAGCCTCCCAACACACGTGGCAGAGCCATGAACACAGCCCTGACACTGCTGACACTCCCGTCCTGAGAAACCTCCCCCTGAGGCCTGCAGCCCTCTCAGGCTGCTCAGTAAACACTTAAAGACAAATTTTCACCTTTTCTGTGTGTTAAACAGCACCAGTTTGAATAAGTATCAATGCACAGACTCACATTATTTGTTCTTGATTAAAGCAAAAATTCAAGTTTCCCCATACACTTCACTAGATTTCTCCAAATCTCCAAACCTGCAGCCTTTCTCTCTCTCCCACTTCAAATCCTTGCCTTTTTTTTTTCCTTCACAGACTGGTCAAAAGTCATCTCGTGTTCCTACAGGAGTTTTGAGCCTCGGCACATTCAGGAATGTCTTAATATGAAGTGCCCTGCACTAAATTTACAGAAGTTGTAGCTGCTACAGGGGGGGAAATGGCCTCAAATTGTGCCAGAGGAGGTTCAGGTTGGATATCAGGAGAAATTTCTTCACTGACAGAGTGGTTAAACATTGGAACAGGCTGCCAGGGAGGTGATGGAACCACCATCCCTGGAGGGGTTCAGAAAATGACTGGAAGTGACACTTCATGGGATGGTTTCATGGGAATGGGGTATTGGTCAAAGGCTGGACTTGATCTTAGAGGTCTTTGCTGTAACTCTCTAAGTCTCTGATTCTAGAATTCCATAAGATAATGTAGTTTGAAAGTTCCGGCCACCACAGACACCAGGATTACCACTGGAAAACCAGGCACGTGCCAGTTTTGATTACAGCAAGACCCTGTTTGTAGCAAAGCTGATTTAATACTTCACAGCGATCCAAGTGCCCATAACAACAAATATTCAAACTCATTCCTGATTTTAAAAGCAAAGAATCACCAAGAATTCAGTGCAAATGTTGAAGCCTGGCAGGAAATCTGAAGAAAGTTCTGTATAAATCAGAGTTGGTTTCAAGCTACCAAAAACCCCAATATTCTCTGATATAAAAGTATATACTCACTTGTTTATAGTGTAATAAAATCTGAGCTTTTAATTAGATGCTGGCTTCTAGATATAGCAAGTCTACAGCAGTTTTTAAAATGGATGATTTTTTCCCATCTACAAGTTAATTTCTGAAGGCACAGAAAGCTTCTTCACAACTACACTGCCGAAAACTGCACCCAGTGGGAACTAAATTCAGTTAAAATTGCCTGGGTTTATTGAATTTTTTTGAAAAATGGGGTTTATTGCATCAGAAAGCTTTGCTTTTATTTGTATAAAGCCTTTAATTTCACAACAGAAATTAAGCAGCTGACATGGACTAGAAATTTTGATGTAACTGCTCATTTCAGTCACTGCTAAAGAGAAAATAATGGTTGAGACAAAATTACACAGATTATATTACAATTTATCTTTAATTAAAAAAAAGTCATTTTTTCAAATGCAAAGATGGTAGTTTGCAAAAAGAGCAATAAACAAATGAGAAAATATCCCAACTTACAGGAATATTATGGTCCTTTCTTCCTTTATGGGAGGAAGCAACATGAGCAAGGTACTGAATAACCTTCTTAGTGTTCTCAGTCTTCCCGGCACCAGATTCACCTCTGCAAAACAGGGCAGACATTTTCCTCAAAATTCATCTCCAACAACTCAGCAATCCTTTGTTTACAGCACCTTGCTCCATCCCATTTATGGCTCTGACTATGCAGCAGATCTTCAGTGACCCCCTAAAACCAACAGCAGGGATGTTGCAGGGAACTACAAAGTATTTGTTTAAAATCCTGTCTTCATCCTAAAGATCTCCTGAGCATGACGATGTTGATACAAGGTGTAACACCAGTTTGATTAAGAGCTTTTGGCTTTATGCCTGAAGCTCCTTTGCTACCCAAGGTAACATGAAACACTTGTCCCCTGCCCTGATCACTGCAGACAGAATTTTTCAGGGTGCAGATACATTTTTATTTTTACATCATGAGATACACACACACTTTTCTACACTTAGCATGATTTTGATATACTTTATATACCAGGATTTGGTTATGGGAATTTCCAAGGGAAACACTCAGTATAGGAGCCAGAAATACAGTGCAGTAAAACATACTTTAAACAAGAGATTCTTTCCACTGCTCATCTCAGACTCTTTGCCAGGTTAAAAATATATTTAAGGCCACAGGGCTACATGAAACCATTAAGAAATGAATTTATCAGTGCAGAGTGGCAGAGTTCACAGATCAATAAAGATAGCAAATGCACATTCCATTTTAAGCCAGAGGCGGATTTAAAGCAGAATATGTTAAGACAGAATTTATGGAGAGGTTTACAGGAGATATTCAAGGCAGGAAATGTGACCAAGTTCACGTCCCTGCAATCACAAGTGGTGTTAGTACAGCTCTAAAAATGACAGTTTGGGGTTTTTTTCCTAACCTAGCTCTGATCTTCAGTCAAATCCAGCCCCCAGAGGGATGCAGGTGTGCCTTAGGCAGGACTCAAACAATGCAAACCACTGGAGGAAGATTTCCAGGGAGACAGCAACTGCCATGAGCAGCTCTGACGTGTGGGAAGCTGAAAAGGATTTTATTATGGGGATTTGCATGGAAAGAGTGGAAGCACTCCTGTCATTCAACAGTTGTTCAAAAATTAACAGTTTGGAAGCCAACTCCTTTGTAAGAATGACAAGCACACATTTTCTCTGCCTGCTTATTTCTCCTCTAAGCTACTCACAATGGAAATATTCATTTACCAGGGGAATTTAAGCACCTTCTTTTGCAGCCTTTTTCATCATGCTGTACACCCCAGTTTTGTAGCTAAGCTGCATTTGCTTAGGGATTCAGTACCTCCAGACCTGCACTTCTTGATCAGGTAAGAGCTGAGGAGCATCCCTATCCTCACACTGCACTCAGCAGCTGCAGAAAGGAGACGAGAGGGCACTTGGAATTTTAATTCTGCATATGCAGGAAGGATATTGATACCACCCCAGATTTTCAAGAGAACAGACTCAAACACTCTCATTGCTCCTCACCTTCCAACACCCTAAAATCACAGAAACCCCAAGGGGAATGGCCCTAAGAGAGGGGAGCCTCTGCTAAGGGATGGCGGGACGGGCATTTCTGCACCCAGGAGCAAGAACCTTCATGCACAGCAGCTCGTGGGACTCCTCACAAGAGCTTCAGGTGAAACAGCTTCTGCTTGACCTGACAGAACAGCAGCAACCCCCAGATGTGGCTGGAAAACCCTGGCCAAAAGGGGAGCTGTGGGATATCCCACAGCCTCACTGACCCAGCTGTGGCTGCAATTCCCGAGGGTTAACCAAGGGCCCCCGTTTTACTGGTGGCATCTGCTTCTTAAGCAGCTCCATCAGTCTGTCTAAAACCACTTTGGTTCCATTTTTCCTCACAATCATTGGGAAATACCACAGAATATGAAAGATTAGAAAGCACTGCAACTCAAAGCTTTCCAGAGACAGAGAGGGGAGCTCCCTGCAAAGTTGTTGACTGGGCTGGCTTTGCTCAGTGCATGGAAAAACCTGGAAGGTCCTACCTGAAAAGCTGATTGCAAAGGAGATTACTCTGAGAATTGGCTAATGGATAACTGGGTTTCCTTTTTGCCAAGATACCACCAGTTTGAAACCCACAAACTGGGTGTACTTTGGGACCACTACAAGTGGAACAACACCCTCTGACTTAATGAAAAATCCCATTTCCACCCAGCCCAGAGCCCCCACAAACAAGACAAATGTGAATGCTGATAAGCAGGAAAAAAACCCCAAACCATCAGGTGCCAATTCTTGCTTCTCAAGTCTTTATTTCTCATTTCCCTTTCACTGCACTGTTTACATTAGCATAATTCATGACCATGAGCAATAATAAAAGCAGCTTTGCCTGTTTCTAGAAGTGTATTAAAATATGCTAATGCTAAAACTATTCCAGCAGGTAAGAGAAGTAAGAAGCACAGCAAAATATACATTTACATTTTAAAACAATACAATTTGTTCTTATTGTCAGCAGAGCTTGGGAATGCACTGTTAGCTGTGCCTGTAAAGCTAGAGAAATAATCTTTTCTGTCAAAGCACAAGAAGAAAGTTTATTACATTTTAAAGGAGGGAAATGTCCTCTAACACATGCAGTGCAGAGAAGCTGGTACAATAAATACAGCTCAGATGTCAGCTTTGGAAAAGGGCAGCACAGGGCTGGAAGAGTCAGCTGCAGACACACCAGCAAAGCTGCACAAGCACAGGAAAAGCAGCAGCTTGAAACACATTCCTTGTGTTAAAAACCCTCTAAATCTAACAGAGGGGTATTTTAGAGAGAGTCTTTATGCAAGACCTCATTCAAAAGCAACACTAACGGATGTTATCATCCCAGTCCTGCTCTCCCTGGAGCTTACAAGAATGCCAAATATTTCCTGCAGCACCGTGTCAAATAGCTCTGCTGCCATATACTATGAAAGAATTAGAAGATTTAGGATAAAGTCCTTTGCATTTATAGGAATAATGACACCTGCATACTTTGGTTCTTTCCCAAGAGTGCAAACACGTGGATTATAAAAATAAATTAAAATCTTCTACCTCTATCAACCTGCCCAAAAAAGGTGAACTCTGAGTAACACCCTGTACAATATTTATGGAATGGGGATGGAACCACGAAGCTAAAGCTCAACTTTTTCAAACCCTTGTTTCAATGCCACTCAATCTGTTACCGTAACTCAAACAACTAAAGCCCTGGGCTGAGAACCAGCCTTACCTCAGTCAGTGGCAGCTCTGCTAAAACTGCACCAGGCTCCTGATTTCACCTCCTTCATTTCAGGCTCAGCTCCACCGGTAGCATCAAAACCTTCTGGGGCTGAACGGAAACACTCAGCTCCAGCCATGGGCTGTGCCAAACAGTGCTCCCAAGGAAGCAAACCCTCCTTAGCTACAGCTGGAAGTACAAGGTTATTCCACCATTTAACTGAGGGATCTCTCCCTTGGAAGTCACCTTCCAGAGACAGGTCAAACAAAGCCTGACAGTGACTGGTGAATTTATGCAGGATCCATGTCCAAGTGCTCTTCCCTGGAGCAGCAAAGCTGCTGCTTTGAAGCAGCTTCATGCACATTTAAAATAGGAAAAGTTTAGCCAGCATGAGCACTTTAAAGTTTAACATGGTTTTGAATTCATTGCATGTAAAGCTGGAGTGTCATTTTCAGCAAAGCCGAGAACTCTCCAGGCAAATTCATCCCAGCTCCAATTTGGTTAGCAAAATCCAGGCACTGACTCAACCAGCTGCAGTTCTTTCCCTGAGCAACTCGAGCCCAAATCTTGCACAAAAGGCACTTCCACTGCTGAATGGATTCTCATCTGGAGAACAGGCACAACAGAGAGGGAGAGGACTCGCAGGTGACAAAGCAAAGAGGCAGCAAGCAGGGATGGGAGCTGCTCCTCCCGGGAGCAGCGTCCTCTCCCCACAGCACCACTTCCAACAGCAGGTGTTATTCCAGAAACAGGTCAAGTGCCCCTTCCAAGGGACCTATTCCCAGAGGAAGCTCTGTTTTTGAAGGAAAACAGTGAAACAGTTGCTTTCCTTACTGTCCAGCAGGTTTGAAGCATTCGCACATCTTGTGGCAGTGACGGCACCCGGCGTGGCAGGGCCACCACCCCTCCCTGACCTGGGAAATGCTTTAAGGACTTTGGGGAAGTCAGATGAGTTTAAAGTTGTTTACTGAAGGCCCACTGCACAGACTGGCCCCTTTCCAGCCCCATTCCCCAGAGATCCAGGAATTCCATGAGCAGAGGCTTCCCAGAGGTACAAAGTGCCATGAGCAGCACAGGACAGAGGGACACAAACCCACACATCCAAAGAAAGCTTTGCAGTTCAAAGACAGGCTTTTCTTCATCTTGCTGCCTGGGCACAGTCTGCAGACTAACAATATTCCTGAAGATGTGGAATGTGTTAGGATGGTCAGATGCAGTTGGAGATCATCTCTGTGATTTAAATCCCTGAAAAACTAACCCAAACAAGTCAGGATTTTACATTTTGGATGCCTGGATCACTCAAACCTTTCCTCTGTCCCAGGAATTTCAGGCTGGTTCTGTCCTTCCTGGTCAGGAACAAGCTCTGGGATGAGAAGTTCATGTGGCAGCAGAGAGTCCTCCTGTGAAGAAGTGGCACCACTCCCTTGGCACCTGGGCAAGTTCCCAGCACACAGAACCCAACCTGCTGCTCCCAGCTCCCCTGGCCAGCAATGCCTCCCTCCATGGAAGCAGCCACTTAGAGAAGGCCTCAAACCATGGAAATATGGAAATATGCACTTAAATTGTTTGGAGGAGAAAGTAACTGCCTATGTAAGAGCCCCAACAATGGCCTTTTGTCCTCGTCACAACAGCAGTTGCAAAGAACAGAGGAGACACTTATTCTCAGGCACAACTGAGCAGATCATCTGCCAGTTACAAATGAACAGATATTTACAGACAGGACCTGTAATTAAAGGGTGTCTTAATCACCTGGCTTATTTTCTGCAAGAGGTAAAACTGATAGTTTGGAAAAGAGTCACTAATTGGCTTTACTATTTATGTGGCTGCTTTAGAGCTGCTTCCTTTCCCTCCTGATGCTTCACATCATCTCCACGCCACTCGCCCAGGGAATGTTACCAGCTGGACTCCAGCCAGGGGTTGTATACAAAAATGTTTGGTATTTGCTGCTGTTGGCCTTTAATAAGCAGCCTCTATTCCCTCCACACCCCATCACTCCTACGGAAGCCAGTTCAGATTAGATATCCTTGTAGGGCTGCAAGCATCTGCTAAACACCTATTTATCAGGCCCAGGCCCAGTTTTGGGAATACCAGAAGGCTGTGGTAAGAGTCTCCACTTCAGAGCACGCTGGCTTTAAAAGTGCAGTGCAGCACATTTTCAGAGTTGACTTTCTTGAGTATTTCCCAAATTCCTAATTACCACAACACAAATTTCTTCATCTTGGTCATCAGCCTGGCATGCTCAGCGAGCAGAGAAACACCAAAACCTAACAAAATAGCAGCTGCAGCTTCGCCAAGAAAACCAAAAAACCAAAACCCACCCTGAAAAGCTCTTCAGCACAGCTTCACATCCCACAGAAATGGGAAAATGTGCAGGAAGGTCTGGGAATGCTGCAATGTTGGCACCACATCTCTGTACAAATCACTGATGGATGCTGAGCCAACACAGGCTGAAAGCTACTGCTTATATATATATATATATATATCTCTCTCTATATCTATTACTTATATTATCTATATATTACTTATAAGCTAGAAGGAACATGAAGTTTCTGGAACTACACATACTCTCCCTTCTTTTCAGCAAACTAAGAACTTACAAAGTCCAAACTAAACTTTCATTTGCACTGCAGTCAAGGGGGAGTGATGAGATGGAAGCTGGTTAAGACCAGCTTCCCAGAAAAGTGCTGGTTTTGAGGGCTGCTCGTTTGCCTTTCATTGAAAAGCTGCATGAACTAAACTCCAAAGCAGAGGAGAGCTCCAGCAGCCTTTCTCACCATCTGTTAGTGGTTAGCAGCCCAAGATTAAACCATCCAACTTCAAAGCTAAAAAGAAATTCTCACCATTACTGTTTGTTCAGCTCCCCCCATCTCATCTTTAGCCAGGCAATAATCTGGCTCTCACCCATGGATTGTCCAATGGATTTGGGAGCTGTAGATGTTCCTGTCTCTGGACATACTTGGGTTTTTCAGTTGGTGAAAAGCCAAAGGGCACATCAGAAATCCCATCACTGCTCCTGAGGAAATCAGGGGGATGCCATGGAGCAGCAGAGGCTGCTGGATATAGGAAAAGGACTTTTGGTTCCTTCTCAGAAAAGCTTATCCATAATAAGTAATTTCATCAAGAAGTTTCTTCTATAAATTTCATCCCTGGGCTCGATACTCCCCAACTCACAAAAACAGATGGGGAAGGGGAGGTGCCACTATAAAACAACAAAAAACCCCAGAAGCAAGGGAGTCAGTGCATCTTAAACATCACTAACTCCCAGCCAAGCCCTGGAGACAGTCCCTGCAACAACCCAGCCATCTAAATTTGGGTCCCTAAAAGGTGGGGAGTGGAAAGGGAAGAGAAAAGAAGGTAACAAAGAGAGCAAGGCAGCACAACACTGCATGCTCAGAGACACCTCCTGTCTACAGCAAGAGCAGGAAGGCATCTGTCATCAAGTCTGGACTGGAGAAGTGCAGGACAGCCACGGCAGCTGCCAGGCCCAGCAAACCCCTCCTAAGAACCAGACTCGCTGTCAGGACAAGGTGTTTTGCAGCCAGAGAATGCAGCAGCACAGTTTGGTGGAGGTTTTTTTTACCTCCTTGGTACATTTGACTTTGGGAAAATATTACTGACTTTAAAAACACCAGTTTATGCAGAACTCCTGATGGAACATTAGCAGGTGATGAAGCTGAGATAGGAAACCTCCAGGTAATCCCACTGCCTTCAAAACCATGAGATGTTATGAGAGACATGCGTGGAGAACCATCCATGCAGGCTATTGAGATAAATGCCTGTTCCTGCAGCACCTCAGTGAAACACAGGTTATCCTTCACCATAGCTTTCAGAGAGAAAAAAATTAAGATAACTCTCAGCAAAGCGAATTCTTCAAGAAGATCCACCTGCACTCACCTTCCCTCACAGAGTTTGTTATTTCCTAGAATAGTGACTGCAGGAGTGCAGGCCTTTTGGGGAAACAGACTGGTGTTTCCTAAAGATCTGCAGGGGGGAAGACAATGAAACTGCCTCAATCCCAGATTTAATTACACACTCTCATAGCAAGGATAAAAATGCCATGTGTGCCACATTCAAATCAGCATTCAGTTGTCTGTTGAGTTCAGAAGATCAAAAGCTTATGCTCATCTTGCAGGTGAGGCGACAACACAATTGGAGACCAGAGTGTTTAAAGGTTTTCCAAGGTAAGTACAAATGGATTGGATATTCACTAAGTTAGAGCCAAAGGAAGGCATCTGGAAAACTGCAGAGATAATCTTTGAAGACCAAGAACCCAAAGGCTTGTCACAGCATCAATCCTATACCCAGGAATTCCCCCAAAAGCAGCACTCCTGGCTGTCAAGAGGAAAAGGGGGCTGGATCCAGAGCTCTGGTAAAGTGTCCTTCAAATACCATCACTGAGAAGTGACTGCCCCTCCTCTAAAGGCCATGCAAGGTGGAAAACCAGGAAACTTCATCAATAGAGGCAGAGGGAGAGAGGTGAAGATGCAAAGCAGGCAGACCTGCAGCAAGCAGTGGGAGAGCTTTGTCTGCAGACAATTTCTGTCCCGGCAGTCGGAGACAGGGAAATGACAGGCACACCACAAGTGTCCACTCAGCTGAGGGCACCACTCACGAGGTGGTTTTTACCCCATTAGCTACCCTGAACCACTCCTACTGGAGAAATGAAAAAGTATTCTGAGGGCTGCCAGCTTTAGTAAACATCAGGGTCAATCAGGTGATCCAGGTCCTGAGACAGCAAGTTTGGGATGAGAAGATGAGTCCTATGAACTGCCACAGGAGTTTCTGAAACCACCTCCGGTGTGGTTAAGACACTCTCCTTGCACTTTATTTATTCACTATTATTTAATCTAGGACCTGCAAAACCAGTGGCATGAAGGGGGACACACAGTTTACCTCTTCACCAGAAGCAGCAATGCAAGGCAGGGCCAAGCCCAGCCAAGGTGGAATCCAGCACAAGATGCACGAATTCCATGCTCTGTACCAGGTACAGAACAGGGATCGATTGTCCACTCGGTACAGAAGGATCAAAAGCTCACGGGAACCTCAGAGGTGAGGTGACGACAAAGTTGAAGGCAGGAGAGCTTAGAGGCGTTCCAGTTTGGAAATGAGCAGGTTGGACATTCACCAAATCCTGCAGCACTGCCACTCCAACCTTGTGGCTCGGCTGGCCATGCAAAGGAGAGTAAAGTTCACGCACAGACACAAGACATGAAGCTACTTCAAAACATTCACCTGGGGCAAGCACACGCTGCCAAAGCATCCACAAACACACGAGAACAAAGCATTTCTTCTCGCTCTGGGATCCCATCCCTGCTCTGAGGGCTGCTTTGTGCATTGCACATGAAATAGTCATCACATGAAAACAGAAGTCCTGCTAGGAGCAGGAACCACAGACCTAGACAAGCCTGAGTTAACTGGATCAACTTTTATCTTAAGTACAGAACTCTTTTTGCTTCTGTGTCCTTAGGCCTCGAGAATCTTGTATTCATGGTATCCATAGCTGGAAAAAGCGTGGCTTGAAAGGATCCACCCTCAGCCCTGTACAGACTCTGAGAGTTTAAGGCACTTCTGTAGGAAGCAGAAGAGGGAGAATGGAATCCCTTCATGCCAAGAAGGAAACTGAACCCAGGACTCCTTCCAGCAGTCGGTCTCCCTGCTGAGCTATTCCAGGCAGCGGGACCCTCCCGAACCACGTCCCCAGCACACTGGCACCCAGGAGAGAGGCACCCAAGCACCGGACCTGCCCCCCTCTCCCTCAGACACCTGAGCATGCTGTGTTCTACCCAGGCCTGGTAACTGCAGGCAGCTTCAGGACAGAGCCAAGGTGTGGTTCCCAACACAGATGAACCATCCTGACCCCCAGGCTGCTCCCAGCAGGGACAGTTTCCCTCCTGCACCTCGTACCTTCAGGCTGGCACACGGAGTGCTGGCCCAGGGGACTGAAGATGAAAAGCACCATTCTGTGCAGGGCTGGGTTTGGGCCAGCCTCGCTCCCTGAGCACGCAGGGAATCCTTATCACACTGGCTGCAACTCCCAGCGCCAGCACAGGAAGCTGCAGGAACACACAGTCCGTGGGGGAGAGGGAAGGAAGCTGGATCACCCCTTCCAACTGCAGTCCAAGCACAGAGCAGCTCACGAGGGTCACAAGCCTGAAATCCCACTTGTGTTCTGGCTTCCCAAGCACTGCAGTTCCAGATCCCAGGAAAACCTCAGCTAAAGCAAGAAGGGTAAGGCAAGTTCAGGTAAAAGGGAACCTTCGTGTCACCTTCCTCAGAGATCCCCCTTTGAGGCAGATCCTAAGCTGAGCTGGTGCTCAGGGTCTCCAGACCCACTTTTGGATCTTGTCTCCCCCAGGCATTTCCCACTGAGCAGTTACAGCACAGCATTGCAGAGATGGGAACTTCTTAAAGCTTTTGGGTCGGATGCACAGCTCTTCACTGACATTTTTAAATTACATTTCTTAAGTAGCACATGCCTAGAAAACTCAATAATGTGAATTACAGTATTAAAAGACTAAATCCCCATATTAAATGTCACTTCATGCTACATCTTTTCCCACTGCCTGTCACGATTAAAGACCAAGCTTTGACTCCCACAGCTGTGGGAATCAAAGCCCCCTCTCACAATACAGATCCCCAAAAGTGCCCACATGAAAAATGGTCACTCACGTGCAGAGAATTGATTGGTCCTCACGGTCTGCAAAAGAAGAACAAACACGGTTATATTGTTCTGTTTATTCTGTAATTCGCAATACAGTTTATTTACATTTTTTTAATATTTATTTTTTCAGTTTAACAACTCTAAGGACACTCTGAAGCAATTTTAATAATATCCCTTTAATAATATCCCCAGTTCACATGCACACACCCCTCAAACAACAGCTTAGAAGTTCCTACAAGTCTTGCCATTTCAGATAATGAAGTCAAAATCCTGGTTAAATTTAATAATCATCCATGGTAAGATTTTTAACTATATTTTCAGATGAAGTGGCCCTAACACTTCTTATTCTGTATGCATAAAGAATTCAAAACCTTACGCAAGGAGAAAAACAGTTTCAAGCACACAATACTGACAACCATAAAAGAGCACTGCCATCTCCAGCAAAGAAGTGCTTTCCTCCACAGCTTTTTGTTTCCTTTTTTAAATGAACGTGCAGGCCTGAAGAGCTCCCACAGTTCAGCTTATTCATGAAAGCCTTGTCCAAAGGACATCCAGGGAAACCGAAATGCTGCAGCACTGTGGCTCAGCACTTCTGTGCCACGCAGAGCCGTGCTCACCACCTTTGAGATCTCCTGAAGGTCAGATACAGCCTGCAAGGGCTATTTCATCACGACAAGAGCTCCACAGAATATATTTCAGCACCATATTAAAAATTATATAATCAAAACATCCAGATAGACCTGCAGCAAGTAAAACTTTTCAGTTAAAGTCTTGCAGAGCAGGCAGATGCTCCTGCACGCTGCCACCACAGGCTGAGGCACAGAGGCCACCCCTGACAAGTTTTAGACCGCATTAACACCAAGTATGACAAAAAAAGGAGGTGCTTTCTGACTGAAAAATGTTCAAAACATGCAGTCAGTTGTACTTTGAACCCACTGTTCAAAAATACTAAGAACTAGAAGTGATCCCCTGGCCTGCTGTGCAGACTGACTGCACTGGGCTGTGCTTCACCAGGGGCACCTGGTGAATCCTGCACCCCGTGACTGTGTCTTGCAAGCAGATATGAGCTCCAAAAATCCCTCCTGAAGGGTAACAAACAGAAGAATGAGTGCAGGAGAACTGAAATATTAGTTTAGATTATCAAAAAGTGGGTAAGAAAAACTCCAAGAGTTGGCGACCCTCCTGACAATCCTGCAGGGGTGCTCCTGGATCATTCCCTACAGCTGCATGAGGTGTAGCAACTCCTGCACTGACACACTAAAAAAAGGAAGGAGAAGCCTGGGACTGCAAGAAATGAAAGGTGAGAGTAGGCAAAAGCAGTGGGAGTATGACAAGAAAACATTAAGAAAACACTCGTTTGTGTTCTTCTGGGTTTGGTATCTGGGAGCTGGTCTTGCAAGACCTATCAAAAAAAAGGTTTTGGTCCCAGGAGCAGACCCAGGGCAGGGCTGCAGCCACAGCTGGATGTCCTGCACAGACAGAGGAGAGCAGCTCTGTGACCCTGACCTGCTTACGGGGCAGCCAGCAGTGACTCATGCACTGAAGCAACTCCGTACGCCAGCAAAAACTCAAGGTGACGCAGGACAGGGCAAAGCATTTGTTCTTTCAGAAGAAACAGCTGAATGAAAGCCAAGTTGGTACCGTGAGTAGAGTTGAAAGTTAGTGTTTCTTAGCTTTAGTATTTACTGAGGAATGTTTTAAACTGACAAGTTGATTTTTTTCCCTTTCTTACTTCCCAAGAATAACTTCACTCTAATTTTGTCACTGTAGCTAGGCCATTACCTTAAAAAACACAGTCTCCTCTAAACTAGAGCTCTTCAGTTTGGCACTTCAAAAAACTTAACACAGCCAGCATATGCCTTGAAGTTTAATTTACTTAAAGACAGTGTGTTTGTCAATGCTTTGGATCATGACATTTGTTACCTGTGCATTTACCAGGCAATGCTACTGTGCAACAACACACAAGGCACATTGCATAAATGAATTTTCTTACCCAATTAGTCCTAGAGAAAATCTACAAGCCCAGAAAGTTGTATTTATTTGGCATTGCCAGAAGCTCCAGCAAGTGCAGCCAAGCTTTTTAACCTTCTCTGTCCAGGAGCCCGGATGGACACAGACCTTATAAAGTCAATTATCTGCACTCGAGTATGTCATTCCAAATCCATTTCTCTGTGTCCATCTGGACTCTGAACCTCACAGACCATGAAAGTGGAAGCAAGACAACAGCAAGCTTCAAGTTTTGCCTTGTGATGCCTTCCTTATGCTGATGGCCAGTTCCAGCACCCAGCACTGACCTGACAATACCCAAACCTACCCAGGAAGGCTCGGGGTGATGCTTCACGCAGTGACAAATGCCAGGTGCCTTCTGGCCCAAGGAAGAGCTGATCTCCCCAGACTCACTCTGAAAAAGCCTCTGACAAAATGACTAACATGGAAGGGTTATTTATGGCTGGTTTCTTTAGCTCTCGTCCTCCCCCAAATAACACAACGTGTCTGCAGCCTTGATTTCAGAGAAGGTGGTTCCCCTCCTCAGGACTGTACCTGCATTTCCCTCAGCCTGTCTGGAAGGGCTGGGCCCGTGTGTGGCTCTTGCCAGATTTGTTCTCTGGGGTGAGGAGGAAGCTCTGAACTCCTCTGAGCAGACTCCAGGGCTTGGCTGATCAGGGGTTAAAGCAACTCAGCTCACTCATCAAAGATGCTCAGCAAGTCAATTCAGCTCAATCAGGTGAATACTAGCACGAGGATGAGGATATTTAAGAGGTAATGAAATAAGGTAATGAAATAACACCAAGCTCTTAATTTAAGTAACATCATAAGACAACCCTTTGGCTTTAATCACAAACCAAAACAGGCAAGTCCCATTGGAATCTACCACTTATGCAGCTTAGAATTAAATATAATCCAAGGTCTTCTGAAGACCACAACATTCAAGTTGCACAGAAAATATTTTATACAATATCTCTAATTTGAAAATCAGAGTTAAAGTTACGCAGAGTCTATGAATAAAAAAAAAATTATTTTCTGCAGATGAAATAACACTTTCTATGGACTAGGATATCCCTTTGAATGGAAGCATCTGGAAGCACGAAGGCAATACAACCTGACACTCCAAAAACTTTGAGCTTTAGGCTGGAGCTCCCCCCCCGCTGTAATTCAACTTGAGCAGCTGTTGATGTCTCAGTTTCCTCTGCCCAGTGTCCCATCCCATTCCTCCCTTGGAACCAGCAGCTGACTGGGCACATGCACAGTAGCTGATGGAACAGCAAAATTTAGTTTTCAACCAGATCAGCTCCCCGGTGGAGTTTGTAACAGAGCCAGACAAACACTGGAATTAGCAGACGGAAAATGAGAGCCACCTCTTGTGCCAGCTGCTGAGGCTCTGGTCACCCTAAAGCCACTGTGAAAAGCACATTGCCCAGCTCAGGTGAGCTGCAGACTATTCCCAGCAGAAGGGGCCGCCTCCTCCCATCCCCAGGAGTGGATGTCTTTCACTCCTGCTCCTCTCACCTCCACCCAAAGGCAGGATCTGAGCCCCAGGTGAGGAGCAGCAGCAGCCCCATGAAACCCCTCGTACCACAGGGACAAACCCTGGGAAGAGAGGCCAAGGAGAATTACCAGAACACAACACAGGAAGAATTACAGCTCTAAAAGTCATTTTTACCTACTCTGCTCTCTCCTCCTCAGAGGAATTAGCTCTGGGGACAGCAGCTGGCAGCTGCTCAAACAAACCTGGTGCTCGGCTGCAAAAGGGTTTTTAAAAATCCAGTCAGAATAGATCCTGATGTTATAACAAAATGCAGGAAGTTTTGACTGTCAGAATACAAAAACATTTGACTCTACAGCCCTTCATTCACCAAGCTACATCCCACAAAACAGACCAGACCTAACAAACCCCCTGTTAACTCCAGGGGAAGGCTCCAGATGTACATTAAACATTTGTTGGGTAATTGGTTCAGGCAGGATGTTCTGAAAAGTTGTAGTTCCAAGCTACAGACTCTGTCTACAAAAAGAATTACAGTATTCTAAAAGCAGCTTTTCTTAAAGGCATGACTTTGTCCTGTTCTGGTCACACTGTGGTCATTTATAAACTGATATAAGACAATCAAACAGAAAAGCAAAAATCTGTCTTCAAGTTTCCCACCGAAACTCAAAGGCAGCAACATTTCAAGCACAGGAACTTCCTCACAGAACAGAGTTTACAAGCACACAGATACCCAGCCTCTACAACTGACTTTGCTCCAAATACCCTTTACTATAGTGATATTTTAAGTATTGCAAATGTCCAGATCTCTCTCGTGATTTGACTGGGAATGAATGGAAGGAGGCATTTGGAGCTGTCCCTGAGTGAACTGGCCAAGCAGAAAGGCATTTTTTGAATTAGCACTCATTCAAAGATCTGTGAAAGCAATTCCACAGGTGCCTTACCTGCTTTCAGCTTTAACCTCTCTCTGATACAGTAACTCCCATACAGACACTGACTGTCTCACAATCCCCTTATTTAAGGTAAGAACATGAAATAAGTGTGCCAAGGTGAAAGAGGGTAAATCTAGCAAAGCAGTGAAAATGGATGCATGAAGTTGTAACCTGCTTTCCCAACTCAGGCTGGAGAAAAAGCAACGGGCTACCACACATCCAGCCAGCAGAAAACCCTGGAGAGGAAATGGTTCTTATTTGCAGGTACAGTAAGGGTTGTCCTTCCCCAAACCCAAGCACAAAATTCTTGTGGATCATTCATTCTGGCATAGCCTTTCCTTTTCCCTCTGCAAAGCAGTGATCAAATGCCAGCCCCATTTCTGCACATCAAAAAAAATTTCCTGCTTTTTGGGGGGTAGAGGAGGCAAGTTCTTTGATATTTCTCAAACGGGAGAAACCACTGGCTTTCTAAAAGAGGCCCCGTGTAGGGGAACAGAGGGCTCTTGTTTATTTGTAGGTGGTATTTCATCCTCAGGTGCCACAGACCACATCCCAGGAAAAGCTCCCCGGCTCCCTGGTGGATGGCCTTGTTTGTTGTGGATGCAGGCTCCAAGGATCTGTTGTATATGTGCCCTCTGCTCTAGGTGAACAGGCTCAGATATCAATCTACCCAAGGTCATTTAAAAATTGCATTCCTGACAAGTTCTGTGCAAACAGGTCAGTGCCTGGGGGAGACAGACCTTCCCACCAGCACAGATTCTGCTGCTGCCAGGGCACTCACAGGACTGGGCCATGAATGCTACATGACAAGAAAAGCACACAGGTGGTCCCACAACCTGCCACTCTTCAATTCCAAGCTTCCAATTATTTTCTTTTTCCTATTTTCCTGCCGGGCTGATAAGCACGGGAAGAGATCTGGTTACAGAGATGAAGCACGCCTTTTTAATTTGTGTTTGTCTTTAAAATGTTGCCTGGTTACTCCCTGAACTATCATCAAACACTTAGCGCTGCGAAGTGACTTGCAACAAACACCTCTACCCAGAGCCAGCAGGAAGAGTGACAGGCACAAGTTTGCTTGCTGGGCACCTACCCCACCAAATGTGCCCCGACACACCCGTGGGCACCACGAGGTTTCTGGTTATCCTACATTTCTCCTCCACCTGCAGCTGTGCAACCATCTCCATGGGCAGCTCACTCCCTCAGTGCAGCTCTGCAGCCTCCCACAGCCAGGGCAGTTTGCAGGAATAAATCAGCATCGTGCCCCCCGTGACCCATCAGACACTCCAGGGAACTCTGCAGGAAGCAGGACATTTGCTAATAACACAAAGTTGACATTTCAAGTTTTAACACCTAAATTTCACCGAGTTAAAACTGTTTAAAGTTTTAAAAAAGCTGAACCTACACACGCCCAAAGTGTCTGATGTGACACATCCAGCAGTGCTACGGGAGCTGGACAGTATCACTGTCAGGTTACCCTCCTCGGGAGGTTTCAGGTGACTACAGGATGGAAACATCACAGGTACCTCCAAGAAAGGTGAGTAGGATCATTGCACTATCCTTCCAAAGGCTGAAAGGAACCTCTGGAAGTTAGAAATTCTCAAGGACACTTCAGGGGAAGCCATTTCTCTCGGTGCACCTTCAAAATGCATTTATTTTTGTCTTCTTGTCTTGCCATCATCAGCTCATTCATATGTTGGTCAGGTTTTACATTCATATGTTGGTCAGGTTTTTCCTTATTTCTTTGAAACTGTCAAGCAACAAATTTGCAGAAAAATTCTCATTCCTTGTCCTAAAAGGTGTCACATTAATTTAGACCAGAGGAAAGATCAAATTCAGGTGCAGCCCACTCCTCGTGGGTATCCAGTGGTTTTAAGTCTTAGAATAATAATATTTATCAGCTTTGCTTCATCAGTGCTCAGACACTTTTGTCTCAGAACACTGAAAGCCCCCAGTCCTGCTCAGACATCAGTCCATGGAGAATTACATCAACCCTCTCCCTGCAGCCCAGCTTCAAAGGCAAACCCAACAGTGCTGCTTTAAATCAATCAGCAGTTCCCAGCTCTGGGTGTTCACCTGGTATTTCCCACACAGCCTGATACAAGACAGACACAGGCAGTGTCTCCTGCATTTCCTCTGCCTGGCTGAGAACTGTCAGCTCGAGCTGCCACAAACCCTTTTAACAAACCAGCATTTCACTGCTGCCTCTTATTGCAGGAGATCCCCAGCTCTGTGGTGAGGGGTCAAGGAAACACCTCTTCACTGTGGGGTGGGGCACTGGTGTAAGCACTCTGTCTTCCTGCTATTTGTGAAGTTAAAATAGCAACGGCTTTTATTAAAAAGGAAAAAAACATGTGGTTCTATCCCTTCCTCTGGAACATTTGAGATAAATCACAACAGCCACGCTCCAGGTTTGCTGCTGGCTGAGTACATTAAGTTAATAATTAGCAGTGATACATAGCAGGGGTCACTCAAAGCCCAGTCATGGCTTACCCTGCCACTTGTTACAGTGACCCACAGCACTGGATACAGGGATTTTTCGCATGTCTGCAGCACACGAGGTGACCACGCTCATTATTCCCTCACCCAGCACAGCCCCAACCCGGGAGGACTCAGCCAAGCTGTGAATTGAGACCATTTTAGAAATCACGAGTGAGGCATTTTGCAACATTAGCTTGAAATTCCCCAAATTCCTGAGGAGAAAACTGTGACGTGCTCGGCCCCGCCAGCCAGGGCTGAGTCAGCACAAGAGGACAAAACAAACTGGACTATGGCCTGCCCACCACATGCAACTGGGGGTAGCTTCCCTACCACATACCAGGGAGAACTGGAATTCTATTTTACTTTTTAGCCCTAATTAAGTTGGAAGAACCTTAAATACGGTTTTTAGTTTTCACTATCAGTCTTTCGCTCCCTTTAGTAACTACCATTAAGAGAAGCTTTAGTAGATCTAATTCAGAAATTACAACAGAGCTGCTACGTTTGTGAACAGCAGTTCATAGGTAACATGCTGTTCCTCTAACAAATTCAAACAAGTATGGGTTTATTTATCCAGCCTTTTCAAAGAGGACACTGCTGTAATTTTGGAGATGAGCAGAGCACACGAGGCAGCTTCAGTTTGGAGAAAATCTGGGAGAACTCCCTGGGCTGTGGGAGTGCTGCTCGTTCCCACACTGCCAAGCTCGGGGCCAGGCACAGCTTCTGGGCCCAGTTCACTGGCCAGGCCAAGGGCTGGGTCACACAGGAGGGTTTCATGCAGCTCAGCTGAAGGGCAGTGACAGTCCATAGGGGAAAACTCCTCCGACTGCCCCAGCCAGAGCTGCCAGGACTGGCTCCCTGACGCCCGTGGAGCTGCCGGCGACACAGGAGCAGATCTCTGCCTTCCTGATCTGTGGCTCCCAAGGAGCTCTCCCAGGAGAAATGAAAATCCACACAGGCCATCCCTGCACTTTCATTTCAGTTCTTATTTGCATTCTGCTTAGCAGTAACCTAAGATTAGTAGTAGCTGGCGAGCCACAGGCTGGACAAAGTTTATTTGCACTGCAGAGCACTCAGCAAAGCAGTGGTTTCCATTCTCCATCAATCCTGATTAAGTTGTTCTACTTCCCATGTAGAATGATTTTGTTTAGACAAAGATTACACTGTCAACTGAGACAATGATTCAAGGAGGCCCTTTAAGATCTGCCGTGTAAGCTCACTCATTTAACTTTTGCTCTTCTCCTTTCCAAACAAACAAGCACAAACCACTTAACAAAAGGGGCTGGCAACTTTCACTCCAGTGACCTCTTCCCCAAGCTGTTTGATTATGCCTGAACTCCACGAGTTTGAAGAGACAGCAAGCGTGACAGCAGTGACAGAGCAGGGGCATGGTTTGGTGTCGTGCTCAGTCACACACAGGACACAGATCACCTCCCACGTCACCCCACCAAGCAAGGCCAGCCACCTACAGGGACCCATTCCAACAGCCCAGCCTGGCTGGTGCTGGGCAATGAGTTGTAAGGACTTTTCTGAAGGATATATCCTCGGTCCCACAGCAAGCCTTGTGACAAACACGATTACGTGGAAATACTTTTGGTCACAGATTTGCTGCACAGACTCCTTACACCTCTGCTCTTCAGCACTGGAGTTACTATTTTTTCCAGGCACTGAACACCACAAGAAATTCCTGTGATCCAGCAGCTCCACATCCTTCTTGTGCTGGACCCCTGAGCTGCAGGCAGCTCTGCACTTGAGGTCTCACCTGTGTTTGTGCTTGGGGTGTACTGTAAGTCTGTATACTATAAAAATATTGTATTATTATAGATTATTATAGGTGTTATGAAAACAGAAAGAAAATGTGTCAAGTCTATGGTAAAAACGTTTCCTAGATTGATCCCTTTTCCACTTACTGCTCACATTCTCTACCTGATTTGCAACCATGGCTGACAGCTGCATTTAGATTTCCCTTCATCCCTTCAGCTCCTACTTTAACAGCAGCAGCTCCAACATTACCAAGAGAATTCATCTTTCCCAAGATGTTTAGGCCCAAAAAGCACAAACAGAGGAATGCAGGTTCCAGGGTTTGCAGCAGCAACTCCCAAACCATAAAAAGCATAAAACAATGGGCAAGATTGACCAATCTTTAACCAGTTCCTTGCCTATAAGAAGGCCTTTCCTCACACTGCAGTTACTTACAAGCCTCTGTTTAGGACTGTTATCAAATTCCTTTTGGAAAGCTGATCATGAGTATAGTGGTCTCCAGATTCCCAGATCTGAGCAGGACCCTCAGAGGTGGCACCAGTAGCTCACATCTGGCTGCTCTGCTGCCAAATGTTTCGTGCCAAATGTTTTTGTGCAGCACAGTCCATCAGCTATTCCATCTCTGAGATGCTTGCAGTTTTTTAAATTTCAACATTTTTCTATTTACTAACCCTTCAGAGAGTGGTTTCCTGGTATTTTCCTCAAATTTTCCACAAGAACATCCCTGAGCAGCTTCAGAGTAGAGATACATAAAGAGGTAGACACCTATTTTTTCCTGCCTTCTCTTCTGCATTTTCCTTCTCCACACCATCTGATGGCTTTACCACCACTTTGAAAAAGCCCTAGAACAGGATGAATCTGAATGCCCCAGGGCGATCAGAAAGCCATGAGCTTTTATTCACCTTGTTCTACCAAACAGATGCACAACACCTTGCAACTGTGAATCCTTGAGGAAGGCTCACAAAGCCTGCCAGGAATTCCTGAAGCAGCCAAGTACCTGAGAGCATCAAGGCTGGACAAGTGAAAGGAGGCTGGAGATACACCAAGATAGAAATGGATGTGACTCTGGGGTCAGAGACAAGGAGCAGGACACCAGCAGCCCTCACTTCTCCCCACTCGCTAAGGGATAAACACTGCTCTGCTGCTTCCTTGCCAAAGGACAACAAAGAAATTTAAGTCGAGAGGAAGGGGGAGGAAAAAGGAGCTGCTGCAAGTGCTGGCAGTAGCAGTTATGGCATAGCTGCACTCTCAGTTCAGCAGCCCAGAGGAATGCAGGCACGACTGACAAAACCCAGCTTTGTGCACAGCACGCAGCACCCGGCAGGGCTCTCACGCTGCTCTCAAGATTAGAACACATTGAAGGTTTTGTTACATCAAGGCATTACTGCTTGTGCCTGTCATCTCGAGGCCTGAGCCAAGCAGAAGCAAATTATCCATTTCACAACTACCTAGAAATAAAAGGAGTTTAATTTAAACTAAAGCTTCAGTGCAGGAGCAGGTGCTGACTGAGTAATCACACAAAATGATTCATCTCATGAATGATTTCCCAAGTTGGATGCACTTAGCCTTGAATTCCTGTCCGTAGGCACAGTCACAATTCAACTATGAGGCCAGCTTGCATAGCAAGCTTTAAAATTAAAGTCATCTCTGGTTGCTCGGAGTATCAACCAAAAAAGCCCGTGGAAGTGGCTCATCTATTGCAGCATTTCACTTCAGCAGTGGGAAGAAAAACAAGGCACTGAAGAAAGAAAGAATTCCTTATGTAACAATTGTCACTCCTGTCTCATTTGTAAATACAAGAAAGTTACTGAAATTACGTAAAAAAAGATGTCAACTTCTAAGCAATTAAGCCTTAAGAGAGAGTTGTTCACTTTAAATATCATCAGTCCTAATTAAGTGCCCAGCCGTGAGGCTGAACAATGAACAGGGATCCAGTCACATTTTGACACAGAGAAGGACAAAGGTCAGTGAAGAACTAAAACTTTTCCAACAATAACAAAAAAAGTTAAAAATGCGGTTTCTAGAACCGGACTGTGTAAGTTCAACTGAGCCTGTTCAGTAAGTGCTTGCTACTGGTGCCATTCACAGCTGGCCAGGCAAGGTGCAATAATTTAAACCATGACAACCCCCAGCCCCTGAATCACACAGGTTTAATATCAAGAGACAGAACACAAAAGTGAGGGGAAGGAGATGAAATATTGCAAAACAAGTTCAGCTGACAGAAGTATTTATCATTTTACTTCAAATTCAGAAATAATGGGGCAGGAGACTATTTCAGCATGATGGATTTCAGTTTTTTCTACTTCATTTCTTGCTTCAAGAACCTCTTTCCCTGCACTCAGCCGTGAAGACACTGCATGTGACACTCCTGGAAGTGTACAAGCAATCTGGATGTTAATGGTATTGTCACCTTAGTATTTATATTCCACACCTGCCTGAGTGGACCAAGTGAAACCCCAGAATTCTCAGTGTAACAATAAAGGGACCTATAAATCCTTCACATGACATTTACCAAGCAGCCAGTTCTGCTGGGATCATCATCCTGCACTTTGTAACTCGTTAAAAGGCCTTGGGGACCCTTCTGGGAAGTCAAGATGTAATGAAAATACCAAGAACATTAATGGCACATTTATCAGGTTCCATCTGCTCCTCACAACAGAGAACACCAACCACCACTCCCAAGTTTTTCAGTCTCAGAGCAATTTTTCCCTCTTCCATTTGAAGATTTAATAGACCTTTAAAAGAAAAGAGTTGTCTTACTTTAGTTTCAGTTCTTTTCTTCCGTATCTGGGGGTGGATATGCCCCCAAGAGAGGACTTAAATCAAGATTAACTACAAATATAGACCAATAAGATGTTTTTAAGAGAGGAGTATTGCACCTGTAGGCAGTTCTGGCTTCTCCAACACCAAGTGTTCCCTTCCCGTCTTACGCTGTTTCCGATAAACCTTCTCTGCAACAGGATTAAAGGCAGGCCTAAAATATCAGTGCTAATTTGGTGCTCATCAAGATGTCCTCAGGGAAACAGAATAAAAAGGAGAGACTAAGCATAATTATACAAGAGCAGTATTAACAGGCAAGCTGGGCTTTAGCAACAAAAAGCCAACAAGTTTCCCTCAATATTTCTCCCAAAGCATTTGTATGTCACTGAATAAAGAGGCACAAAAAACAAAGCCATACTTCCTCTAGAAATCCAGTGGGAAAATTGAAAGGGAAGAAGGAAAAGAGAAAAGTCAGCTGTGGAAAAAACACTAGAGAAAAATTTATGAGTGCTGCTTTTGCACAATCAAGTCTCCCTTGCTGGTAAAGTATTGTCACAGACCTATCAGCCCTAGAAAATTCCATTTTCCTAAAAAAAATCCTAGTCTGTGAGGCAAAAAGGCAAATTTTTATGGCCCATAACTTTTAACAGGACTGAAGAGCACCAACAAGGCTTGCAAATTGTATAACCAAATGGAATTAAGGTCAACATTGTCACAGGGATTAGGACACCGATTCCTTACGATCGTGTCAACTGTCCAGCAATGCTCTGTGGGGCCAACACTAGCCCTACCCCACTGCTGGGCTTTATTTTAGTCCATCACCCCTGGGACATGGGTACTCCCTGCTTCACCTTCTCCTTAGGGAAATGAAGGGAAAGTGCAGGAGAAATCCACTAAACCACCTGTGAAGTAACACCCTACTACCACAGCACTTTGAAAAATAATTACTGGGGGAAAGAGAGGGGAAATCCAGTCTGGAAAGCTGAATTGCAGGTTATTATCTTCTGCGGTCAGGCACTGGGTAATGCGTCTTTTCCTGAAGAGAAATCCTGACTGGCATAACTAGAATGCAGCCCAAGTCTTGCTTGTCTTAAACAAGACTACTTTCAGCTCAATCTTTAATGCAACTGTTGCAGCACTTAGGAGATCCAGCACTGCCTGAGTTTTGCTTTTCCTTGCAGAACTGGCCCCAAATCCCTGTTGCCTCCCAGCTGCCCCACCACTGACCCGTTCACCTGCAACACTCAGCCATGGAGAACAATTCTGCACCTCCCTCTCTTGTGGCAGCTTCCAGAACTCATTCTGTTTCCCTGGGGAATAGCGTTCCCTCTCCAAACTGGGTTCTTGGACCTATTCTGTGTGTCAGAGTTCTTCCCCACCCCTCTGCCCTCTGTGTTTGGCAGGCACTGACCCACAACTCCAGCCCATTCTTCCCCTCCCCAAAGGGCAGGGCGAGGGCTGACCTGGGCAGCCAGAGGGGCAGGAGGTCCCCCCAAACAGGAAATTCTTCAGGGGGCTGAGAACAGAGCAGGGTTTGATGGCTGGCAGTCAGCAATGCACCCACACAGACTTTTCCTGCCACAGCACGCACGGAGAACCGCAGGGATCCGTTTGTATCCCCAGTTTAGGAAAATGTTCCAGCAATGTTTAAGACAAGGGATAACTATGGAGATGCACATGCACCAGTTCTGCTGACCAGAAAATCTCCTGCTTTCATAATCTAAATAGAAATCTCCATTTCCTTATTTAAGCACAAATATTAATTTCCTCAGAAGAGCAGAAACTGGAAGCTGAGCTGTGACTGTCCATGCTCTGAATTAGAGGCATGAAAGCATTACGAGACTGAGTAACACTTTACTCACTGTGCCCAATTCTCAGCACAGAAAAATTGTGGTTTAAGAAATCAGGTTGCTCAGAGTCACAGCTGAGGTCCAGGTATCCTGTTAATCACTGTAAACACAGCTCACAAACACCTGGAAATGAGTAGTTTGTGATTAGCTGCAAGGAAAACAAACAGGATTATACTGCACAAAACACCACTGAACAGGCCAGGAAAATCCAGCCAACCACTTTCATTAATCTAAATTAGTGGCCAGGATATTTCTATTAGGGTAAGGTCATATTCTCCAAAGGAATTGCATTCCTAAGGTTTCAATTTCAGGTTTGAATCCTAATAATTAAACTTCAGATGTCAAATACTGGAAACACAGCAGTCATTCATATCAAAAGAAACCTATGGATATGCTGTAACAGCAGTAGCATGACTTGCAATAATACTGGAAAAACTCCTCTCCCCAGCCCTCTCTTTGCCATCCCAGCTCTATCTCCCAGAGCAGCTACGTGCACAGACACAGACAGGAACTGCAGAACAAGACTTTTATAAGTATGTGTCAGTAACTTATCAGCAAAAGCATCCTGGCCAAGGGTTCTGCTGCAAATAAACGCTTGCAGAGACCTCTGATGATTAATCTGAAGCATTTTGATTAACCCAGCTAGTTCTTGGTTAGAGACATACTTCTACCAGCCAAAACTTTCTGACACATATTTTCTGTTTCATTAAAGGCTGAATGCCTACTAAAACACAAAGCAGAGGTAGAAGATTAAAGACATTCTGCACATTGTGTTAAATACTTGATAGGGAAAACCCATCCTCACCAAATCCTGGGCACACTCAGTAGCTGACCTTGTGTTGCCACTGATAACCAGAAAACAAATGGAATAATGTAATAATCTGCTACTGTTAAGACAAATAGTATTTGGTGCTCTAATGACTACAAAACCTTGGTTGTTGTAATTGCAAGTTTTATTTACATGGAGACAAACCCGGCTCCCTGCAGCGTCTCTCTGCATCAGGGCCCACCCCGAGGCCCTGGAAGGAGCAGGGTCAGTGCCAGAGCTCCCCACTCCACCTGACACAAACACTCACTGCTCACCCTCACCATCACTAATGCCTGTCCTGGAGTTTTTATCTATTCCTGCAATGCAGTTGTGCAGACAAACCATCAATGGGAAATTCATTAACTCCTGCAAATGCTTCCTAAAATAAACAGGGAGTAGCTCCATACAGGTGAAGGGCATGAGAAACACAGATTTAGTTAACTTTACACAAGTTATGCCCTAAATAATGGATCCCACTGCATAGGTTTCATCTATTCTTATTCCAATCTATGCCTTCGTTTGTTCAAATGAGAACTCAGACTATCAAAATCAAAAAGAAAGCAAGCACAGAGAGATTTGATACAAAAACATAAACCTCCATGCATCAGAAGGAAAGAAAAGAGGGCTGTAACCAAACATACGCCACCATGTGCATTTTTTTTATTCCATCTTCCAAAAATAGTAACATTTGTCCATGTAGCAAGATCTCCAGAGATACAAATCGGTAGCAGCAGGGTATGTGAGCAAATATATGGAGCACCCGGAGTGTGGTAATTGCTGACATTGACTTACTTTATTAGAGGACATTTGTCTCAAGAACTTTTCAATGTGTTCTTGAGACCATTTCAAGATGTGCTTTCAGATTGGGAAGCCCTTAATCACCAACCACTTGAGACTGCTACAATAAATGCCTTAAAATAAATCTTAAGGTTTGCTCTGCTATTATTCCACTTATTAGGGGGGGGACTTATTAGGGGTCCTCTGACCTGAGCTGTTAGAGGCTGTTGCTCTGGTCAAGAAGTCAGAGCTTCTTTCACAAATACACATGAAAACAGAGGCCCAAATAGCCACTGGGAAGAAGAACAACTCTTGGTGGCCCCGATTTGCTGCTCTTCCCCTGCCTGTCCCTGCATCACCCCACTCTGCTGGCACAGTTCTCCTGAGGTGAAAGGACACTCAGCAACCTGTAGTTGATTATTAAGCAGCCCTAAAGACAAAGTCACAACTGTAGAAACAAAGACTTGTGTGATGTATTTAAAGATAACAAATATCTTTAAAAAAGTTAACATTTAAATGGTTGGTTAACCTGGTAGCAGAAACAGCTTTTCCTCAGTTTGTGTGAAGTAGGTCAAACAGCTTTTCCCCTCCTTCCAGTCCATCCACAGCTACAGCACAAAACACAGCAAGGTGTGCAGACCCAGCTCTTGGTTACACACACTTTTCTGGATACAACATGCTGCTGTCCCCACATCTTTAACAGCCCCCTAAATATCAATCAATACTGGATAGAATGAGCTGTGCTTCCAAAATACTGTGTCAGAAATGCAGCTGTGCAAGTTCAACAGCATGTGCTCATCTCAACAAATCTGTACCACGTCAGATGCAGTTTTCATGTTTGTCCAGCACAGCCTTAAAGCCAAAATTCAAACCACGAGCCCTCCCCATAAACTCACTCTATTCTACTACAGATGTACATCAGTTAGGAAAAAAAAAAAGAAATTCCTCCAGGTTAAGTATTTCCCTGACCTCTTTTTGAACTCAAACACACCATTGTTCCATTGTCACCTCGGATTATTTGTCAGCTGCCAAAATGCCAACATTTTTATAGCATTGCCTTTTCAATCACACTCTTTTACTCTTTCTTGATCCAGAGCCAGCGCACAACATCTTTTGACATGAAACTTAGCTCTTCTTTCTTCAGGAGCAAAGTATTTCTGCCACAACTTCCAGAGCACCAATGGCCCAGCACAGCTGTGTTGGTGTCACTTTGCTGCTGCGCCTCAGCGAGACACAAACACTGTTCTCTCCCCCCTCTTTAAAATCCGGATTCCATGTAGCTGGATAAGGAAACTCCAAGCTGCAGGCACATTAAGGAGTTGCCAGGTAGCTGTTAAATCCCCAGTGGCTGGTCCTTACCTTGCAGCATGCACCTGTAGGCAGACTCGGATATCGCGTAAATGTGCGGTGGCATCTCGTGGCGCTTCTTCCCTCTGTACATCTCAATAATGTTCTCTGAATAAATTGGGAGGTTCTTGTAAGGATTTATGACTACACAGAACAGCCCTGAATAGGTCTGGAAAAAGAAAAAAATAACAAACATTTCTGTTGGTAAACAGTATTGAAATTGAGTTGTTAAGAACAGAAAGCCTCTTCACAGGTTCTGTAATATCTATCTTAAAACAAAATTGAGGTGCTTTTTGTAGAGTAACTCAAAGTACATGCTATATTCAAATTATTGGTTTCTAGCTCTCTTAAAAGGCTCTTTAATTACCTGCATGAAAAGTAATTTAAAGATAATAAGCGTAGGTAAATTTGAAGAGGAGTATCTGATCTCTTTCCCACAGACATTTAAATCTCTCTTCCGTTTGCCAAGTTCCAGCTTTCTGGACACCTTTTGATGTTCAACTCCTTCAGCAAAATGTGCATTCCAAGTCATTTTCATTTTGAAGGAACTGATAAAATCCACTGCTCTAGTAAATAATCTAGATGAGGGAAGAGCCTATTTCAAACCACCATTATTTCTGCTATCCTGTTATTTTCTCATATCTGTCTTTCCTGCTCATCAGCCCTTCTCAATCCCAGAGAGGGGTCATTCCCTCCCTGGCACCAGGCCCTGCAGATGTTTCACACTCTGCTTTCAGAGCTGACACTCCACAGAAGTGGACTACCAGAATATCAAGTAACCAGCACAAATTGTACATTGCTGATTTCACTGACTCTTACTGAGACATTTCTGTTCAGCCAAAATGCCTCAAGTGTCACAGAATTGAGCCCACACTGAAGCAATGCCCACAGGGCTGCATTTCCCTGTGATCCAAGTACCACAGACTCCTCCAGTCAGCTCCATCTCTGCTCCACAGCAGTTATTCCTAAGGAAGTTACGACAGGAACATCCATCCCTGGCAGAAGAAGGAGCACAGGCAGCCACGGACACTCGGCTGTGTGGGAGGGACAGATGAGCCTGGCCTGGCCCGGGATCAGAGGCTGAGCTCAGACAGACACAGCTCCCTGCACACACCAGAGCTCTCCCGGGGTGTTCCCTGATCCAAGGAATCTGGTTGGCTCTGGCCCTTCCAGCAGCAACCAGAACCGACTGCTTTTAAGAAAGCAGAATCTCTCCATTCACTGTTATCTCCTCACATGCTTGGACAGCCTGTTCCTTTTGGCCATTACTGAAATTCCCATCTTTACCAGCTCAGGACTGTGAGCAAGAGAGACCAGGTTTGGCAGAAATAGGAGGTATCTTTCTGAATGTCAGGAAAACCACGTTTCTTACCTTTGCAGGTTGAGAGGAGAAGAATGAGGAGAATAAGCAGACAGCATTGACAGCTGTTGAGAGCCCGGAGTACTGAGCAGGTCATTCAGGATTCTTCAAATATTTGTCCATTTAAAAAAGTATTTCTGCTACATTGGTATGAACACAGTAGCTGAAAGTCCCAATCTGCCTTTTTTTTCTTTTCTAAGTATAAAAGATTTTATTTGGAGGAAAAGGTGCCCCCCTGTCCTTTCTACACCTCCACCAGCTTCTGGAAAGACAGGCAGAAGGTGTTCTCTGAACTGAGTCCAGGAGCACCATCAGCAAAGAAAAAGAACTTGGTTTTCAGCCAGATATCCTGACATAGGGACATCTTATGTCCTTGTAGGAAAATACTCCCTCTGCTTTGGTCAGATCTGCTGGATGATAACTGCAGGGCCTTACCACCTAAACAAGGTATTTATTTCTCAAGAGAAAGGAAACAGATCTTATCAGGGCAACTGACCCAAGCATAAAGAACAACTTATCAGTCATTAACTCAACATAACATGGGTCTGTTGGCAAGTGGGCAGCTCCTCCCCAGCCTCCTTTCCTACCACTGTCCCTCCTGCCAGGATCAGTGCTCTTGCCCCTACTGACCTGGATACTCCTGCAGACAAATGTCAAACAGAATTGGTTGGAAATAGAAGCAGCTCCCTGCCCAAACTCATTCATGGTCACTGGTGATACTGGAAGGGAGGGAAGGCAGGACAGTTATTTTAACAGCTTGGTACAACCATCCAGGGAGCCAATTAACTGCTGAACAATGGACACCCGTTCCCAGCCACCTTCCCTGTGCTCAGCTGAGGTCACCCACATCCATCTGTCACCACCACCAGTGACACGGAGGCTCTGAGAACTGCCACAAGCCTGGTTTCTGGTCTAGGCTTCAAATGAGGGTAACCAGAAGAAAGAACACGTTTAGCAAGCCCACCACAGAATCACAGCTCAGAACCACGGAGCAGCACCTCCCCTGTGTTCCTCCAGTGCAGCCACAGCTCAGGAGAGACACCTGGTTATTGCTGACTGCAGGGGAGAGCTGGGTCTGGGAGAGGAATTCCCAGAGCCAGAGTCCACTCCAGACCTGTCCCAGCACAGCTCTGACCAGTGCCATGGCACCAAAACGTGCTGAGGCCAGCAGAGCTCTGCCCTCCGGGAGGGCTCTGGACTCTCCCCCAGCAGCACTCTGAGCCCTGCTCTGCTTTTCACCCACTCAGCTTCAGAGATTTGCAATTTACCTCCCTGGGCTGCTGTTCCTCACCTGAGCAAGGACAGAACTCCCAAACCAGAGACTGGTTAAGCTGTAAGAGAATTACTGCAAAACCCACCTACACTGGTGACCCTCTTTCAACAGCAGCACCTCGATTCCTCTGCAAGTTCATCCAAAACTTTGACCTGTTGTTTTGCCATTTTATGTTCCCAAAGGAAAGCTGTTGTTTTTTCCCCAGAAACACTGTTCTTCCCCAGACACGAATAAATTGATCTGGGAAATGATTTTTTAAAAAAGAAATCTTAAGTGGGACAGAAAAGCTCTTTGAAGATTATCCTTCTCTCCTCCCCCCAGTTGCTTTGGCATCTTTAGTTTATTTCCCCAGCACAGACATGGAGTAAATGGTATTATTTAGCAAGAATTAATAACCTAGAAAAACAAGCTTAACAATCCTTCAGACCTCTACTGATAACACCTAACCTGGAAGCCTTTCCTGGCTATCTCCTGAGGCAGTAATTGGATGGACCTGTGAACCTGGAAGGACCAGAATAAGCAAAGCCCAATGATGCCAAAAAAACTTGGCCAATCCAGAGAAGGCCAACAAATGTCCTGGACAATTGTAAAGGGTCAGTTGAAGAAGCTCAACATTGAACAGGGCCAAATTAGAAGTTATGAAGCACAAAATTCTACATTTTGCCAGTGCTGGGGTTCATTTATTTAAAACTGAATCTAAGGAGTAGGCTTTTATTGCAGACCATTCCCTCTGTGCCATGACAGCTCTTTGCAAGCAGCACCTCAAACTCCAACACCTTGATTTCCTGCATATTTGTTACCCAGTTCACTCTCCTGCTGAGAATTCCCTGCAGAATTTCCAAATGAGACCTTTTTCAAACCAGCACCACCCTGCACAGCCTTAATTTATTCATAGGAAGATGGAACTGAGTTTTCCCAAGTTCCTGACTGTCATCTATTGCAGCAAGCAAGATAAGAACATATTGGTGGGCTGTCTTCATGGCTTGGTAGGCAGAGAAACACAGAAAGGATGCTTTTAATGAGCCAAATGGAATTGGGAGGGAAGCAAATGGTACCAAAATCTTTCAGAGCTGTTTTGTAACTGCAAGTCTCACAGTACATGACTGTGCCTAAAAAAAGCAGGAAAGGGCTTTTTGCATGGAAACCAAACACACAAAAAGTAGAGATTGTTTAAAACCCCTCAAAAAGCTTCTTGGTGAGCAGCCACAGGAGGAATCATCAGCAACACATACACATCTGCCCAACAAATGGACACCCTATTTAATGAACACTATCCTGCACTATGTGGACTCTGATGGAATTGTCAGATGGGAATAAGAGCTGGGATCAGCACTGGTGAGCTCCAGTAACAGCCCAGTCCGGATGGAGAACCAGCCTTCATTCATTTTGCAGCTGACAGAGGTGGATGTGTACATCAAGAATTGAAAGGCGAGCAAAGATGCTGGTTCACCTTGAGCTCACGGATCAGCTGTTTGCTGCTGGTTGTTTGAACACATTCCTGCTTTACCCAGGAGCAGACAGGATCAACCCACAGCCATAGGACACCCGGGAATGGACTCTCCAGGCAGGGCTCCAGACAAGTAAAGGAGAGCTCTGACAGAGGTTTGTTATACAAGCTCCCCTTCAGGACACTAAATGTGCAGTTTGAAGGTTTCCAGATGCTTACAGCCTGTATCCAGTAGTTTATCATGTGGTAATTTGGGTTCTGCTAAGCTGTCTCAGCCTGCAGACTTCAGGACCCTGGCACTGGCCTGTTTCAAACTCCATTCCATCCCCACTCCCTGGGAGGGAGGTGGGTGGAAGGGAACAACTGGCAAACAGAGTGTTATTCCCAGGTGAAAACACATGGGAGTTCAGGCTCCTAATCTGGAGTGGGGGCTTTCATGGCCTGTCTTCCCTTAAAACCATCACATCCTCCCTGTGCATACACACACGGAGGAGTTAAGGGCAAAAAGCCTGGTGCTATCCCTTGGATTACCAGTTCCTCTAGCCAGGAGGAAGCTGTTATGGCTCTTAGGTTGCTCTCTTCTGCCATGACATCGAAAGGCCTCTTTAAAGCACCACTTGAGAGCACACTAACAAGATGCAGGTAGAGTTTGGGCACTTGTTACAATCAGTTTGCACCACCCCAGCACACAGGCTCAACGTTTATCTCCAAGTCTTCAAATATAAAAAGTGACAGATTCACTCTATCACTACATAAATAATTAAGCTGAAGTAAGCATCTAGACAGCTCTCATTATTACCTGAAACAGAAACCAGCCATTCCCAGCCCAGCAAGCAATACACATTCTAAGCAGTATCCCATAACTAATGGAGTGGAGCACATTCTCCAGGTTGATAAATTGCCTCAACAGAGCATTTTCTTGCCTGGTTTCACTTCCTGAGGTTACAGACCCACCTTTCACACTCCAAGTCGTACTGAGTTCTCTGAGCTAGACCTGGTTTTCTCATGGAGCACCTTTCCTCCCTCAAGTTATCCAATTCAGGCCTTAAAGAAGGGCAGGCAGCTCTTCAGCCTCAGAGGGGATGAAGGTGAGGCTGTGCCCTGGGGTGGGCACAACACTGGAATGAAAGGGTGTCCAGCACGGGTAAGGAACAGCCTGGGCAGCTCAGGTCAGAGAGGCTGGGGGATGAGAGCCACAGATTTACTCAGGGCAGCTGAGGAGGAGACTGAGAAAGGGAAGCAGCACAACACATACACCAGCTATTAAAGAAAAAGCTCAGCCCACACTGTAGTGACCTGTTCATGAATGTTGTCTGCAGCTGGAGCTGAGCAGGGGCTCAGCAGTGCTGAATTTTCACATTCCCAGCCTTCAGGTGATGTGTTTAAAGAGAAAAAAACCCCTTAGCCCAGCAGTGCAGGCCATGCCCTGCTCTGCCAGCTCCTCCTCTCACACAGACACACTCAGGGTCACAGCCTGGGCTCAGAACTGCCTCAGCCACAGCAACTGCTCACAGCTAAAACATGAGCTGAGCTTGCACCAGGGCCAGAGGAGTATTAATATCCTTTCACAAGGCTCCTGGAGAGCTGCATGTGGGAGCCTGACTGCTCCACTGACAGCTTTACAACAGTTCTGCCACAGGCACGGGGCCGGAGGGGTGTCCTGCAGCACAATGCACTGACCCGAGTGCTTGGACAGGAGTCCACAATGCAAAGCTGCTCCTTTTTACACTCTTAATCCACCCTTTTTTATAGAAACACAGAGTTTGAGAAGAACAAGCACTTTTGCATACCTCTGTTTGCCTGAGGGCAAGGAGGGCATTGATTCACTTCCCTTAAGTCCCTCAGACATTTCTAACCCTGCACAGAGTTCCCTCAACTTGATCGCATTTAGGAGTCTTCCAAAAATCAGAGTTAATATAAAAAAAACTCTTGTGCCAAAGCAGTTCCACCAGTGTGAACCCCAGCATCTCTTCTGCCACACGCTGGGTATTAGATCCAGTGACTGGTTCATGGTAGGAAAAAGATGGAATTAAGTAACAAACTCCATTTCTTGCAGGTTTCTTTGAATACCAATCTTTGACACTCAGTAACGTGAAACATTCCCAACTGGACCGGCAGAAAAATTAAAGCAATTAGAACACAGATGCTTATATAATACCACAAATTGTTCTAGGTTACACTCAGGCCTCACAGGAGGCAGCAGCTTAACAGAAGGAACAGCTTAAAGACAGCTCCTCCAGTGCAGTGCTGTAAGAGCTGCCACCCACAGCAGGCTCTGGAACTGGGGACTGTGGCACAGTTCTCATTCTTTCCCTCTTCTGTTCCAATAAAATGGAAAGTACCTTTAAAAATGAAATAACAGGGCTGCAGACCCATTAGAGAGGTAACACTTACAATTAGCAACAAATACCTGCTGCAGTATTTTACTTGCACAACAGTGAGGACGTTTTCTACTTCACTGGTGGAAAGAAAACCCAGCAGTCCTGTGCCAGGAGAGCAGAAGCAGCAGGAGGCTTCCAGGAACTCTCAGCCTCACATAAACAGCTTCCAACGCTTTTTCAGAAGTCTTGGCTTAAAAAAACACGGGGGAGTGGGCAAGGAAGCTAATGCACAGTTCACTGGAGTTTGGGGGACGCTGAAGCTGAATCTAAACTTTTCCTCAAGCGTCACCAGCTTTTTGTCCTTCCTCGAGGAACAGCAAAACCAGTCAAAACCTGACCTCCCAGCACACACACACCTTGGGTACCTGTCCCCACCTGCCCCTTCCTACCTGAGCACCCAAACGTAGCCCAGGGGCTCCCCAGCATCCCCCACCAGTCACAAGAGGCCATCTGAATACTGGCACGGGTTAATCGAAGCCAAGCGTTTGAGAAATTCTGTTCATTTTAATCCTTCTGACTGAATGAGGTCAGGAAGCAGTTAAGGAGTAGCTGCAATGATTTATGGGGGTATCAGAAAGCCACACAATCAGCTGTGGGCAAGGGCCTTCCTCCAGGAAAGCTGGGCCTACAACAGATGTGGCAACAGCAACATTTTTTGAAATAAATGACTATAAAGCCCACTGCATTTGGAATACCTGAGTTTTCACTGCAGCTTAATTACACCCTGTGTTTGAGCGAGCAATTCTTTCATCCCATCCTACTGCACTGGGTACAGAGGGGGAACTTCTGACTGCACAACACAGACTTCTGGTCCTGCCAGCCCATCTTAGAACAGGCACTCAGACTCGAATGTTTATAGGCCCACTGAGTGGGAAACGTGCCATTTATCCCAGAACTTTGCAGATGTTCACCTGCACTCACCAGTCAGACCATTAAAACACAGCCATCTGCAGCTCACATGTTGGACTTCCCTGGAAAATCAGAACCTTGAGTCAAACCTGTACAGGATCCACCCTGCTGGTGTGTGCTGGAGCACTTAGGAGAGACCCACCGGGTTTGACAAAATATTTCTGTTCATGAGAGCTGCATAAGGTGATGTTCTTAAATTTAAAATATGCTTTAAAAGTGAGATTGAAGAGTCTTTCTTGCCCTCAAAAGAGCTTTAAATTGATGGGAAAAGTGGCACCTAGCCCTGACTTAGAAGTATTAACAGTTATCAGCTTATTCATTCCAATCCCAGCCAGAGTTTGCAATACCAAGAACAAGCTGCTTTCCATGGAAGTAGGAATGAGGTATTTACATTCCTGATCCATGCAACTACCTGCATTTTCATCAACAGAAGTGCTTTTCACACTTTTTTAAACAGTCTGACTGGATGGGGTCTCTGAGCCACCTGTCTGGTGGAAAGTGTCCCTTCCATGGCAGGGGCAGAACAAGATGAGCTTTAAGGTTCCTTCCAACCCAATCCAAGCTGGTGTTTTATGACTTCAAAATTCACAATACTACACAACTTCCATCCAGAATGCTGCTTCACAAAGCACTGAAACATTATTTGGAGTGATTAGGAACCACGTTGCTTTTTGCAGCTCTAGAGGTGGCATCGTTTGTGTTAAAATTTGTATTGAGATCAAAAGAAAAAAGATCACCTTGCCCTTAAAGTGTAAAGAAGGACTAACATGAAAAGCTTGGAAGGTGGTTCTTGAAAAATCCCAAACCTCATGAAGGGAAAATTACTGGAGCAGTAATCTTGCTTATCACAGCTTGTGACAAAGAATTAAGTGTGGTCTTGAAAAAGCAGCATCCAGGGCTGAGGGACCCTCACGAGCCACTCCTTCCAGTGGATTTCATTTCTTCATCTCGTTGTCTGATTCAAAGACTTCTTCCCCCCACAAAATCATATTTTGCAGACACAACTTGAGCACAAACCAAACTCCAGGGCTGATATCTAAAGCCTCCACAGTGGCATTTTACATGCAGGTCTTATAAGAATAAAGATATTTCCTCATTCAGGGTACAGACCTCAGTGACCCAAAACCTCTGACTAGAGCTACTCCTTTCTTAAATCAACACCCCTAGCAAGTCACCCGGAACTCAGTTCATGGGATAAGGATATTCAAGAACCACCACAAAACCCGTCTGAGCAAAACCATGCTTATTCCAAATCTTCAAAGGACCTCCTAAGCCTGTGGGTATTCCTCCTGGGTGCCCTCCCAGTGAACCACCTCCAGTTCCTGATCTGCAGCCGAAGGATGTCACTAATGCAGGCTGAAGCCAGGATTAAAGCTGGCCACTCCAAAGCAGGGCAGGCAGAATAGTTCCATTCTGAAGCTGAAGAATCAACGTTCACAAGCATTTACAGGAACCAAAAACCACTCCAGCAGGATATGAAGGATCAATTTAGAGCAGCAGTGACTCAAATGATACGTAAGAAACACTGATATCCCTGTTTGGGATTTGGGGAAGTTTAGCTGTGAAACACAAGGGAGAGTGAAAACTCCAAGCAAAGGCAGAAGTAATGAGAAAACAAATAAACCACCTGCTGTAGGTGGCTGCACCTTCACAGAACCAGCACTCACACTCCAAATAAACCTTGTGGCGAGAAATGGAATAGGGGATGTTAAAATTGGAGCAAGAAATTAAAGTCATTTCATCTCCAAAGCAAAACTGGGATCACCATAATTTACACTCCAATCACCCTTCCCAGCAGTTCTTGTACAAGTCCTGCTCCTTTTCATGCTCTGTGCTGCCATGAACAGACCCCAAAAAGACTGACCCAGCACTGACATCATGACTTTACAGGCCACTGATCTTCCATATTCTCCACTTGTGTTCATCTCCCACAGCTCAGCAGTGATGCTCAGAGACTGAGATCATGTCACTTGGCAAGCATTAGAGATGCTGCAAGTTCCAGAAACTCCTGGCCATCCCTACTTGGATGTTACATGAGACTCTTGGAAGTGAGCATCACTGCCCAGGTCACTTTGGGCTTTAGTCAGCCTCCCTGTTCCTGCAGCAGCGTCATCTGGACAGGGAGATTACAGACAGATGACTGGACCCACTGGCCAAATCCCTCCACTCATTTGTTTCCTTTCTAGGATTGAAAGGAAACGTGTCTGCTTCAGTTGACATTCTTGCATCTTCCACTTCCTAGAAAGGCAACACTGCATGCTGCCTGTTGGGAAATTCCAGGACACCAAATCAGGTTCACCACCTGCACCTCAACTGCTTGACACCAACATTTAAGATTTGTTTGGTTATAATGGGGGTACTACCTGGACATCAAACCTTTAACCAGCTCCTGTCAGTATGGCCAAACCACCAGAATTCACTTCAGCTCAGATAACTTTGGCTCTTTTCCTTACACAGGAATTGTGGGCAGTGGTTCTGGGCTGTGCCAGCAGCAGCAGCAACAGCAGTGCCACATTCACAAAGTGTGAGGATCCCCAACAGAGACCCTGACACTAAAAACCCCACCAGCTCGAGTTCTTGCAGTGTCTCTCTGGCCTGTGAATCTTTGCAGCATTCAGTCCTTGACACTTCTCACCACTGCTCTTCTCCACACCTTCACAAAGTAAGCCGGGTTTAATTTCAGCCGAGAAGCCAATTATTACAGCTGCACTGAACCACTGCTCCTGGGAAGAGCAGCATCCTCCAGCAGTGTCCCTGTAACTCAGGCCTCCAGTAAAGACAAATCCAGGAGCTTCTTAACCCCAACCACCTTCTCCCAGCTGGGGAAAGGGAGGTCTGTCACACTATCCACACACACTGATCCCCCTGCGTGGCAGCAGCACCACACAGCCAAGCAACAAGCCCCACTCTGCCTCAGCAGAGGAAGAATGAATCCTTTTGGGAAGAGAACAAAGGTAAGTCACCGGTAGGATCTCACTGACTCCACACACGTGAGCAGCCAGTCTCTCACAAGGGAGGGTTTGTCAGCCATGCAGTGACACAGTCCTGCAGCCTCTGTGTGTACACAAGTGACAGGTTCTGACACCATCCCCCAGACACAGCTGGAGCTGCGCTTGCTGGATGCACTCCTTGCACTAGAGCTTGCTGTGACATTTAAGGCCTGCAGGTTTTTAACCTTCATAATGAAAGAGGGCTATAATAGCTGTAATGAATTTCATAACAGCCATCATTAGGATTGATACACAGGCTGAAAACTTTTGACCTATCAACCTGTTTACTTTTCAATCCAGTCCCCATTAATTATCCAGTTAGTTTCCTTATGCAAGAATCATTCCAGAAGTATTTTTCATCCAGCTCTGCTGTGAGCACCTTGGTGCAAGACCTTGGAAGAGGAAACCAACAAGGACACACCAATATAAAAAAACACTTTGTAGTTGTATAGCATTTTTACTAAGTCCAAATATTATCAAGGGTCAAGCTAAAATCATACCCCCTAATCCCCAGATGGAGGGGAAAATGAGCCAACTATCAGGACTAAATAAAATGGATTTATGCTTTAAGTGTTTATAAAGTGAACCACGCACTCAAGCAGATGTTCCAGTGTCTTTTGAGACAGAAAGTCTCCTTGTAGCTGTTCCTGACTCCCTGACCCAACAAGTCACTGTGCAATCAGCCTGCCAGGAGAGCAGGAGCTGCTCCCAACTGGAGACCTGGGACAGAGCCCAAGGGAGGAGCAGGGTCAGACACAGCACCAAGGGCGCTGTGATTCCCAACTCCAGAGCGAGATGGTGATAAGCCAGATGTTCAATTAGTGCTTCAAAACCACTGGGAAAAAAAAGCTTTATCTTATTGGTTTATTTTAAACACCTGAACACATCCCTTCCTGGCCACTAGGCTGATACTCAGTTCCAAAAAGACATTTTGCACTCCCAGTACTCTCAAACTTCATCTTTTAAATACCAGCAGAGCCTCTTATTGCCATTTTTAACAGGCAGCAAGTTAAAACAAGAGATGTGCTCATTCACATGAGCAATTAAACACAGCAATTCAGCAAAGTGAGGGATTGTCACCTCCCTCAGCTCAAGGAAGCCACTTGCCACTGCTCACTGGATCAGTTCAGCAGGAGGAAAGTGCTCCAAGGAGCAGCACGAGCAGAGCCCCCCAAGCTGTCATGTCACCTTCTGTGGCTGAAAGATGCTCAGAGAATTGTATTATTTGTTTTATGACAGAATTCCTGACCTGTACACAGCATGGAAAAAGACTGACTAATGCAAATGCTGGGGATACAAAGCATTTAGGCTGCCAAAATCAAAGACAAGACCTACTCAAACAGTAGGGATGGGAATCAGGTAAGGACAGCTGAATTAGCACCCAGAATGGATCCCATAATTAGTACTTACATAGATGAGCCCAGAGTAATAGCGATCCTTTAAATTATGCAATACAGAGGCTTCATTTAAACAGGTTAATTCTGCCATGTCTTCCACTTTAGAGAACTTGGGAGGATTCATCTTCTGAACATCATCTTTATTGACGAGCGCTTTCTTCCCATTCTCTGCCAGTTCAACCAACACCTCATCCCCTTTCTCCTCCTTGATGCTGGCTGCCTCGAAGCCATGGCGCTCCGAAGGGATCCACACCAACTTCTTAGCAGTCCAGTCGGCCTGGGTGGCAGGGTTGTAGATGACAGCCCTGTCCACAAAGAGGTACCGCTCCGGATCCTCCTGCCCCGACCTCTGTGCCATCCCGGGAAGAGAAGGTGTCCACTCCCAGTCACCCTGCCAGGAGAGGGAAAAGCAAGGAGCACGTTACACACCAACCACGCTCTGATCCGTGCCACGAGTGCAGCTGTGGCACAGCAACCGCATGATCCATCACCAATATCTTCTCTGGGAGAGCAGCACCAAGCATTTCTCCCAGCCTGGAGAAGCTGCTGCACAACTGAGCCCCTGCTCACACACCCCTGCCACAGAAAGGGTCAGTGACCTGTCAAGTGTCACCCACACCCAGCGCAGGGCAGCCAGCAGGGACTGGTTCCAGCTGTGCAGCAGCAAGGGAGAGACACCACAGCAAGAGCTGCAAGCAGGAGAAACACACACCTGTGTGCTGGGCTTGGATAAGGAAGGAGAGCAAATGGAGCAGGAGCTTGGCAGTCAACTCAGCTGCGATGGAGCAGTGAAAAACAAAAATACAGAGAGAGATACAAACCCATAAATCTGCTCAGTGGATTCTGCTGCAGAAACCAGAAGGCGGCAAGGATGCGTTTTAAAAACGTGGATTTTCAACTACAGACCACAACTTGGGACGCTTGGGGTTTCTGCAAGCCATCAAGGCAGCTAAACATTGCTTATATTCTTCCTGAAAAGCTTCGCATTTCTACAGCCTGCTCCTGTTCTCAGTCCTGAGTGCTGACATCACCATATTCCAAAAAATGTCTCCAGATCTCAAGTTTACCTCAAGGCTCAAAACACTGCAAGGAATGATGCTGGATTTTCCAACAGCTCCACGGGTAATTTGAAGCAGAAAGAAAAACCACTGACTGACAAGAGCCCCTGCACACTCATTTTACCTGTCTGCCTCCAGCCAAGAGAGGCCCCTGCCCCTTCCGTGGGCACTGCCATCACAGCCAGGATTCCTGGAGCTGGCAGATCCATCTGGAACTGCCCACGGAGTGCCAAGGTAAAGCCTGACCCCTCGTACTCAGGACTTTAAACGTCTTGGTCTGTAACACACAACATCCTTCTGCTAAAGAATGTCACATTGGCTACGGGAGCCTTTTCCAGCAGCTAACCCAAAGGTCAGCTTGGGAACAAAGCCAGGGAGGTTCCCAAACTGCATTTGTCACCTTTTCTACTATGGCATGCGCCCTGATGGAAGTTCTGCCACCCAACCCTCCCGAGAAGAGCATACGATTAAATAGGATAATTGTGTCTCCATCTAAGGCAGAGAGATTTGTTACATTGTCCAACTTCAGTGTAAAGCAAGCGTGAAGTCACTGAACCCTCCAGAGGTGTGAGGAGCTCAGCACAGATGGCTTAATTCAAATCAAGATATGATGACTCAACATTTAAAGTATTTCAGAAGAGCCTCTGAGAGAAAATTTCCATGAACAAAGATGGAATCGCTAAGGGGACACCTTAAGCGACAGCTGGACTCCTCCGCCGGGAAAATGAAGGTTCAGTCAATGAATGCCACATTTGGCTCGAGAAGCCCACAGATTAAATAACTGAGCTTTGAAGCCCAAGTGAGAAAGGTGAGTGTCCCCACCGTGCCAGACTCCAGCCCAAGTTCCAACAAAGCCCTGGAACGCCAGTGCCACCCTCGCGTGCCAATGCCCCTCGGTGTCAGGTCCCGAGCGCTCCCCGGGCAGGTGTGACACAGCCCAAGGCAGCCAGGACTCCGTTTTAACACACCAAGAGGCAGTGAAACCTGAAGGTCAAATAAAGCTCATACGACAAAATTAACCATTATTGTTCTCCAGCGGAATTAGAGGGTGAAGACTGAAATGAATGCAGTCATATATGAGTGCACACACCAGTCATACACGAACGGTATAACCGACTTTATAGCAGTTCCTGAGGATAAACCTAAACATCAGGGGACCATAGGCAGTTTCAGGGTCATTCTTCCACTCGGGCTTTCAATCCCACAAAGCCCATCACAAAAGACCCTCTGCAGAAGCAAAGCAAGCTGCAGCTCACCCTACCCAGGGCTCCTCCGCTAACAATGGCATTCAAATGAAACACACAAATGAGCACATTTATCATGCAGGAATCCAGCACTCCCAACAGACGACGAGCGAATAAAGGCAGAAAAAAATCCCAAAAAGCCCCCAGACACGTTCTGAACAAAAGGGGGACGGGGGACACGGCGGGGCCGGGCCGGCGGGGCATCCCCGGGGCAGGGGCGGCCCGAGCAGCGCCCCGGGGCCGCCGCCGCGCTGCCCCTCGCCGGGCCCGAAGGACAAAGAGGCGGCCGCGGGCTCGGCCCGGCGGCGCCCGG
>VZTE01005321.1:9106-33920 GCA_013397775.1 Eulacestoma nigropectus | reverse complement strand
GGGCGCGCGCCTCCCCCGCACCCGCCCGCGCGCCCCCGCGGCCCGTCCGTGTCCCCGTCCCCATCCCCGTCCCCATCCCTGGGACCGCCACCGGGGGTGCGACCGGGATCGGAGCCGGGCTCTGCACAGCCCGGGCCCGGTTCCCACACGGCCCGTCCCGCGGAGCCGGCCGCAGCCCTCGGTGACCGCCCCGGGGTCACTCCCCGCACGGCCGCAGACACGCGGTGTCCCCGCCGAGTGTCCCCGTGCCGCCTCTGCAGCCCCTCGGCCCCGCTGCCGCAGCCCGCCCGGCCCGGCTCCTGGTTTGCCCCTCCTCAACCATCACCCCGAGGTTTCGGAGCCCTCGCCCGCCTTTCGTGGGTCGGGCGGGGAGGCGGGAGCTGCAGCAGGGGACAGAGGCGTTTGCGGGGCCTCTGAGCGCCCCGTGGGCTCGCTGCGCTCTGGAGCTGGTGCCGGCTGGGCTTGGGGATGCCTCGGGGGGCTGCTGGACCCCGCGCTCGGGCTCGGGTTATCACGGAGAGCTTCCCGGCTCCATGGCCTCCCCTGGCCTTTCCGGAGCCCTTCCCGTGTTTCCTCCCTGCCTGAGCTTCCCGGGGATCGCACACGGTGCCTTCAGCCTCCCGGGAATGGCCACAGCCTCTCCCCATGCCGCGGCTGCCTCCACGAGCTCGAGGGGTCCCATGGCCCGAGGAGCAGCTCCTGCCTTTCCCAGCCGGACCGAGCGCACGCGAGGGACTCGGGAATGGAATTAAAGCTGTTTTGGTGAAAGGAATTTGTGTTAGATCGGTCTGACTGCCAGCGGGGTGAGGAGCGGGGAGAAGCGGCAGGAGGGAGCATCAAAGCTGTCCGGGGGCAGAGCTGGAACCTGGAGGATCCCGGGAAGGGCTGGGGACGGGAGTAAGGATGTGTCCCGTTTTCCCTGTGCTTAGGAAGCAGGGCTTTCTGTGATCTCCCTGCCCAAACGGGAGCGTTTCAAATCACACCTGCCATTACAATCCAACTTAGCGTTTTTGGACGGGTTGCTGGGTTCAGGAGGAGGCGGTCAGACGGACTGTGGGGAGCCAGGCTCCTGGCACGGAGCTGGGAATCACTGGGTCACCCCAGCCCATGGCTGCACACGAGCCAGCTCCTGCGCAGCTCCTGGCGCTCGCGTTTCTCTGAAAGTCTCCCTCGTAATTACCATTGCAGTGGGAGGTCTTGCACATCCTGTTTCTCCGAAAAATCAGGGTGTTGACTCGCAGGTAGATGAAAGCCAAAAGGCTCAACTGGTTCCTCCCTTGCGTTTCGCTGTGCAAGGACTGTGCCACTCCCGGGCAGCCCAGCTCGGTGGCCACTGCCTCGAGCAGCCCGAGGCAGCTGAGTGAGGCAACCCCACGTGGATTTTGGGTTGCCTAAATACAGGCGTGTCCCAAGATTTACCCTTTTTCCTTGCTCAGCCATCAGGTCTCCATGAGACGAGACCCTCAGCCAGTGTTCACAGAGCAGTACCAGCTCCCTGGCAGCGCCAGAACTTTCCAACGGAGAAGCCCGATGAGTACTTTGCTCCCTTTGGAAAGAGCACGGGCACAAGGAGCAGCATCAAAGAGCAGCCTCATCACCAGTTGTGGTCACCCCTCGGGGCAGCCGAGGCCTTGGGATGGTGCGGCATCCAAACCTCGACGCCCTCACGCCCCAGGGCAGCACCTCCACGTCTCCCTGCTTCCAGAAAACCTCCATTTTTAGACATTCAGCATCATTTAAAAGAGAAATAGAAACACCACCCAGAAAACAATCATCTAGGCACAAGCTGCTTGAGGAGTTTAGTTTCTTCTAGGAAATTATTTCCATGGAAAACCTTTGAGGATCCTGTAGATGCCATGTGGAGCGTGACAGGGTATAGCATTGGGTTATTATTTTTATCACACAATTATTTTTATCCAAGCTCATGTTAGGAAGGAATTCTCCAAATCCACTCAATGTCTTTAACCCATGGAGGGAAAGATAATATTCTTGCCTAACCCGGGAGACTGGAAAGAGCAGAGACTAGAGAAAGCAGAAAGAAACATCTTCCATATAGGATTTTTATTTGAAATAGAAACTCAGCTGGTCACTAATCCTAAAATTGCTCCTGTACCTTTACACTGAATTCTCTTGATACCGTAGCTACCAGGGCATGCTTAAGGCAAAGCCTGTCCCATGGGTGTTCCCAGAGCTGGAACTAGGCAGGTAAACAAGAACCTGAGATTTTAGAACATGGAGGATTTAGGCAAAAAATGCTCCATGTGTTTCTAATTTAGAGGTCTTGCTGCTGGTGGCATGTCCTGGAAAGCTCCTTTCCATACTGGGTGATGTTCCCCTCCATCCCCAGGCTGCTTGGGACAAACCGGGCAGGACAAACTTCTGCAAGGGGAAACACCCCTGATATCCCACAGCTGCTTGTTCTGTCCCATATCCTTTCAGCATCCACAAATAAGCCAAAAACCCCTCATTCCTCGATTATTTGGCACTTCTGCTTCCTGCACAGGGTGGTGTCCTCCCTTTCTGTCTGTGGAAGCTTTTGGATGCATCTCCAAGAGTTACAGACCCAGGTCTGGCCCCCCTAGGAGCCCCTACAGAGCAGAACATCTTGGCCTCTTTCTGGGTCAAGTAACTTCAAGCCCTGAACAATTTTGAGCCAGGGTTTAGATTCAATATTTAAATGCAGGAGTTGCCTGTGCACAGAACAGGGTTTGTGCTTAGTGGTGACAAGGGGACACCTAAATAAAATCCATGTGGGTTCAGTTCCCTGTTCGAATCCTGACCTGCTGTGACTTTGGGTGGCCACTGCACCTCCCCTGCCAAAGGGAAGAGATGTCACTGTGCCCATTTGCCGTGTGAGGTGGTGAGGTCACGTTTGATGCACAAGGTGATGTGACTCCTTCGAAGGAAGGTGGAGGAAAAGGCAGAATTGCCCGTGTACAAACTGGCTGCTTTGTTGTGTGGGATCAAAACAGAGAGGTGTAGGAACAAAAGACAAATTATTCCACGAGAAAATTGCTTTATAATAAACGTTTCTATGTGAGAAGCTTGAAAGGAATGGGAAATTCAAGCCTCATGCTTGATGCTTGAGTTTCAAAGCTTTCTGAGCTGTACTAAATGGCAGTAAGATGAGGTTACATTTATTTCTTGCAGCAGACTGTCCTCCAGGGCCACACCGGTTATTTTATCTCGTGTGTCAATAGGAAACGTTCCCAAACAGGAGGTGTTCACACAGGGATCAGCACCAAACACGAGCTCCATTGTCTCACCCAGCATACATTCCAGTCCTGGAGAGTTTTAAAAGTTTGCTAAATCAGGAATGGAAAGTCTGCTCCTTCCTCTCAAAAGGGGATTGCACAAGGCTTGCTTGGCCAGGCTGCTGTGAGCCTAATGTCACATCAGCAGAAATAGCCACCTCTGCAGGGCGTGAGTCAAGGCCTGAGCTGCAGAGGGACGGGTTTGCATTCGCTCCGAGCGCACCTCGCCGGCCCTGCAGGTGTTTCCTCACAGTGCTGGAAGCCAAGGCATTCCATGGAGCATCTCGAGCCTCCTCGAGCAGGAAGGGCTGGAGCAGAGGACAGGGCTGAGATCCATCCTGGATCATGCTGCAGTCATGCTGGAGCATGACCTGGGCGTGCAGGGGGGACCTGTGCTCAGCTGCTCCTTGCTTTCTCCCTTCCTTCCCTTCCCTCCACTCATCGCGCTGGGAAGGAGTGGAAGCTGGGAAGGTAGAGCAGGATTTTCACAACTGTGCCTTCCACTCTCCATGCAAGGGTTTGGCGTGCAGGGCTCTTCCCTCAAGGAAGAGGAGGGCTCGTTCTCAGATCTCAGCTTAAAACCATCCAGAAATCTGAACCTCCCTTCTCACCTCGAAGCAGGAATTTGTCTGCCAGATCTGCCCTCCCCTGCCCTGGTCACCACACCCTGGGATTGGAAATGTCCCGGGGAAAACCACGTGCAGCAGGTTTGGGAAGCTGCCCTGGTACTTGTGTCTGACTGAGAGCTTCCAGTAATCATCCCAGTTACACCAGTTTGCACTGCTGAGGCACTTACCACTTGCAATATTGTTTTTAAGGGAAATTATTTAGCCATCATATAGTAGAAAGGCCAGAAGAAAGTTTTATTTGGCATCTTAGGATCGGAGAGTAAATCAGGCAGGATAGACATCAAAAGATCATCCAAGTCAACCTGGTTAGGATTTTTCAGATTTAAAAGAAATAAAGAGAATGGTGGAGGTTTCCCATGGAGCCACTTGCAAAGGGCACATTTCCCCGGGGATCTCTGCCTTGTCCAGAACTGGCCTTTACTCAGCACAACTGCAGGATTAGGTGTGTGGATGCCAGCAGGATGAGCCTGTCATGCAGAGCTCTCCTGATGGGAAAGATTCCCCTCCTCACATTTTGGCTGTGGGGTTTGTTTGTAGCCTGGTTTCTCGTGCCCCATCTTCATTTCCCATAGACAGGGCTCAGTCCTGGTTCAGCACCCACCACCCTGGCTGGAAACCCTATTTATCCCCTGTCCCACACTGCTGGGGGAACTAAATGCCCCATAAAATGGGGAACCAAATGCCCCGTTTGTACCTGGGCAATCCCAGCAGGATTATCTGACATCTCTTGGGTACAAATACAGAAGTGATGCCGAGGCACACGAGCCCCCTGCATGGCCCAGGGTTTTTCACCACTCTGCAGTGGCCCTTGGCTGGGCTGAAGGGACCAAATCCTTCTTCTCGAACCAGAACCTCCATTCAACAACAATCACTCCTTTGTGGAGAAGACTTAACTAAACCCATCCATTTTTAACCCAATTAAGGGATCAAAAGAGAAGAAACAGTGCAGAAAAGTTCCCATCAGAGCCTTTGATGGAAACTCTGGCCGTGCCCTGTGGACAAGGAGAACAGGCCTGGCAGAGCAGGGCAATCTCTGCAGGACTGGGGGCCAGGCCGTGCCCGGGGGGTGGGATGTGAGCAGTGAGGGGACACTCGGGCCAGGGCTGCCCCAGGTGTCCCCCAGCCCTCGGGCTGCACTGCTGGAACAGGATTGGGCCACACTGCCAACCAAGCCTCTCCCTGCACATCCCAGCTCCACCTCCCACCTGCCCTCAGAGGCTCTTCCAGTGCCCAAATGTGCCAAGAAGGAGAAAACCCCTGCAGAGCCCCCTCTGAGGAGCAAACACCCAAGAACTGGGTGAGGACAGCATCCAACAGACCCCAGAGGAGAACCTTCCACCAGGAGCAGAGATCTGATGGCTGCTGGGGTGCCTTGGGAGCCTGGGCCCCATTTTTAAAGACAAATAACACATTTGAGATGTCTCTCTGCCTTGTGAGAAGGTGTGAGCTCCTCACGGTCCACCTGAGGAAGGCACGGACGTTGTCCAGCGCACCAGCAGGTCCCACCACACCGCCAGCAGCGTCCAGGGCCAGCAGCAACTTCAGCTTCTTCACACCTGACCACAAGAGCTTGTGTCTGCCCAAAAAGCCACAGAGAAGCATTCCCAAGCCCTGCCTCGTGTTCGGACATGGGCACAAGTACTGCCAGCTCCCCTAACCTTGTCCTACCCTCTCACACTTCAAACGTGTGCGTTTGCAGGGCCAGGCTTCAGCCCTGCCCCTCTGACCGGCTCCAGTGCCCTGCAAGTGGCAAGTGATGGCGTGCAGGGTTTGCCCAGGCAATTCCAGTGTGCTGGGGGTTTTCCCAGCTCCAGTCGGAGCCTTCTGTTAGACGCTGCAGTCTTTAATTGGAGCTGATTTACAGCATTTTTATTGCTGCAGACAGCCAGCAGTTGGCACAGCAGGCAGCTTTAATATTACTTTTGCATTTTGTTATTGAATCACCGGCTTGGAAGGCAATTGCGGGGCTTTTTATAGCTGCAGCCTGGCACCACAGCTCCTCCCTGGGCTTTGGAGAGCTCACTGTGCCCCTCGGGGCCAGCGGGAGCACGGCCAGCTGACCGGCACCGGACCCGAGCACGGGGCAGGAGTTTGTGTGAGCAGCTCAGGGAGCCAGCCCTGCTCAGCAGCTCCAGCACCACGGCCACTGTTCAGCCACTGCTCTGGGGCTCATCATGGCCTGGAAGATTGGCCTTGATGTTCTTGCCTGGAGATTTTCACCCTCCCAGGGTGAAAAACGCAGCTTCTGCTGTGGAACAGGCTGGACCTCGAGCTCCCGGTCACTGCCAGCTCAGGAGAGAGGCTCAGAGGAGGCAGAGGAGCATGTGCCAGCTGCTGTCACCCTCCTGTGTCCAGCAGAGACTGTGACAGGCACAGTGGCTGTAGGATGCGTGCTCTGCTGCAGCGCAGCCCTTCCCATCCGTGGTATCACTGCATTTCTTGGTCTCACAGGCATGAAGGATCTCTGTCCTGGTCCAGCTCACCTCTGTGCAGGAGTATGATAAAATGTGCCTGAGAGGGAGCAGGGTGGTCTCCTGTTATCAGTTTGTTACACACAGTTTGTTTTATCATGTTCCATTCAAAGGAGTCCATTGCTCTTCACAAACCTCCTCATGGCTTGAAAGCAGGAGGGCGAGGCCTGCTGGACACCAGCTCCAGACACTGGTTAATGCCAGCTGGAGAAGCCCTCACCCGTAGAAACCCAGCAGCTGAGTGCAGTGCCTGCGAGCTGGAAGGTAAATTCTCCCTGGGGAATGTCCCTCAGTCAGTGTTCCTGCTCCCGTCCCTTTCACAGCTCTGCAGGGGGAACGGGGAGTTCCCTTGGCAGCCGGGCTCACCCTGGGACGGCAGCCCACAGCCACGGTCTCATTCAATCCCATTCAATCCAATTTAATGATTGACTGAACCCTGCTGGTTTAATTAACCAGCCAATACTCAGCTATCAGCTGGTCGGTGAGTTTGTAACTCATATGCCACCCCTCTCCCTGGGCTGGGGAGGGAGGGGGGCATCGATCCCAGCAATCCCAGCGGACAAACTCCCTGGGGCAGTGAGGATGAGCAGGGTGAGGAGCAGTTAACCCCTGGCACAGCCCACACAGCACATCAGCCCAGCCCCAGCCTCACATGGGCTTCCCTGTGCCGAAGGGAAAAGGAGCTTGCACTTCCCTGTTAGGGTCAGGGCATGTCCCCCTTTGTGGCCTGGGCACTGGGATCCTGCTGGCAGTGTCTGGTCCTCTCCAGCCCCTCTGAATGTGCTCTGTGGGTTTACCGTGTCCCCAGGCCACAGCCCTCAAAGGATCACAGCATCGTCAGCGTTAGGATGGACCTCTGGAGATCATCCAGTCCAATCCCCCTGCCAAAGCAGGGTCACCCCGAGCAGGTGACCCAGGAACTCATCCAGGTGAGGTTTGAATGCCTTTGTTGATGGCAAGGGTGGTGATGTGGTGAAGTGTCCCCAGCTGGCAGAAGGGGACCTGCAGCAGCTGCCTGGGCTGGGTGGGGAAAGCTTCAGTCTCCCCTTCACACCGTGAGCAATCCAGCACTGGCAAAGGGCTGGGGCAGAGCACTCCCATGCCAATCCCAGCAGGGACAGCTCAGCCATGGGGTGACTTCTAAAATATCTCCAGTGCTTGTTCACACTCTGCAAATGGCGCTGGATTGAGCACTGTTGGTGGAAAATGCAGGTGCTGCCATGGGAAGAGTGGGAGAAAACCACAGCCCAGAGCTCGGAGCTCGTGGGTACCACAAAAGTAGGTGCCAGAAATGCAGAGCACAGTTCTGACAGGGTGACATTGGGGCTGAAAGGGCAGAGCACCTGGAATCAGGGTGCTGCCAACATGGGCATCCCACGCCCTTCAGCAGCATAACCTGACCCCCACGGTCTTCTCCCAGTTCCTGTGAAATCAGCCCATTTCCATGGTCCTGTCCCTGTTCCTGTGAGCATCTCCCTATTCCCATGACCCCTGCCCTGCTCCCACGCAGGCAACATTCCCAAATCTCACCTTGGCACAGGCACAGCTCGTGCCAGCGGGATGGAGAAGCTCACATGCTCCTCAGTGCTTGCTCCCAGCTCCCCGACAGAGGAGGGCTGAGCACCATAGAGGCCGTGCTTGGGAGAGCTTTAGGATGAAGAAGACAAAGGTGATTTGCAAATGATTCAATGATTTTGTTTTTAATTGGACTCGTGCCTTTCCTCACCTGTTTAAGATGGATGAGATTGGTCTGAGCCTCTGAAAGGGCTGTTTGTAAAACAAACAAACAGGCTATTAATTATCCTGGATGTTAACCTTGGCTGGAAGGCACTGCAGGAAGGTCTCCTGTTCCTCAGGGATGATCCCTGTTGGGTTCAGGTAACCAGGTGCTGCTCCTGTGCAGGGATTTGTGTATCAGCACAGCTCCATTTAACCCATCCACAGCCCCACAGAGAGCCCACACAGCCCAGTGGCACCAGTTTAATGAGCCTATCTGGCACAGAAATTTAAGGTCATCAGCTGATGAAGCCACTGTGACCTCCCCCACCTCTGCTGAAGGATCCTGGTGCTGCATATTCAACAGAGACTCCCTTCCTCTGCGTGCATTTACACCCTGGGGTTTAAAGGGGCTGAAATGAACGTCTCTTTGGTAGCTCAGCTTTTTGGCATGGTTTATTTATTTATTATTTCCTAGTTATCGTTTTATCTGTGTGCTGTTATTCAATCACCAGCAGGGTGGAAGCTAACCCTGATTCTGGAAAGAATAAAATGCCTTTTTTCCGTGTTGTTTTCTACTGGAACAGCCTCTGCAGGTGCTGCTGTGCCTGCAGGGCAGAGAGTCAAGGGATTTTTCAATGTTAAATCATGTGGAAATCAGCATAGAGGGGGAGTGTTCATACAAGGACTGTGTTTGAATAGTGCTGAGCAAAGATAGGCTTGCATGGTGCAAAGAACACCAAAGGAGATGAAACAGCACAGAGGGAACCAGCAGAGCTTCGAGGTGAAGGAATCCCCTAATTCCAGCCCTGCAGCAGAGCAATGAGGAATCACTGACAAAAACTGCTGAGGTCACTGCACCCAGGGGCCACTCTCAGCTCTGGGGGCATGGAAATACCCAGCAGGGAGCAAAGTCACTGTTTCAGGGTGTGTAAAACCCCCACCTTGAGCAGGCTTGGGGTAACTGAGTCAGCACCACATCCAGGCAATTCCTGAGCCCCTGCTGCAGGGAACAGAGCCGTGATTCACAGCGGGACATGCAGCCAGTGGGGGGTTTCATGTACACATCCTTGTCAGGAATTTCATTTTTCCATAGGGCTCTTTCCCCTCCATCCTCCCGTTTCAATTTAAATTCCCTGTCAGTGTCCCAAAAGAGGCCAATCTTCACCCCCAGCTGAACGTCTGCAGGACCTGTAATGAGTTAGGGCTGAATTCCTGCCAACCCTTCTGGTAACGTTTAGAGAGGCTCTGGCTCCTGGCCAGAGCTGAGCGCTGGAGGAGAGAAAGGCAGAGCTTGACAGGAGTGAAGATATTGCAGGATGTCTGGGAGACAATCCCACTCCGGGTAAAATCACAACCCTCGGCAGCAGATCCATGAACAGGGAAAGGCTGATGGGCTCTCTCGGAGCCGAAAGTCCCTTCAAAGCCTGGGAAGCAGAATGCAATTTATTTGTTTCTCATATTTAAAAATGCACTCACTTGGAGGCATCTTGTGGGGGTCAAGATTTCAAATCCTTCTGTGGGTTTTTCTGGGTTTCGGGGGGGGGTTGCTTGTTTGCTTTTTGGTTTTTGTTGGTTTTTTGTTTTGTTTTTTTTTTTTTTTTGAGGGGGAAACAGCCCTTTTCTGGAGCTTGGTGTAGCCACAAACTGGGCAGGCCCTGTTCAGCAGAAGATGGTTTCACGCTCTGCATTCCCAGCCCAGGTTTTCCAGAGGAGGCAGCTGAAAGTGCTGCGGAAGTGGGGTTTCCAGCAGCCTCCCACAGGCTGGATCCGCTGAGGGCTCTGCCTGGAGTGCAGATGTGGGATTGGTGTGGCCAAGCCTGACCAAATGCCCCACAAGGTCTCCCTGTACCCACCTGTGCCCCCAGCAAGAGGTGCCAGGAGGAGTGGGAGAGTGGCTGCCCTGCAGAGGGGTCAGGGCACGGCCCCTCAGCCCCTGAGTTCTGGGAGCTGGGGAGAAACCAGGCAGATTTTCAGAAGAGCTGAGGAGAGGCAGCAGCCTGAGATCCCACCCGGCCCCTGCCTCGAAATCAGCGCTCCAGGCTGAGCACCCCGGGGCTGGGATGTGCTGGGAATCACGGGGCTCAGGGAGATGGGGTCAAAGAAGACCCAGGGACCCCCAGGGCACGCTGTGGCTGCGGGGACAGGCTGCAAACGCATCCCTTCACAGCCCTGCAGCTCCTCTGGGGGAAATCCCGGGCTGTTTGGTGAGGGCTGAGCCCTCCATCACAGCCCAGGGCCAGGCCACCACCACAGTCACAGTGTCACCGTGTCTGAGGCCTCTCCTCGCAGTGTCACCGTGTCTGAGGCCTCTCCTTGCCATGTCATCGTGTCTGAGGCCTCTCCTCGCAGTGTCACCATGTCTGAGGCCTCTCCTCACCGTGTCACCGTGTCTGAGGCCTCTCCTTGCCATGTCATCGTGTCTGAGGCCTCTCCTCACAGTGTCACCGTGTCTGAGGCCGCACACGCTTGCGTGCTGCTGCAGTTGCTTCCCTGCCTCCCTTTTCCCTGCTGTGCTTCCAAAGGCTTTTCTCTGCCTGCCCGTGCGCTCCCAGCGTGTCCCTGCGGGGCTGGGGGTGGCACAGCACCACAAGTCACAGCTGCACATCTCCGCACGACAGCCAGGAAAGCTTTCCCAGCTCAAGGATCGCTGCGGCCTATCCCACACCTGACTCAGGGATCACGCACGAGCGGGGAAGAACCTGCATCCCCTCAGCCCTCACCAGATAACCCGGGATTTCCCCCAGAGGAGCTGCAGGGCTGTGAAGGGATGCGTTTGCAGCCTGTCCCCGCAGCCACAGCGTGCCCTGGGGGTCCCTGGGGCTTCTTTGACCCCATACACGTGGCTTTTTCTGTGCCCCATCAAAGGGTATCCGTATTCCCTGGACCTGCTCCTCCCAGGCACTGGAGCCCTCAGGAAGCCCTGTGGCAGCACCTGGGTGTCCATGAGCTGCCTCGGTGTCCCACACCTCCTCCCGCAGCCTCTCCTCGCAGGAATGCTGCGAATGCAGAAGCTGACAGCTGCCCAAACCAGCTTTTACCCTTACAGGGCGTCTGCTCGCACTCTTCCCTCCTGGAAGCGGGGCTGGGAAAGCCTGGTGACAACGTGGGAAGATAAAGGGCGGCTGCCAGAGAGGGGATAAATATTTGTCATTTTCCATCGCTTCGTGAGAGGCATCGAGGATCACAGGCAACCCGCAATTAAACCGGATTCCGATGTGATTAACCCCGACTCTGCCGAGCTCACCTTCCCGCGCCCGCCCAGCTCCGGAGGGGTTAACGCTCCTCCATCAGCGAGCGAATTGTCACCGGGGATTAATTGCAGATCCCAAGGCTGCAGGCGCTGCTCCGCTGGCAGCAGGGCTGGATGCGAACAGCGGGGGACAGCTGGAGGTGGGGAGGTGTCCGTCCCTGAGCCCCTGCCCTGGCACATCCCGGGGTGCTGGGAGCTGCTGTCCCAAGGGACAGGACAGAGTCCTGCTGGCTGGGTGTGGTCTAGGGAAGTCTTTTTAAGGTTTTATTTTACTTCTCATTATCCTGCTCTGATTTTGTTAGCAATAAATTCCATTAATATCTCTAATTTGAGCCTGTTTTGCCCGGTGTTTGCTGAGTGATCTCTCCTGGTCCTTATCTCAAGTCCCTCACAGCCCCTCACTTTCCATGCACTCACCCCCTCACGGGGCTTGTTCCATGTCCCTGGAGCTGGCAGGAGCCTGGCTGCACATCCACTGTGCCCCATCAGCACCAGGGCTGTGGCTGCCAGCTCCTGTTCCCAGCATGAGTTTCTCCAGTGTCCCCAGCATGGGCTGCTGGGCCCCAGTCCCCACTGGCTTTTACTGGGTCCGTCCCCACTGTGACAGTGCTGCTGTGTCCCTGCAACAGAGACACTTGTCCCCCAGCTGGGCAGCATCCCTGGCTGGAAATTGCATGGGAAGGGGCATGGATGCAACCAGCCTGGAGCCAGGCCTGGTCCCAGCAGGGTTCTCCCTCTGACACTCCAGGGCCCAGAGCACCCATCCCCAGCTCTCTGCCAACTCAGACTGGCTGTTCACATTTTCAGCCTTCCCTTCATAGGCACAAAAATTAATTTTTTTCTCTTTTTCAGTCCCTCGAGTCTCTGGTTCTCTGAAACATCCTCATTGCTGCTCAGGAATAACCAAAAGCTGGATGTGTAGGGGCAGGAACGTGTGCAGGCAGGCTCGGACCACACACAGCCTGCCCCAGGAGCTGGGAGCAAATGGATTTGTTAATTCACAGTTCCATCCCCCCCTTTTCCTGGGCTTTGCTGGAGGTGCTGTCCCTGCTCCACAGTGACACAGAGGAATGATGCACCCACTGTGGCTGGATTAGATGTACCCCACTTTTAAAGACCTGTTTCATTTCTCCCCTCCCTGGTTCCACTACAGGTGTTTTGTGCCTGATCTCTGCATTCCTGACATGCCTGAAATTCCCTGATGCTTAACCTCAGATCCGAATTTCCTGGATTTGTAACATTTGGGTTTAAGTGAGTGGCAATGACCTTGTACAATTATTCACCTCAAACTACTGCCATTTGAGCCTCTCCATAACTCCAGCTAGATACCATTTCTGAATGTAACTTATAAATTTGTTTGATGCCAAATCAGCCTCCAGAGTCTCGTCTCTGTCCTTCTGTTCAAACCCATCTGACATCCCAGATCTGGTGTTGAAAGGAGTGGCTCCAGTCAGAAATCTCTCCCTCTCTCACACACACGTGTTGTGCAGCTTGGTGGGGTGCAGACCTGGAGCACATCTGAGCTTCCTCCAGCTCCCACCCAGCACTCCGACCGCTCATCCCACGGCCACAAGCGGTCCCACGGGGACAGCTGACACCTCCAGGGAGCTCTGGCTGACTCCCAGCCAGCAGCTCTTTCTTTCTGAGCACTGCAGAAGTCCCTTAAATATTTTCCAGCTGCTGAGCTGTGGTGCAGAGCTCTTCTGCTCACAAGGAGCCACACGGTGAGCAGGTGTGAGGCAGCTCTGCGAGCTGCTCAGGGTCTTGCTGCTTTATACCAGGTGAAAATGTGGCCTCTGCTGCTTGCACAAGTTGTGTTTCCTGGGAGTAACTGCAGGGCAGCTGGGTAAAGGGTGGAAACCTCAAAGCCCTTGAAGGCAAATACCCACTGTGGAAATGTGTGAAATTCTTCTCAGGGAGAATTTCTCCACGGAAAGGGTGGCCAGGCATGGGAAGGGGCTGCCATGGGAGGTGGTGGAGTCCCTGGAGGTGTCCAAGGAAGGCCTGGACGTGGCACTTAGTGCTCTGGGCTGGTGACAAGGTGGGGATTTGGCACAGCTTGGACTCCATGGTCTTGGAGGCCTTTTCCAACCTGAATGATCCTGTGATCCTGTGTGTTTTACACTGTGGATCACCTCCCAGCCTGATCCGGGCAGGAGAAGGTCTGGTGGCTCTGGCAGGCTCGGTGCCCACGGGGATGGAGGATGCAGAGTGGTCCAGGCAGTGGTGGGGCGGAAAGGCTGCCCCACTGGCATGGGAGCCAAACCGGATTTCATCCCTGGGACGGGACTGCGCGGTCCTGCCCTTCCTCCACATCAGGAGGAATTGCCCCGCTGGGCTGCCTGGGTGGAAAATCAGCAGGATCGGGGCCAGGGCTGAGTCACGGCAGCGCGACCCGCCCCACGCCCTGCCCCTGCTCGCTCAGCGGCTTCCTAACGCCTGGAATCGCTTCCTATCGCCTGGAATCGCTTCCTATCGCCTGGAATCGCTTCCCATCGCCTGGAATCGCTTCCTTGGAGGAGCTGCTGCCGGAGAATGGCACTCAGCAAGTCTGAGCAGCCCCCACGCCCTGCCTGCAGCTCAGCCTCCCCTGACCTGCTCAGCCGGGGATGATGCTGGCCGGGGATGTGCTGGAGAGGACGAGGAGGAGGAGGTGCAGGTGTTGATCCAGGACCCATCCTGGGAGCGGAGGGGGTGTGGAGCTGCTGCCTCACACCTCACCATTGCCACTGTCACCCGTGGGCAGCCCTGTGAGGGGCCCTGCAGTGGCCTGGGAGACAGCTCAGAGTAGGGTCCCCCTCTTCCCGGCCCGAGTCCCCTCAGCCCAGCTGGTGCTCTTTGGTGTTTGGTGCCTCCCACAGTCCCTTCTCCTGCCCCCAAAAACCTTCCCAGGGATGTGCCCCCCCTGATTACTTGGCTCCCAGGCAGGCAGCCCCCACCTTGCCGTGACCCCAGGGCTCCCACAGACCCTGGGGCTGTGACAATCCCGTGCCCTGCTGGCCAAACCCCGCCAGCTGATCCAGGAGAAACCACAACCCGACTTTCCCCGCAGAGGGGGGACTTCAGCTCTTTCCCAGTTGAAGTGGTTTGATCTTTTGACGTCTCCCTTTCTTTGTCACCCCCCATAATCACATCGTTTTCTCTTTCTGAAGACCAGCTTTGGGGAGGAGAGGAAGATTTGATGACTGATGGAGGGAGAAAGGAGAAATCCAATGGGAACAGTGGGCAAAAGTGACCAGGGAAGAGTAAGATTGGTATCAGCAGGTACAGGTTGTCCCCTGGATACATTACCAGCCTCCATCTTCTTTTGTTGTGCAAGATTTTCTGAGCCTGGTGTGGTTTGTTGGTTGAGCAAATCTCCACAGATCGCTTTTCCAAGCACTTTTTCAGTGCCTCCTGGAATCCACCTGAACCTTCTGCAGACAAAACTTGGGCAGGGAGTTCCCTGACCCACCCGCTTCCAGGGATGAGCCACACCTTCCTTGGGCTGGGTTTGGCTTCTCCTGCCTTCATCCTGGGACCCTCAGCTTTGCAGTGGAGGGAGTGATGAGCCCATCTCCATTTTTACGGGGTAACTCCGTTCCCCAAACCCTTGGGCCATCTCCAGTCCAGGCTGAGCAGCTCCAGGGGCATTGCTGCTATCGCAGAATTCAGCTCTGAGGAGCTGAGGAAGCAAAAAACCAGAGCCAATTCACCATCCAAAGTGGATCATGTCCAGTTTTGGTCATCACCGGATGAGGAACAAAGTGGAAAGAGGTCTCCCAGCCCAGTGTTGCTTGAGCAGCCCCAGTGAGTGATGGGGTCTGCTCACCCCATCCCCACCCAGACAGGGTGTGCAGCTGTCCCTCAGTCCCACACACAGGGGGTTCCTGCTGTTCCTCGCCCCGCAGCCCTACAGCCAAAGCCGCGCTGCCCTGACCCCTGAGCCCCTGCAGCCACCAGCACCTGGAGCAGAGGCAGCTCCCAGGAGAAACCGGCACCTTCCACGTCTGCAGGAGCTGGGGCTGGGACCGAGGGGTCACACACCGACCCTGCCTGCAGCAGCGCCTGTGGCTGTGCAAACGGAGGCACAAGAAGGAGCTTGATGAGTGTTTCCTAAACCTGCCCATTGCCTCGGTCCCAGCCCAGCCTAACTGGGCTGAGCAGGGCTGCCTGACTGGTTTCTATCCAGCTCGGCTGGTTTGGCCGTTGCCTCGCTGGCTGCTGGCGAGACAAGTGTATTTTCTGGTTTTGCTTGCAGCAGCTTTCATGTGGGATGAGCTGCTCTGCTCCTCAGAGAGCCAGCCTGGGACTGGGGGAGCTCCTGTGCACACACAGATCCGTGGTGGTGCCGCCAGGCAGGGCCAAGGCCTTCTCACCAGTGACGTTCACTGGGAATGTCCCGGTCCCAGTCCACGCTGTCCCCTGTGGTAGCCCTGGAAGGCCTCGGCGGCTCAGCACTGCTCTGCTTCCCATGGCGGGACATGGGATGCTCATCCAAAGGGCAGCAGGGCTCCTCAGGCAGCTCTCGGTGCTGGATGGCCAAAACCTGTTTGTCCTAATGCCAGGAAGGCAGAGAATTGGCCCCATCCCTGAGAAGAGAGATCTGTCACCCCTGGAGGTGTTCAGGAAATGACAGGACGTGGCACTCAGTGCCTTGGTCTGGTGACAAGGTGGTGATGGGTCACAGGTTGGACTCGGTGATCTCAGAGCTCCTTTCCAACCAAATTGATTCCGTGATTCTATGGTCACCCCACTCCTGGAAAAGCTGATGGAGGGTTTGGGTTTGAGGAGGCTCCTTGCTTGACCCAGGGAATGTGCAACAAAGCCAGGAGCTGGATGCAGATCTCCTAAATCTCCTTTGAATCTCCTCCACCAGGCCTGGCTTCTTCTGCCAAGTCCTGTCAAGGGTCAGTGACAGAGGTGAGAGCAAGGAACCAAACCCAAGTGTCCCAGCTCCTCCTCCCCTCTGTTTGTTTCCACCAGGCTGACTCTCCACAAATAGAGGATTAATTGAGGCTGTTACAGTTAACTTGAAAGGGCCCTGCAGCATAAATTCAGGATCCTAAACACAACCAGTTTCAGGTTAGTAATTAGTGCACTTCACTCATTGCAGGTGCACCCTGGGAGCTCTGAAACAAGTACAGGATCAGCAAGAAAAATATCTGGAAGCAATGGCAGGGATTTCAGAGAACTCTCTGGCTTGAACATTGATTGGATTGCTGCTGCCTGCCTCATTAGAACGGCTCCGTTACTGGAAGGCCTTTGGGAATTGGGGCAAAATCCTGACATTTCATCTCCAACCTACAAAGTGAGGGCCCCCATAATTCCCATATTGCGGGGCTGACTGGACCCATTCCAGTGTGAGCATGGACAGGTCACTTCAGCATCTTGGGGCTCATTTTCTTCTCTGAAACAGCAGCAGGGTTTCTGTGCCTTGGAGGGTGATGGGTGTTTGCACAGAGCTTTGAGGGAAGGGCTGAGGGGATAAAATCCCTGTGCAGGGCTCTGGTTCTGCCCCTGCTTCAGGGCAGCCCCCAGGGAGCTGGGGAGCATCGTTGGGGACCAGCACCCAGCACAGGACAGGAGGAACAGGATGAATCCCAGCTCCTGCTGAATCCCCCCACGGGCAGACTTGGAGCTGCTTTGTCCGAGCTTGTTGGGTTTAATGCATTAAGAAGGAGCCGACTCCTTTCTTCCAGGAGCTGAAACCCTTCCTGAACAAAGAGACATTGTGGGATGTGATGGGCCTTCCTGGGCAGTGGGTGGCCTTTGTGCAGAGCTGGAGGCTGAAGGCTGTGCCAGGATGAGATTAGCAACCCTTGGGTGGGGAAAGTGAGTTCCTGCAAGTGTTTTTGTCTCTGGGTTTTGCACAGTGCTGTCTTTGTCCCTCTGCTCTCAGCCCCCTCTCACCTCTCCAGCGTCCTGGTGGGAGCATCCTGCTCAGGTCAGCCCTGGAGAGGGACACAGGGCTGGAGCCTTTGCTGTTCCATGCTGTGACAGTGGCTCAGGCTGCAGTGACCCCAGCGGGGCTGGGGGAGTCCCCGGTGTTGGAGCAGCACCGAGGCAGGCGTTACCTCGCCCTGGGCCTTGCCGGGAGGGGATGCCCACGGAGCTGTGCACCAAATCCCTTGTCCTCATTCTGTCTTTCTCTCAATCATCTCCCTGTGGTTTGTGATTTTCCAGCCACCCTCATCTGTGATTTCCCAGGAATTCTCTTTCTCCCCATCCTGCCCTTCCCCATTCCTTGACAACCTCCCGTTTCAGGTATGTCCAAAATTAGGCGAAGGAGGTTCTGCCTGGGGCCCTCACAGTCCCTCCTGGGGAGGTGGCCGTGGTACCTGGTGGCCAGGGCCGTGTCCTGATGCGATGGCCCAGGAATGGAGGTGGCCCTGCTGGAAGCCAGGGCAGTGGGACACGTGCAGGAACACGTGTTTATGTCCCCTGCTCCTTCCCCTGCAGCCCGTGGCACTCCCCTGGCTGACAGTGGGAGCACGGCTGTGTGCCTTCGGGTGGGTGAGCTGTAAAGGCTTTTCCAGGACCCTTCCCCCAGCCAGGAGAGCACCCAGCTCCCTGCAGAGAGGCAGAAGAATCCCGAGGTGCCCCAGCGCATCCCCACGGGAAGGGCCAAGAGCAGAGGCAGGCAGGACATTGCCCCAGACACCCACACAAGGGTGGAGGTGTGCAGAGCTGACACAGCCCTGCACTCACACCCTGCCCTGGCACTCTGCACACGGAGGAGGAACATTTCCACTGCTTCCAAGGGGGAACGTTCTGGGTGAGGTGACTCATTCCCAATATTTTTGCTGTGTGCATTAGCAGGGACCGGCAGGTAGGCTTGGAAAAACAGGAGCAATCTGCTGCAGCTCCTGCAGGATACTCTGACCTCACTCCCGCTGGGTGGTGAGCAGCACCGGGGGTGGCACAGGAAAATAAAACCATGGAGCTGCTGGAGCCAGTCCAGGGGAGGCACCAGGATGATCAGAGGGATGGAGCAGCTCTGCTGGGAGAGCTGGGATTGTTCAGTCTGGAGAGGAGAAGCCTTGGGGTGAATTAATTATGGCCTTCCAGTGCCTGAAGGAGCTACAGGAAAGATGGAGAGAGACTCTTTACAGGGGATGGAGGGACAGAACACAGGGAATGGCCTCACGCTGCCAGAGGGCAGATTTAGATTAGATATTAGGAAGAAATTCTTCTCTATGAGGGTGGGCAGGCCCTGGCACAGGGTGCCCAGAGCAGCTGTGGCCACCCCTGGATCCCTGGCAGTGCCCAAGGCCAGGTTGGACGGGACTTGGAGCATCCTGGGACAGTGGGAGGTGTCCCTGCCCATGGCAGGGGTGGCACTGGATGATTTTTAAGGCCCCTTCCAGCCCAAACCAGCCGAGGGTTCTATGGTTTATAATGGTGTGATGGGCATTTTGTTTCACACAGGCCATGTTGGGAAGAGTAAAGGAAGTGGCTTCATGAGTCTGAGCCACCCTCTGACAGCCAGAGCTCTTGGGCTGAGGCTCAGTCTCAAAACCAAAGGCAGCACAGTAAATCACCCATGATGGAAATAACGTGCCTCAGTGGGCAGGTGGTGCAAGAGGGTGTGGAAGATGAGGGTGAGGGTCTGGCAGCAGCCCCTGTGATGCCAGCGGGGCCGGGTGTCCCCCGTGTGGCAGTTCAGTCCCACAGGAATGAGCTCAGCCTGCCCACAAAGGGCACTGGGATCACCCCAGGAGAGACAAGACAAGGTCAGAGCTGCCAAGGAATAGGGGAGGGGGCACCATAGAGGGGCCACAAAGAGCCCCTGTGGGACAGCCTGTGGTAGCTGGGACCCCCTTTAACTTTCCAGTGGGAATTTCTCCATGGTCAGTTCCCTGTTGTTCTCCTGCAAGGAGCAGCAAATGCCCCCAGGAGCTGCTGGTCAGTGAGACCCCAGGACAGTGATATCCACGGCACGGCTGAGCCCAGGACACAGCCTGGGCTGGAGCACCAAAACCCCCGGGGAAGGAGAAACCAGCGTGAATATTTCGTGTCTTTATTCACAGAGAGCCAATATTAGTGAAACCTGCCTGACAAACTGCCCCCTCAAGGCTGCAGAAATACCTTTTCCATCTGCAAATGGGCTGTTAATAGGAGGAGATTTAGTGGCTCCAAATGCACTCCCGGAGCATTTGATAAAAGTGTGTGGGAGCAAAGTCCAGAGCCTGAGCTAATACCTCTCTGCTGGATCAGAAACACTCGTCTAGACTCTGGCAGGATGCAAACAGTGCCGGAGCTACTGCTGGGGAGGCTCGGGGCGCTGCTGGGTCACTGCCCCAGCACTGCTGGCTCTGTAGCGGGGGCTCTTTATACCCAGTAGGGGCTTGTCTAAAGCTTGGTGATTCATGAGACAAAAATATGGTCTAGAGGATATATGGTGTTGCTTCAGCACTGGAAAATCTAAGATAAAGGCCAGAAATATTTTAAACTGAACTCCAGCGAGCGCAGAGATAGGGAAGGACGTTAGGGCTTCTTGCATGTGCCAAAAATAGAGTACATCAAGGAAAACAGCCTGGAACAATGGTGCAGGAAAAGCTTATCTCCAGGAGCAAAGGAGCACAGGTTTCTTTAAAAACTCCAACAAAACAAAACAAAACGATGACCTTGCTCTAGATCCTGATTCCCAGCTTTCTAATGCAGCTCTCCCAGACCCACCAGAGCTACTGAGGATGCAAAGCACTGAGGGTGGAGGTGGCTCGCCTGGCCGAGCAGGGCTGGCCACACGTCAGTGCTGATGTGGTTCAGTAGTGAAAAGTGGAAATACAGAATTTAATCTTCATTGCCACAGCTCCATAAACGGGAGCAACCTGAGGAGCCCCGAGGTGAAATCACCCCTGGTGCCAGTGCAGGCAGCTCCCAGCTGCTGAGGAGGGGTCAGAGGCGATGCCGTGGGCAGGGTGAGGTGTGTGAGCCGTCAGCAAAGGCAAAGCAAGGTCCTGGCCCAGTCTCAGTCAGGATTTGCCACAGCTTCCTGAAAAATCTCTGGTCATGTCTACCCGCAGACAGTGCTGTCCATCGGGAGGGTGCTGCAGGAGGCAGCCCTTGCTCACTTCTCTGGGTGGGGGGCCTGGAAAATCACCAACCCCTTCTGCAAACCTGAGAGGGCAGGAGCACCAGGTCAGGCATCCATCCAGGAAGGAATGAACACAACCTGAGGGGTGTTTGGGTAGGACGAGGTGGGATGGACAGCAGTGGGTCCGGTGGGATGAGCTGGGATGCACAGGGAGATGCTGGGTGTGGGGGGATGAGGTGGGATGGACAGCAGTGGGTCCGGTGGGATGAGCTGGGATGCACAGGGAGCTGCTGGGTGTGGGGGGATGAGGTGGGATGGCTGGAGCTGCTGGCTCGCAGGAGGGCTGGTGGCCTGGAGGGGACAAGCAGGTCCTTTGGGCACTCCCTGGCAGCCCAGGGTGGATGTGGCTGTGGTTCACAGCCCGTGACAGGACAGGGAGTGCTCCCTGCCAGCAGGATGTGGCTTTGCCATTGCTCCCATCTGTCGGTGTGGGCAGAGGTGGGAGGAACACCCGGGCACCTGCCCAGGCGGCACTGCCCAGTCCCACACCCCCCCGCCAGTGCCACTGCAGGGCACCCACACACCTGGGCGAGGTGGGCAGGGGAGCCTCTGGCTTTGGGATGTGCAGGAGCAGATCCACAGATCCGTGGGGCCCTCAGCCCCGTGCTGAGCACCCACCCTCAGCTGGACAGACCAGGGTCCATCAGGCTCTGTCCTGTCCAGTGCTGTGCAGGGCTGCAGGTTTGAACCTGCTTTGCCTTTAATTGCTCCAGCCCAGCCCCGTGAGTGAGGATTCTCCCTCCCAGCCCCAATTCCATGGATGTACAAAGCTTCCATGGGTGTACAAGGCTTCCATGGGTGTACAAGGCTTCCAGCTGCTGACAGACGCGGCTCCTCACAGGCAGCAGGGCAGGGTGGGACAGGGACTGTGGGCATGGGAAGCACCACAGGGACAGTGTGAGGTGCCCGTGGGCACCAGGGCTGGAGGGACCAGCTCGGGATTTGCTCCCCTGGGCTGGGGCGATGCTCGAGGGGCACCTGCTGCAATCAAGACACCACAAAAACCCTGGCGAGTGCAGTATCGTGAGGATTGTGTAAATATTTTGATTAACTTCACCTTGAATCTACATGAAGGGGAGATTTTTATCGCGTTTACTGACAAAACAGCTTTTTTTTTTTCTTTTTCCGGGAGGGAGGAGGAGGAGGATGAGTAACTGCTAGAGGAGAATTCCTGCAGTGATTTCACAGCAGATGAAAGCAGCCAGATAGGAGCTGCTGCTCCCCGGAGCAAGGGGACAGCCACCCCCAGCAAGTGCTGAGCAGGGAGGACTCAGAGTTCCTGGTGACTGGGGCATGTTTGGTATTCCTGTCTGCTCAGAGCCGACACAGGAGCACGGGGCAGCACAAGGAGCGTGTCCAGCCCCACGACAGCTCCCGGCCCTGGCTGCCTCCTCCCGCAGCTCACACGGTTCGTTTGAAGGGCCCGGGTTCAATCCCTGTGTGCTGGCTGGCAGGGTGTCCCTGGAATTGGCACAGCCTGGGAATAACCCCGCGCTGGGCTGGGGCGGGGGCGATGGGCTGGGCAGGGTGGTTCCTCTGCCCCTCTCCCTGCCAGAATTCCCCAGGGAGCTCCGTCGGAGGGGACAGCAGGTGCCCAAAGGGCCGGAGCAAGATCGTGACTAATGAAGATGGGATGGGCGGCATTTCCCTCAGCAGTTTAGCCTTAGTGAAAGCCACGGCAGAGGAGACTGTGGAGGAGGCTGGAAACAGGGAACAGATCCAGAGCTGAGGCATCGCCAGGGCCTGGATCAGTCCAGGGGTGTGGACGGAGACAGAACTGCAAAGCTTCACACCTCGTCTGCATCCCCAGCCCCGGGGATTGCCAAGCACTGCCCGGAGGGAGCTCCGCGGCTCCTCACTCACTCCGCAGCCCCGCGGCCGGGAGGATGGGCTGGGATGGCAGCGGGATGGCAAAGACGTCGCCCCTCAGCCCACCCCGCTGTCATCCCCGGGAGCATCCAGGGGCTCCGCCGAGGGTGACACCCTACAGAACCACGGACACCTCCTGCGGCCCCACTTCCCTATTACTAAAAGCACCAAGTTCATCTTCATTTCCTCTGGCAGAGGCTCCCTGGGGCAGAGCCCAGCACCCAGCACGGCCAGGGACAGCTTTGGCTCCAAGGCCACAGGGACTTCGAATCTCCTCTGTAGTGTAAACATTTGTGAACGCTTTGCAGGAAAGATCTCACTGTGCCTTTTGCTCTGAATAGAAGAATGGATTTAATGAAAATATGGTTCAGGGCGTGAAAAGGTGTTGGGGCAAAAGTGCAAAACCTTTGGTAAGACCCCCGAAAAAGAGAAGTTAAACCATTTTTCCCAAAGGGTTTTCTTAAGGGGAAATTTGCTTCCACCTCAATCCAACAAAAACACGGAGGCATCTTTTGGTGCATTTTCTGTGCATTTTATTGCTGTAGGGGTGTGTGAGAGAGAGATGAGTGCAGTGGTGGAGAGCTGATGGGGGCGCTGGGGACGCTCAGGGGTTGGCTGTCCTGAAAGCAGCCCACAGTGTCTGCACCAGGACTTTGGGGGCAATTCGGGTCTTTTTCTTTGCTGGAAGAAAGCCCCAGAAGGTGCCCTCAACACATGGGGGTGCAGGGGCTACAGCCTTGCTGGCGAATTAAACAGTTCTGGGGAAGACCCTGGTGGCTGCTCCCCGGGGTGTGTTGGCTGTGCAGCCCCTGGGACACAGCTCGGAGTGAAAGGTGTCCCGGGGGCGAGGCCACCTCGATGGCACGGGTGGCACCGGCACAGCCCGCGGGTCCGGAACGTCTGGAATGTCACGGAGAGCAGGGGGACACAGCCCCATGATCCGCAGTCCTCGTTTATTGCTCAATCCCTTCTTGTCGAGAGATGGCTGAGATGAGGGCAGGGACCGAGCTGCTCCCGGGGCTGATGAGCCCTGCCCGGCCGGGAATGCTGGCAGGGAATGCCTGGGATGGCTGTCCTGAGAGGTGACTCACGGCTGGGGCTGCTTCTCGTGCTTTAGAGCCTGCAAACTCAAAACCCCAAAGCCCCCAAAACCCACAAACCGCGGAGCTGTGGCGAGGGAACAAAGAGAGCTGTGCCGGTGCAACCTGCAAAGCAATCGGGCACTCCGGGGATGGGCACTGCCCCACCCGCAGCCCTGGCACGGGGAAAGAGGGGAGGATGGGGAAAATGAGATTTGCGACCAGCCCTGGCCGGTGAGGGACTCTTTCAGCTCCCTAAAAAGTGGCAAGGTGGGGGTCAGGCTCTTCACCCGGGCAACCAGTGGCAGGACAAGGGGAACCCTTCATCCCCTGTTTGGCCCAGGTGCATTTTCAGAATGAATCAGTTTTGGTGGCTGTTTTCTCTCTGCCATACTGTGTTTGCCTCCAGCCTGGCAGTGCCCTAAGAGCGAGGAGCTCCTCATCCTTTTAGAGAGAAAGTAAATTTAGTTCAGTAATTGCTGCATGAGGAACGTGTTTGGCCGTGGCTCTACGGGTCCAGTGCCTTGTTGGCAAGACTTGTGCTGACTGTCACACGTGGGAACCCCTCACCTTCATCTCAGGGCTTCTTGGTCCCAATCCCACCTGCTCTGGGGACAGATGATGTGCTAGTGGGGGGTGCAAACCAACACCCCAGCGTTGTGCAGACAAATCCAGGCTCAGCTGTGCCCCAGCCCCAGCTGGGCACCCCCTCAGACCCTGGGTGCTCACCCCAGTTCTGCTCCTATTCCCAGATTCCAGCCCTCACTTCCCTTCCCCTGCACTCCCCCTGGAGTGTCCCTCACTCTGTCCTGTGGCTGCCCCTGCACCCCACAAGGAAAGAATGCAGCTTAGCAAAAGCAAGGCAGGAGCAAAGCAGAAAAAGAGCAGTTTTGTATTATTTTCTTTTCTGGGCCATTTTGAATTAATTAAGGAATGTGATCTAAACTATAAATACCCTCCTTCACGTATGATTTATGGCCTGTTTGTTCTGGATTGGTATGTGCTTAATCTCTAATTGTGAGCCCACCATCTGTTTTTATTGATCTGCTTGCCAGGAGAGTTATTGCTCTCCTTGGCCTTATATGGGAAAATTAGGTATGTGGTGAGGGAGCCAGAGCCGGGGCTGCCCTGACGTCAGCCTTGGAGCCGCTGGGGATTGTGCTTCCCAACATTGCTCCGGCCTCGTGCTCCTGCCAGGCTCCCTTTACCGTGTGAAACTGCAGCTCAGGGGTCCCACAGAGCCCCGTTATCTGCGGGAGCATCAGCCCACCCCAGCATCAAATCCCCCCTCAGCCCGTCCCAGCTCCCTCTGCATCAATCCCCCCTCAGCCCGTCCCGGCTCCCTCTGCATCAATCCCTTCACTGCCTGGAATGGGTTTGCTCTTCAAAAAAAAAAAAAAAAGAAAAAGGGGGGGGAAAAAGAGGCTGGCGTGGCCTTGGGGTTTTTTGGCTGTAAATCAGGAT
>VZTE01005320.1:396911-433150 GCA_013397775.1 Eulacestoma nigropectus | reverse complement strand
TTTTCTCCAGGCTGAGCCTTCCCAGCTCCCTCAGTTGGTCCTCATGCTCCAAGAGCATGAAGGCAGGAGAGAAAGCTGCCTTTGGGCACATTGTGGGCTCCCTGTACAGGGCAGGAGCTGTTCCCACGGAGCCTGGATTCTCCAGATGTTCTTGTGCAAGCAAATGACCACCTGAGTGCAGACAATAAATGCCTTTCAGGGATAGAATTAAACGGATGGATGGATGGACAGGGAGATGGAGGGAATGCTAAGCAGAGAGCAAACAAAATCTTAGAGAGTGAACAAGGTTGTGCCGTGCAAGGGAAGCGGCTGAGGTTTGACCAGGAATCCATGGATCCAAGCCCACGCACCCCTGGGCAAAGGGAAAGAGGCAGGGAGTGGAGAGCAGGCAGCAGCTCTGGGTCCTCGCTGGCTGCCTGCACTTGGGGTTGTTTTACAGTTGATTTATACGTGTAACAGGCAATGTTTCTCTGCTGTCACTGACATTAGGAGCTGAAATGCTGTAGAAACAAATGGCCATTTGTCACTGCAAATGAAGTCTACTTGCTCCTTCCTTTTGCCTTTCCCTTTCAGCTGGCCAAGCTGAGGGCAGCCTGGAGAGGGTGGAGTTGAGGAGAGCCTTTCCCCTTGCCTACACACATCCCATCAGGCACAGCCAAGGGGGCATAGCCAGGATGCACTCCCTGGAAGATGAGCAAACAGCCCAGAAGCTTTTTGGCTGCTGGGAGCAACTTGTCCTCCTTCCCTCGAACACTGGGCTGGGCAGAAGATCAGCGACCTCCCCTTGGCTCAGCTCCCTTGGCTTTAGGCTGCTTGTCTCCCTGCCAGGAAGGTGCTGCAGGCACTGCTCTGTCCTGCCAGCTGTGCCTGGCCATCTCCAGTAGCAGCTGGCACGAAGCCTCCTGCCACCCTTCAGCAACCACTCACCCAGCCCACGCACTCCCCTGTTCATCCCAATCCCACAAGCCACCTGATTTATCCTTAGCATCCTGAACCCCACTATCTCCCCAAACCTGCACTTATTTGTGCAAAGGAGCACAAAAAGAGGGGAGCCAACAAAAGTCCCCTTTCATGAGGATGTCATCCAGCAGCCACCAAAGAAGTGGGCATGCCATGTGGCTGGCCCAGCTGTCTCCAAAACCCCATCCCTAACCCCTATGTGTCAATATCGAGGAAGACTTCTCGAGCAAGCGGAAAAGAAGGAAGGAAAGGAAAGGAGGAATTTATTAGCAAGGAAAGCAGGCTTTTTGTCTGCAGCATGTGGGACAGGTGGAGACGTAGCGCAGACGGGCAGCAACCAGAGGGCTGCAGCTCAAAGGCAAGTGGCCGCAGCAGGAGGAGCTGGTACTTTATGAGGGTTGTTAAAAGTTTGGGATCAGCTGGGAGGGCAATTTGGATTTCAGTACTAATTGCATCCATTCTGATTTACCACAGAAGATTCAACTCCTGGCATTTTGCGTTCACTCTGAAATGCTGGCATAGCTGGAAGTTGGGGAAAGAGGAGACGCAGTAACAATCACATTGTTTAGTGTCTGACGGCCTTACTAGCTAAACATCTGCTTGAAATATTAATAACTGTCAGATGGGAACAGCTCGGGGGCTCTATACAGTTTCACACCATCTGTTTGTAAAGTAAACACACTTACGCACAGGCACATACACCCAACTCTTTTGTCCGGGCTTTTATCCTCTGAATGGGCATTCCTGCACAGACGGGAGACATGGGGCTGTGCCTTGGGAGAGCAGGGGGACAAGGAGGGGGCAGGAGGGCAGCTGGAGCAAATTCACTGGAGAGGGAGCCAAGCAAACTCATCGATCACTAATGGTAGTGGTAGTAACACACCTGAAGTGTAGCAGGGGGTTTGGTGCTCCCTGCTGTGATACTCCCCATCCCAAAGGAGCTTTGATGGCTATTCCAATCGTCTTTCAGCACCAGGTTTTGTTGTGGTTCTTGCTCTGCCCCACACTGGCACTGACATCGCTCTCATGCACCAGGAAATGTGTCCTCCATGAGGATTCCAACCAACCCACAGAGGAGGAAACGAGCCCTATGGAAATGCCCCCTGCTATCACCACCACCTCTGCCTGCCTCTGTTCGGCTGCCAGCCATGTAATACCATGCTCTGCTAAATAGAGCCATTCCCCTCCTTTTCCATCCTTCGCCTTTTTAATGGCTCGACCAACCTCGGTTTGGTTGAGGAAGATGATGCTTCCAAAGAGGGCAGTGAGAAAAGCCACACCAGGGGGACCATGACCACTGGGAACAGTATCTGCAGATTAAATGCAGTGCAGGACTCTCTTTGAATTCCTGGTATGGTAGGAAACACATACACATCTCCCAGAGAACAGGAAAGGTCAAGACATCTGCTCCAAAAGCCCATGAGAAGGCTACACCCCACCACCAGCATCTCCTAACGCTCCCTTCCCAGGCTACCCCTTGGTGAGGGACACCTCAGAGCCAACACACGTGCCAAGGACTGGGCAAAGGGAGCTGGGATGCTCCTACTCACGTGGACCTGGAGGACAGTGGTGCCCACGGTGGTGTTCTCGAAGAGGCTGACGTTGTAGAGGACCTTGCTGAACACGGGCCGGTTGTCATTCTCGTTGATGAGGTTGATTTTCACCCGCGCGAAGCCAACGTGATCCGGGACGCTCTCGTTTGCGAAGAGCTGGGCAAAACGGGAAAGCAAGGGGAGGGTTGGAGACATTGGGAAGCGTGGGAGAGTTACCTGTCCTTCTTTAGTGGAGAAAACAAGGCTCTCCTCAGCTCCCTCACCAACTGAGCCAGCTCAAGGCAAACCACCAACAGAGCTGGAGCAGGAGGATGGCGAGGGTTTTGGCGCCTGATAGCAGCTCTTAAAACAAAGTTTTATGCTCTATAAAGCTTTTATGGCCCTGCTCTGCTTAAGCTCTTGCAGCTGAGCCTTTGGATGTTGGAAAGAGAAAGTGCAGAGCAAATCTCTTCCCCACCTCGTTCTTTATTATAATTTCTGATTTTTTGGCTGTTTTGTAGCGCTCTGCTGTTTCATAGTGGGGATTATCATAGAATGGCTTGGGTTGGGAGGGACATTTAAAGGCCAGCTAGTCCAACCCCTGCCATGGGCAGGGACATCTTCCACTAGACCGGGTTTCTCAGAGCCCCATCCAACTTGACCCTGAATATTTCCAGCAATGGGACATCCACTACCTCTATGGGTAACCTGTTCCAGCATTTCACCACCCCCACGGAAAAAACCTTGTTCCTTACACCTAATTTAAATCAACCATCAAAAGCCATCCCCCCTCGTCCTATTGCAACAGGCCCTGCTGAAAAGTTCGTCCCCATCTTTCTCCCAGGCCCTCTTCAAGTACTGGGCAAGAGAGAGGAAGATGGTTAATGGTCACTCTCAGGTGACGCTGAAAACCATGGCTGTCCCAGAGAGCCCAGGGGTGCAGCCTTACCGAAAATTCATAGCGAGGAATGGTCTCGAAGTCCAGCGGCACTGCCACGCGGACACGGATGTCTGCCTTCCCCTGGATGGAGGTCGGCGAGATGATGAAGTGGTTGGAGTTGTTGCCCACCAGGTAAACCTCAAAAACGCTGTTGGGTCCCTGGGAAGGGGAAGAGCAAGGCTGGTGTTTTATACAAAATCCATGTGCACATGAGAGGAGTGAGAATGCATCCCTGGGATGACCCCGCACAGCACACAGAGGGGAAGTCCCTTTTGCTGGTGGAAGGTTCACACACCACACAGGGCGTCACGCACTGGGATTTCACTGCCTCAGGCTGGCGGCACAGCATGGGTGCCTCTCCCATGCAGAAGGCTCTTTCCAGTAAGGCAGCTCAAACAAGGAACTGGAAAAACTCCTCCTTTCCCAAAGGCTGGCAAAGCAGCAAAGCCACCAACATACCAGTAACTTTCAGAGCCGTGCTCTGAGCACGGCCCCCTTCCCAGAGCACGGCCCAGCAGAGCACATGAAAAGCAAGCTCAGAAGCTGCCAGAGATGAATTTCCAATTTTCCCGGAATGCCCTCCCTCCTATCAGAACAAGTGGCCAATTAAATGCACGAAGGGGCACTAATAGCAAAAGCTGCCTAAGTGTGACCGCTGAGAGCAGGTGACATAAGCAGAATCTCTGCCTTGCCCTTCTCCTCGCACACCTCCACACAATCCATGGAGCTGAGGGCACACTGAGCATCTCCCAGTGGAGCCCCACAGCAGGAGCAAGCCCCAAGAGCACCCACAGAACCACACAAGGGCACCCAGTGCCTCAAGAGCCCAGCAATGCTCTGCTAGTGGACAGTGGGAGCATCTCAGGGTAGACTGGCACCTTCCACGAGCTGTTTTAGTGCCAAACTAGGAAGTGAGGGATGCTCCTGACACCCCAGACACACCCCTGGGAGGGAAGGAGCAGAGGATACAGAGAACGGCAGAAGGAAGCATTACTTCCCAAGCTATTTTGTACCTTATCCTCAGGATGTTGATTTACAACAAATGACCATTTTCCACCAGTGACAAAAAGCTGCTTCATTGAGGAATTTCTGCCTGTCTCTGCTGCCGAGCCCTCGGGATCTCTCCCATGGCCTGTGCCCTCCCTGCAGTACACGAAAGCACCTTTCGTGGCAGCGAGATGTGAGGGATTTTCTTGGAAGCCAGAGAAGAGCAAGTTTTTTGGAGGCATGAAATAAAAGTCGAAACATCAAAAGAAATCCAAGTATTTGCAGGAAGAGAGCCACGTGGATTAATTCCCCTCTAGCTGGGGACGGAGATCAGCTCCCGATACCCACTATCCCTAATTAGTAGCCCCTCGAGGGCCTCAGTCTCCCCACGTGAGGTCTGGAGAAGGGGGATACAGCTGCCTCTAGGGAGGGCTGCTGCGAGTTGCCATTTATATATTTATTCAGCTATTTATTTTTTTGCCTTGGCCCCCATGCTGCTTTCCTTGCTCCTGGTTCCCGGAGCTTGCGAGCCCCCTGCGGATGCCTGAAAGCAAATCTGAATATTCAAATTGTTATCAGCTGCCCAGCAGAAGGGCCTGGCTAAGCCCGGCTCACAGCAAGGACCCCTCACTCCAGAGGAAGCCACAGGGAGCTGCTTACATTTCCCTCACCCCCTACTACCTGCTCTTGCCACCCAGAGGAAACAATGGATTTGAAACGTGGTTGGGAAGAGGAAAAACAAGCGCTGCATCCCCGGGCTCTCAAAGGTCCTGGTGTGCAGCGATCACAGCCAAGCATCATCTCCTTGCAGTGCCAAGGATGAGGATGAGGATGTTATCAGTGACCTGCTTCATGTGCTCATTCCCCTCTCCATCCCCTGACCTCCCAGCTCCTGCACGGCTTGAGTTTTTCCCCACCACTGCAAACAAACCAAGTCCTTTCCTTCCTTTAGAGCCACAAATTAAGGAGCAGCCTGCCAAAGCTCAGCAACCCTACAATAATAAACCTGTCTCCTTCCGAAACAAACTGACCCATAAAAAACAGGTTTTGGAGGGAAGTTTGCTATCGCCCAACGCCGGGATGCAGCCACACGTTTTCCAGCTCCTCTCATCCCGTGCCAGCACTCGGGGCTCGCCCTCACCGTGGCTCGAGGCTGCTGCCTGCTGCCTCCTTCTCGGCAATCAAATCTCTCAGCCAGTGCCGTAACTGATGGAAATTTCGTGTCAATTCAGCTAAAAGACAATTGGAGCTGCAGTTGGGCATAATTACGGCTTTGTTCTCCACGTGCGTGTTCCTCGGAGTGTGTAATAGGAGCCGCGCCGCGGCCCCGCTGCCACATCAACCTCATGCCCATGCCCCGCTTCCAAAAAAGCCACCACTGGCTGATCACGCCGCATTTTTGGACAATTTGTGACAGGCCTGTTCGCCAGCCCCACGTGCCTGATACCCCTCTGAAATTCCAGGGGGAGAACCCTGGGCACAGGTGGAACTGGCAGGCAAGGGCAGAAGCTCAGGTGTGAGACGCCAGCAGGTGGGTACAGGTGTCACTCCAGAAGACTGAAGCTTCAGGTGGGACCCACTCATGCACCTGCTGTGAAATCATGCCCAAAAATCTGCTCTCCCAGCTTGCAATCCACACTCACATGGCAGAGTTCACCAAGAATCAGGAAACTCCTCCTCCTGTCAGGAGGCTGGAGCAGCCACATCAGCTGTTTCAGCTGGGACTGAGGATGGATCATCATTTTTATCGCTGCTTTTTCACCCACTTTCATCTGCTGGCTTCATCCATCACTTCTGCTCCCACCCATCCCCTTCCTCACGGGAGCACACCCAGAAATGCTTCAGGAATTATTCCACCTTCCAGCAGTCACAGCAATTATTTAGCATCCCTTACCAATGGCTACACAAGAAAACAAAGTAAAAAAAAAAAATCCAAATCCCTAGACAAGCAGACAACCCTTCCTCAACCACACCATTCCCTGAGGTGCATGGGTAGGTTGATTTCCTGCAATCATTTTCAGCACAAAGTGAACTAGATTTGAAAAAAGCAGCCTAGGAATCCTCGTTTTTGTCCTTTTCATGCTGCCTCAGTACTGGTCTGCCTTAGGGTCCCTCAGTGCAATTTGCTTTTCCAAAATGGAGAGCCCTGCCTTCCTGAAGCACTAAATCCAGTGCAACTCCAGCTTTCCTCCCAGTCACTTTCTAGGTCTGGGCTATTACCTACAACAAGCTAGAGAGGATTTAATATTCCTCATTCTGGGAAGTCTACAAAGAAAGGAAAGAGCTGAGAGTTCAGGAGTGGAGGTGAAGGAAGGGGGAAGAACAAGTTGGGTTTTTTTTGAAAGCAACTAGTGCCTTTTTGTAGGGCGTGGATAACTTACACCTGGCTCTAGTGGTCAGACACAAATAATGCTTAATCCCTCCTTTGAGAAGACAAGGCATGAAGGGGGTTATTCCCTATACCCATTTCAAAGCATTTAACTCAGAACAGCCTCTCTGGGTGTTGCCTGCCTCTCTCCCACTGCCCAGCCAGCTTGGGCTCCCAGCACTCCTCTCCCACCCAGTGCCAATAACCCTTCTGAGGGCTCACTGGGCACTGGTGCTTGTCCCCTGCATCCCTAAGGAATTCATTGGGCTGGCGGGCAATGCAGGATACCTGGAGCAAAATGCTCCCAACCCTTCTGATCCTCCTCCTCACGCTAGCAGCCCTATTCTCCCATCTTTTTGTCCATCCTAAGCATCAGTCCTTGCCTGTTCCCTCCCTCCTGGAGGAGTTTTCTCCTTCCCCGCTCTCCCCAGGTTATCTGCTGAATTCCACACACGCCTGCACAGGCGGGATCAATCCGAGGCTGCCTCGCCTTCAGCTTATCTCTGCTCCAAATGATTGATTTTCCCTCTTTAAGGGTAATTTGCTGGTGAATTCCATGTATTGCAAAAACCCCTGTGAAATCTAATTCAGCCCGACTGGCAGCTGGCACTTTTGGGAGAGAATACTTGTGCGCCGTCAATTCCCCTTTACAGTTTCTTGCCATGTAGATCATATTTATAGTGCTTGTGCCTGTCATATGCATATATATGCCCTGGATGATTCATATATTGCCACCTGCACACGCATGGGTACACAGGATATCCTGATGGGGGTCACTGGCGGAGCTCTGTGCAACAAAGAGAGCGTATTCCCATGGCCCAGATTTTCCTTGTTTTAAATTCCCCATTTACCTTCCTCGATATGCTTATTTTAGAGAATTGTTTCAAAATGATTTTAAAATGTCAGGCCATCACAGTGGTGCTTCAGACAGCCTATGCCCTTTTCTTCCTCTTCACTCAACCGTGTCGAGGAAAATCAACTGGAAGCCATGGTGGGAGAGCTGGTTTCCCTGGCATGCCCTGGGAGAGTAGGCTGCTGCTTCCCTTAACATGCATCCATGGATCTCAGAGCCATAGGAAATGGGGGATGCCCGGAAGGATGCCCTGCCCCTTTTCCTGGATGGCCAAACCCTTGCCTTCTCCCTGTGATCAAGCCACCAGGTACAGAACACCAGCATATCCAAAAAAGACATCCACGTCCCCCAAACCAGCCAGCCCAGGAGCAGATGAGCCCTCTGAATTATCACCAACCTGTTCCACAGCTCAGGGCTCCTGTTCTCAACCTGGAAACAAACCTTGCTGCAGAGCAGATAAGTCAATGTTTTAATCTTCTGCCTCATACACAGGATTTATTCCTCCCTGCTGAACTACCACAACGTGAATGAGAGGAGAACCCAACCACAGCCTGGGGGTGTCCAGTTGATTATAGCTCAGTCTAAACACTGGGAAACTTCAATGGATTTTCATAAATAGCTCTTGAATGGCTTGGGAAAGCTGTTCGAGGGTCTGCTCTCTATCTGGCAGGGAGAGGAACTCAGCTGCACAGCAATTAATGGTTTTGTCTCTTTCAGTAAGTCCTAGAGAACGCAGAAAGGAAAACCAGCACACTTGGTTGAACACCTCTTGGCTGCATCCACATGTGGGGCCACCTCAGCTCGACCCGGCTGCATCCCTCTTGAGAAGCTCCCCATTCCACCTTGCACCCCCAGCCAGCTCCTCCTGGAGCAAGACCAGGGTCACATTTAGGGGATGGAAGCTGGGAGTTTGCAGGGGCTGGACTCCAAGGCAGGGCTTCTCCTTGGAGATACTTGCTTGGGTACCTTGTCTGAGAGGTTAATGCCAGCCGAGCTGCAGAAAGGCACTTACAACACAGAGGGAAATCCAAGCACAGGCTTTCAGTGTCGTCTTGTGAGCCTCGGAAATGCATTTTTAAGTGCTTTGCTGAATCGTTTAATCTGACTCTTTCCAAAAGCCATCATTTCAGTTTGTGCAGAACACACCAGAAGAAAGGAAGACCAAAAACCCCACAGTTAAAAAAAGGCTGTGTGGGCCTGCTTATGAAAAACCTTGTTTAACAGCCCTGGCAGCCCACACGGTGTGTTTTAAAGGCCCAGCTCTACAAAGGCACAATGACAGGAAGGCTCCCCAAAACCACCCAGCCCCACAGGACCCCTGCACAGAGCAAGGTCCAGGCATGGGCTGCTCCAGCCCAGCAGGACCTCAACAAGCTGGAGCGCTGAAGGAACAGTGCCTGAATTTTCTGGAGGGACCAGAACAAGGCTGGAGGGCTTGGCTCAGGAAAGAAACAAATCTGCCAAGGGACTCTCCCAGGACTTAATGACATAAGTTGGGAGGCAGGAGACAAACTCGAGCAAAGTGATCTTCCCAAAAACTCCAGTTTTGACTTCCTGTGTCTCAACCCATCTGCTCTCATTTATTTCTCTCTCTGCTTTCCCTGGAGATGTGTATAATTCTCTTCTTTTTTCCCTCTGCCCCTTACACAGATGAGTCATGTCATCTCCAGCATGAAGCCCGTGCTGCCAGAATAGCTTCTGTCAGCCATGTCCTCAGTCACATCCCTGCCTGAAGACCTCGGTCCTTGCCAAGACATCCCTCTACCCCTGCATCCACGGAGAGATGAGAGAGCCTGGTGCCATCTCAGCTACCTCAAATCCAGATGGTTTGTAAAACCCTCACAGCTCTCATGGGGTACTTGTGCATCCAAAATATCACTGTCAGGCAACTATCTAACCTTTCTGTAGTTTTTTCACTGAAAGTTGGTGGAAAATAGAGTTCAGAGTTCTGGAAATACTTCTCTGGGAAGCAGTGCTGGCTGCAGGTGCAGTCCTACTTCTATCTCATACACATCTTTTCCACAACCTGGGCATCTTCTCCTCATTTTTCCCCCCAAAGTGCTACCTTGATGGTTAACCCAGTTGCAAGCATCCATGAGAGGAAACAAGAAGATCCATTGCAGCATAATGCAGAAAAAAAAAGTAACCAATTGCTTATAACTTTTCTCCCTCCAGATATTCCAAGAATCAGCTCTCCTCTGCTTCTTATCAGTGAAAATAATGCCATGGTCAAAGCAATCCATGCTAATAATATGATATAATATGATAGTCTCTGAAGATGTGTACAGTGAAACTCCTTCAGACTCCCTTAGCACAAGAGATCCTCTCTCAGCAGTTTTAAAAATCTCAGCCAATTCTTTTGGGGAAATCTCAGGAAGTTAAAGAAATACATCAAAAGGACGGCATCTGTTTTTTGCTGGTGTGATGGGGAAGGCAAGGCTATTTTTTATTCTCCCATTTTAAAATTAGCAAGGCTGAAAAGTGAATTCTTGAATGGGAGTCACTCCAGTAAAATGAGCTTTTAACCAGAAGTAATGACAGATCCTTCATCCTGGTGGCACAAACAGAAGTGTTACAATGCCCTTCAAGAATGGATCTGCTGACATCTCTCAGAAAGCACGACAGCGGCTCTATTCAGAAACTATCCTAAGCATCTGTCATATCCGTATCTTCTTTATTAGCAATTGACATTTTCAAGAAAAAACAGTCTCTTTATCTGCTTAATAGCTCATCTGCACCTCTTCAGGCTGAACTCATAACTCCTGGATGGTGACATCATGTCACCAGCAGATTATTAGTTCTGTGTCATAATCACTTCAGATGAAAAAAAATGGGATTTCTGGGTGGCTTGACGAGACGGGGTGAACTCCACCCAGGGCTGGGGAATAGCAAATACATCTTCTGAGCCAGAAAAGGCATCTTAAAAGACGCACATTTTAACTGACCCACCAGGATTTTGGGGGTCAGGGGAGGATGTTCTGTTTCTCATTACCTGAAGCATCAGGAAAACATCCTGATGATGTTTTTCCAGGATGCTGGACAGAGCTCTGAGCCACCTGGTCTAATGGAAGGTGTCCCTGCCCGTGGCAGGGGGTTGGAACAAGATGATCTTTCAGGTCCTTTCCAACCCAAACCATTCCATGATGCCATTTATTCTGACAAACCCTCTCCCCTCATCTCCTGCTCAGCCTGAAGAAGAATGGGAACAGCAGGAGCCTGCAGGCAGAGCCTTTCCAAGGGATTTTGGACAGCTCACCATGATGTGTCAGCACTTGTTTGGAGCAGACACCCAGCAGTGTGGCAGGGCTGGGGGGGGACCAGCACACAGGAGCAGCCACATGTGAACTGCACAAGTCAAATAATCAGAGTAATTGAAGGCTGGGAGCCCAAGGCTGGAAAACACGCTGCAATCCCTAACAGGGCACGGATCAGCACATGACAAACAGGAGCTCCATTGACACGTGGGAGGAACAAGCCTCCCATGCTCCTGGCTTGTTTGCAGTGATGAACTGGTATCCCAGTCCTCCCCATACTGATGGACATCCCTTACCTCCTCTCTGACAGCAGCAACACCCGTCCCTCATGGGGCAGAGAGCTTGGGGCTCCTGTCTTCCCTGTCCCTGGCAGGTCACCTAGGAGCCCACAAGAAAAACTCCTTTGCTAAACCACACTGGATAAGCACTGCTCGACAAGAGCCCTCAGAAGCAGGCGGGGATCAGCCTCCCAGACAATCCTATTTTTTGGCTCTCAGGGGCCGTACAATCCTGACTGCATTAGAACTCGTGCCATGCCTGCACCCTGGGGAGGGAAACTGGACCTGGGGTACACAGCAAAGAGAGCAATGGCAGCAGTAAGAACTGAAAACCTGGATGCTGGGACAGAACCATGCACTTCATCACAGGTTCTTCAGTGACTTCTCCACTGCACACCCCAAAAGCAAACCAGTGCTACCCCATAAAGGAGGGACAGGATACCTCACCTCATCCTTGTCCTGCACCTGGATGAAGAGGGGAAGGGCAAAGCCCACCTGGGCCAGCTCTGGGATGGCCACGCTGTACTCGGAGCTGTTGAACTCGGGCGCGTTGTCATTGACGTCAATGACCAGGATGTTGAAGGTGGTGGTGACGCTGGCGTTGGAGGGAGTGCGGTCATCGTTCAGCTCTGTCCCCTGCAAGGAGAGAAAACCGGGGAGCCTTTATTTTTCAGAAAGAATAAATAGAAAGTGTGCGTGGTGCATGGTGTGGTGAGAGACTCTTGCAGCTTCTTCTTCCTTCACTGTGCCACGGAAAGATGCCCAACTGGCTCTTGCATTGTCCCATTAACACACAGAGATGTTGGCCCAGCTCTCCCATCACCCATGCTTTGGTCCCACAATACTCTCACAAAACTTCCCAGGGGTTTAACATTTCCCTTGGGATGGCTATGGCCAAGTTCTCACTTGCCTCTATCATGCAACAGGTTGGCAGGATCTGGAGTCACAGAAGAACAAGAACAAGAGTTCTCTGCCACAAGCATTTAAACAAAAAAAAGTCCATTGTGAGATGCAGGGGACAGTCCACAAAATAATGGAAGGCTCAATAGAGCAAAGAGCACTCCTGCTCTCTCCTCTGCCACCCCTGAGGTGGGGCTGGGAGCTGACAGTGAACCACACAGTATGCTAAAAAACATAGGGATAGAAAACTAGGGCACCAGAGGAAAAGAAGATTTAGACCTTAAAATAGGTTCGGCAACACGTGTCTAAATACAGAGCTGAGTCATGAGTCCACATCACACCTCTGTCTCAAGAAGGACTTTAATTCTGCCTTCCCAAAAGGAAAGAGTGCAGATTTTAATGCCAGAGAAGCAAGACTCGTGGAACAGCCTTTTCAAGCCGAGTCCCTCCTCTTGTCCTTTGGATAATCTTGCTTTGCTGTGGGCATGGAAAAGCAACGCTATCACGACCCACACGGCTCATTGCTATTCACTGCTTCTGCACACAACAGCAGAACAGGCTGATCCCAGCGAGGAGCAATCCAGCTGTATTTTCACTGTGTGCTCCAGGATGAGAGCAGCAGAGAACATTTTGGGTCCTGGGGATGCGGGACACAGAGAGCTGGCATTTGCGGGAGGATGCGAAGTTTGTGGGGAGAGGACATACAAATCTACCAGATCAACAGAATATGGTTGGAACTTCATTATCATGCAGGGAGGAAAACGGGCAAGTTTTCAGGCTCAGAAACCCTTCCAAGATTAAACAGATATATTTGTCCCTATAAAAACCAGACAATCCTCCCTCTCTTGATTTTTGAAACTATAAAAGCCTGAATGAAAAGATACCAGGGATGGGTGAGGATCTCTTCCTCACACACAAAGCCTCACGGTATGAACTGTGTCTGGGACCTAGAGGGGTTTCTTGTCCCTTTGCCCCCCTCCAAGAAAGCATCACCCTTGCCAAAACAAGAAGGCAATGTGCTGGCTGCCTCCCTCCCAATCAATGACCCTTCCTATGCTGCTGATTTTTCCCCACCCTGACCCAGCAGAATCTATACTTCTAAATGTGTTTCCAGCCAGCTGCCCAGCTTGGTATTGATTTTAATTACTGTGAGCAGAGCCAGAGAGCTGCTCTCAGGTGGGGCTGGTGGGGCTGGAAAGCCATGCTCCAGTGCCTTTTCTTGACAAGGCAACTTCCAGCATCACTCCCTCCCCGTGCCGGGCAGGCACGGATGATGCCCTGTTACACCACTGCCTGCTGACGAGACAAAATGTCATGTTTATCCAGGGTTTTGGTGGGGAGAAAGAGAGGAAAAAGGAAAAAGTAGGCACAATTCAGGTGCCTGAATATGTGTCTGGTGCTATATGCAACCTTGGGGTATCTGCATGCTGCCAGCAAACACAGCCACAGGCAGGACCCCAAAAATGCCCTTGTACATCCATATTGAGTGAATCGTGTTTTGGGTCACCAGACAAGAGGGCTGTGTTTAACATCTCACCTGCCTTGGCCAGCACATCATGGCTCTGGATGCCCAAGAGAACAACATATCCCAGGTCTGCAGCGCTACCTGGAAGGAGCTGTCCCCAGGCAGGATGCCCTCCCCATCCTGCTCTGTCAATGTGCTTCCTGGCTGGAGGAGGGCTCACCTTCACTGTGAGGATGAATCCAGCACTGTAGAAGGGATTTTCCCGGTCCAGGGGCCCATTCAGGGTTAAGGCTCCACTGATGTAGTCCAGTGCAAAGATGCTGTTTGTGTTACCTGAGAAAAATAACAGGAATGTGAGCACGAGCAGCTGGCACAGCTGATCCCAAAAAGTGCTGGTGCTAACAGAGGGAGGGAAGCAGGAGGACATGAGCTCCAAGCTGGGGACAGGCTGCACTGGGCTCTAGGAACTTGGCACACCATTCCAATGTGCTTTAAAATGTCATGGCTCTAACACTCCTCTCCTCCCCTCACCTGCCCCAGCTTAGGGCTCAAAATGGGGCGCTCCCTCCATAGCCAAAAGCTGCCACTTCTGGAAGCAGCTGAAGAATTTCAAAGGGTTTTAGTTATTAAAATATGCAACAGCAACGCTGAAAGCAGGACCGAATCCAGCTGCTCCCCTCTGAGTGACCACCTGCATTCGCAGGGTACCGTGTTCCCGGGGTGGGCATGGTCTCTCTCCTAAAATACAGGAGTTAAGAGACATCAGTCCAGGATAATCACAGGGAGGCACAGATGGACCAAGCTCACAAGGAATTCTCCACATAACAGGCGGTGGTTTAGCTGTGGGACCTCTTGCCAGAGGGTGCTGAGGGGGATACAAGTCCACGTGTATTCAAGGAGAGGATGCAGAGCTTAAAAAAAGAAAAAAATTCTATCAAGTAATAGAGAGGCCTCATAAAGCTCAGGAATTTCTTAGCTGGATGTATTTGAAGCCAGTGAAAGAATCAGCAAAGTAGGGTAGGCACTAGCCCTGCTTTTATGCTCTTGCCAGATGCGTTGACCTTGTGCAGCTGCCTGGTTTTCCTCTACTGGAGCCAAATTTGGCCCCTGTGCCTGTCCCTACATGAAAGCAACCAACCAGGATGCCACAGAGGGCTGGGCTGCCTCCACAGACCATCCCATCCCCAGCTTGAATCCTCCTCTGCAATTAGACACCCAGAGAGGATTAAGACAACACTCGAGTCTCATGGCCAGCAGATACTAAAAGGACAATGTCCTGCTCTGGGAATGCACTTGTGACAACTCCAGGTGCTCTCCTTGCGAGCCAGACAAAAGCAAGCAGTTGGTGTGTGGAGCCTGGGACACCTGACACCAGCCTGACACAAAACCAGAGCAGGCTGCTGAATTAGTGATGACCAAGGAGGTTATATCCAGGCATATGGTCACCCACAGCTGCCCTCAGCATCTCAAGGCATGCAGAAACTCCTGATCCAGACCCAGACGGGAGCCAGGAAACCCTGCAGGTACATTCCAGTCATCCCAGTCAAAAGGAAGTAAAAAATAAATCCTGTCTTCTCAATACATCTCAGCACGAACGAAACATACACAGCATTTGTCATTTTCCTGGAAGGGAGCTGCAAGACAGATCTGCTGCCACAGAAAGTTGTTTCCCATCACTCAGCATCCACCTTGTTCCCTTCCAACCTCTGTTTGATCGCAGCTGCACCTTTCTCAGGACAGCCAAAGCCTCCAGGTCTGGTCATCCCCTCGCTCCCACCCCAGGAACCACCTGGCCTCTACTCTCTCTCCCAGAGCCCTAAGTGCCTAACACCTTCCTCCCCATTACTGAGCCATTCTCTCTTCCTTCTGGACCGAATTCCTCCCTTCCTGTCCTTGGTCCTCTCTTCTCTCCATCCGAAATGCCCCACTGATCTCTCACCAGCTTAATGAGCTGATGCCAGGCTACTTAAAATATTAGCAGAGGCCCTGCGGGTTTTTTTTCCTAATCTTTTGCTGCTGTACACGAAGATCCCCAGTCTCCTCCCTCAGACAATTCCCCTCTTTCCATCCTGACTTCCCACTTCTGCACTGTAATTTATGGCTGACTCCGTAGGAAGCTTCTTCCGATCCTGGCTTTGAAGGACACTCCACGAGATGGATTGGGCTGCGCTGCGAGGCATTCGAATGCTCCAGGATACCATGGTCAAGTTTATGCCTCGGGGTCACCTCCCCCTAATATAAAGTGTAATAAAATGCGGGAACAATGGAATTTAGTGGAATTAGGTCAATAGGGCAGGAATTTGACTGAACACAGTGCTGTGTTCCATGTCCTAAAGACAGTTATGCATTTCATATTTGATCACAGTCACTTTTTGAAGAACGGGCAACTAAACTGGGGACCCAAAGGCCTCCCAGGCTGCACACCAGGGGCTTTTCTCTATCTCAGCCTCCCCAACATCATCAGATACTCATCCTATGCCCACTGGGGCTTCCCTTCTACAAGCAGAGAATTCCTGGCTTTGCAAATTTGCAAATTTAAAGAAAGAGGTGTCTCCAAACTTAAGCCCCAGAGGCCCTTAATGATTTCCTCTACAAATCCTCTCCTTCCTCACTGCTCTGACCAGTGATCCCTGCTGAAGCACTCACACTGCTGAACAACGCCCATTTCCCAAGACATTTTCCTTGCAAAATCTCTGTAATCATCTTCACGTGCCTTCACTTCCCTTAGAACAAGGGGAAAAAAAATAAGGTGGGGGGAAATTAGCCAATTGTGTCTTTCTGGAGAGACCAGAGGGACACGCAGGGATCTGGCAGAAGTTAAAGGATGGGAAGGGAAAGGCTGGGCAGCAAAATGGGAAGAAGAGCAGAGAGAAGGAAAACAAGGCAGAAAATGTTTTAAATATCAAAAAGACAGAGGGAAGGGGAGAATGACAACAACAAAAAAATTGAGAACTTTGGGACAGCAGTATGAATCCACTTCTGGCAGACTTGTTGCTCCCACCTGGCAAGGATCAGGCTTGCTCAGGACCTACAAACCCAGCTTTTTGTTATGGCACGGGTCAAGTAGAAGGAAAAGTCTCCCATCCGTCTGTCCGTGCACAGGTACAGGGACAGCAGCAGCTGCTGCATACACTGCAGCCGGACAGGGGCCTGGGAAGGCAGGGACTGATGGGATGGTGGGTTGGGAGCAATGGGATGGATCGCAGGAGCCCATTCAGAGTGTTTTTCCAGGCTCATTGAGGAACGGATGGTGGCATAGGCATCATTTTGGAGAAACACTGCTATAACGAGGGGTTTTATGGATGAGAGCAATAATGTTTAATTGCCCTCAGCCAAGCTCTCAGTTTAAAAAGACCATTAAAAGTACTGGCTCAAACCCAGAGAAGGGGGGGAAGAAAAAGGAGAAAAAAAAAAAGGAAAAAAAAGACATCAGTATCTCCTCCTTCCTCCCTACCCTTTTAGCCTTTGAGCACTGTTAAAATTCTTCAGAGGCAGAGATGCAGCTACTGCCCTGCTCTAGTGAAGAGCTACCTGTCAGTCAGGGCAAGCTGTTTTCCCTGGGCAGGATAATTTTCCCACCCCCTCTACAGGAAGGGCTGCTCACGCTGGGAAGCCACCGCTGAACTTGGAGCAGGTGACTTTGATGAGATGTGAAAGGGGAACCCACCACACACCTTGCTCTGGATAATTTATTAATCAAAATGTGCTCCGTCAGGGCTCCTCGGCACTGAAATAGATGCTGTTGGACGTGGTTCATGGAGTCAGCAACAGACACAGTTATTAGCGTATAAATAGCCCATCAGCTGCCGTGAGCACCTCGATGCTCTTCACCTTGAGTTTCCGCCCCCGGGCAGGGAAGCACTGCCAGGGCAGGGACCTTGCCCCGTGCTTAAATTCAAAGACAACAAGTAATTTCCAAAGGAAAAGGGGTTATTACAACCTGAGCTTTCCGGGAAACCGAGTTGCTGTATAGAACATTGAAACAGTGCCCCTTGCTCCTGCTCCAGACTTTGGTTTGCTGCTCTTCTGGGAAGATGCAGCTCTTTAGGATAATAGATCTGAGCCCAAAGCTGTGGGCCAGCACTCCTCACATGCCTGCTCTGCAAACAGACCTTTTTAGTATCTTTCCCAAAGATTTGTCCATTCTAGCACAACCAGCAGAACTCCTGATCTTGCAGATCAAATGCTCGCACAGCTCCGTTTTCTAGAACGGAACATACAGTACAAGGAAATAAAAGGAGATATTTATCACCCAAGGTGCAATCTCCCTCCCAAATTTCCTGGGAGCTGTGGGTGAGTATCAGAGAGGAGAACAGAGCCCACAGAGTCTCTGCTCTGAGTGTAATTCTTCACAAAAAAGGATGCTGAGTCTTGGACCTCAACCCATCTTGGACCACAACCCATCATTCCCCCACATCATCTAAAATGGGCTTTTTGATGTAAACCTCACATCTCCAGGCTCCACAGCTTTCTGAAATTCCTATATTGAAAACCATCTCAGAACTAGTTGTTCTTTATAGCCACAAAACGAACAGAGGTGGTCCAGGCTCATCTTTCTCCACTGGTTGTCAGTATTGAATCCCAGACAGGTTTGGGTTGGAAAGATCACCATTCCAAGCCCCTGCCACAGGCAGGGACACCTTCCACTAGACCAGGTTGCTCAGCCTTGAATATACATTAAATCCCAAGAAGTTAAACAGGAAGTCCCAGAAATTAAACAGAAAATATGATTTTGTTTCCTATTTACACATAAAAGGGGATGTATAGTTTTAATTACCAAGGGCCATTTGCTGGGGGACCACCTGCCTTGCAAACCATTATCCCAATCATATATCTTTCCAAGGATTCCTGGATTGCCAGGGAGCCAAAGCCAGATGCCAACGTGACGACAAAACGTCATTAACAGTGTGGAGAAAGATGGGGAGCAACCAGGAAAGAGGGGCTGTGTCCGCAGCCACCATCTTTGCTCTGTGCTGTCTCATCCCCTTGCACTGGCAGGGTGGGAAAAACAGCTTTTGATGGATAACTCGGTGCAAGGCACTTTTCCACCCATCAGCGTGTCCTCCTACAGAAATGTTCTGCTATGATGGCTGCCTCTAAATCACGCTGGAAGGCCCTCCCAGCAGGTGGAATTTATGAGGGCTTTAACACCCCAGTAGTTCACCGAGCGAGTCAAATGTGGGAAAAAGCTGGCACGATGTAGGGAACAGCAAAATGAGCAGGTCCCCACTTCCAAGGGTTCTCCCTGACGCCTGGCTTAAGGGTTTTAGGGAAGTGGTTTGCTTTGCTCTGACTTCTTTATTAAGTCAGGTCAAGCTATGGAGGGCAATGTCAGCAGCTGAGGGCTTGGAGACCTCTTTGGCCACTTAACCTTTCCTCAAGGATTCATGCTGCCCTTTCAAAGGAAGGCAGTGGGGCACTCTGGCTCTGTTAAGAGTACAGGAAACATGTTCTGAGAGCTACTGCACTGATTTTTACTCATATATATATATATTTTATATATTAAAAAAAATTATATATATGACATTTTATTCCTTAGCAGGAAATCCAGAAGATGGAGAACAATTCTTTTCAGCTTCCCTCACACTTTTGTAACTCACACTTCAATTGCATTGTGCAAATAATGGTTTTTAATTCATGTTTCCCTCGGGATGCACCAGCTTAAGGAAGAGAGGCTTTGCTAGAAAATGCATCAGTCTCACAAAACAATCCACTTGGGGAGCGAGGGGGAACCCCCACCCTAAGGGTTTGTGAATAGCCCTAAGGACCAGCTCTCTGGCTGAAAGCCCTGTGCTCACTCCCCTCTCTCCTGAAGGACTTCCCAAGCCCCAGGAAGGACGTATGGATTGCCCTTGTGCAATCTCCCATTGCCCATCCATCACTGCACCTGAAATGTGTCAGGCAGGCAGAGACTGACATTTGGGACCCTTTCCCCCGGGTTAACCCTTCAGTGCCTGCCCAAGCAGCACAGGTCACCTTCACATCCTCCTGCCTGGAGACTCCAAGTCTCCTGACTATCCTGGAAATAAATGAAGCCCAAAGTTTACTGCTAGCCAGCAACATGGGAGTCAATATGTTTTCCTAGTAAGAGCTTGCGGGCCAAAGTCTCCTCCTGCCTATTAATGAAATTGCCATTTAATTCACGCTAAAAACCCGTCTCTTAAAGAGCCAGAGGATTCCCCATGCCCCAGGCGACGGGCAGCGGCAGCAAACGTGAAAACACACTGCCGTCTGCAGGGCTGATCCTGCCCAAAACGCCACGGCCCTCCTGATTTCCGCTGGGAAAATCAATCTCTGTTAGCCCAGAGAGTTCCCCTAAATGAAAAGCCTTATCTAGAACAGGTCGTGTTATACAACAAGTCACTCGCTTTGCCTGGGAGATGAAAGATGATGAGGCAGAGTCCCCAGTACAGAGGCTATCTCCATAAATCTGCCAAAAAGGAGCTGTGGATTACTTTGCTGGATTAATTATCTGTCCTTCAAACAGAGTCCTGACCTCAGCAGCTGAGCATCTCCAACCTGTCATTGCAGCTGGGGAGGGAGGGCTTTCACAGGGCTCTGGCCACAGGAAAAGCAGCAGGAACACCCTTTGGAGCAATGAGAGCCCTGGCACTGACCAGCCTTTTGGCACGAGGGGCTTCAATTGTGAGGTCTCAATCTGGATTTCTTTTTTAACTCGGCAGTGAGCCCACTCCTTGTAAAGTGTGAAGCGAAAAAGTACATTTTCCCAGAGTTAAAACACTCTGATGGGAAGGAAGGGAGCGAAACAACTGAATGGCTTTTCCCTATTAGATATGGAAAAGATTCCCAATGTAGGCAGGACAAGTAGCCAAAGCCATGGCACAGCTACACCTGAGCTCCTCCATCATCTCAGCCTTAACAGCTTTGTAAGCTGGTGGCATAAAGTCAGATCTCAAGTCTTATTTTATGTGGTTATGGTTAATCTTTTAATTTTATTGTGTTCCTGTCATGGGAGGACCTTGTGCTGGAGATAGCTGTATAAATAAGAGCTGCTGCAGTACATCCCCGGCCGTGGCTGCCCAAGGGATGGAGCCGAATAGGACAGCGGCAATTCCAAATTTATCTTTAAATCCCACCTCCAAATCATACCAATGCTTTAGGTGTTAACACTGAAGGTATGATGAACGGCCAGGTTGTTTCTCAGCTCTCTACTGCCGTATATAGAAGCCCAAAAGGCAAAATCAGACCAGCCACACGCCAACCCTGTGCCCAAAAAACTGTGAGAGCCGGGAAAAGGCATCGCCCATCCCTGCAGGGAAATGGGAGCAGTATCACTGCCACCTCTCCTCCTGAAAGGGAGCTGAAGAGCCAGGTATAATTACTACTTCCACCAGCCACTTTCACTTTTGCTTACGGTCAGTTTCTAATTTAATTTGCTTCCCCATTCCCATATGTTAGGCTTTTTTTCTTTTGCAAAATTGCCATAAAAATTTTCCAGCTCAGGCGCAAAAATCTGCTTGCTGACCTTTACCATCGTGATTGAGGATAATGAGAAATTAATTAGGCTTTACCTGCCTGCCAAAAAAAAAAAAAGGCTTGCCTTGGATGAGCAGGATTTTGGAAGCACATTAGATGCCAGTCCTGTGTCTGGACTCTCAGACATCAGAAAGTAACATCAGCTCTGTCCATAGGCTGATCATTCCCATCCAACCCCTTCTCCATGAGACCCTGGTGATGACAGGAGAGGGATTCCTGGCCACTTAGAAAACACTTTGTAATTCTCATGTTTGGGAAAAAAAATAACAGTGCAAAGTAGTTTAGTCACTCTTTGATCTGTTCTGCTGGATCCTCTGATAGGAGAGCTGCCCCCACCAGGCAGGACTGCGGGCAAGGGTTAAGCTCTTGGCATACACAAGCAGATGCAAGGTTGTGTGCAGTGATCTGCCTGTAGGTCTCTCCATATTCCACCACCACCTGAATCCCAGAGCATCCTGGTTCCCCTTCCACCATCCCACTGCCCATCCAGGATGGCCAGGCTGACAGCTATTTTACCATCCTCACCGTAATTCAGCAATCTCTGCAAAATTAGATTGATGTTTCAGTCCAGTCCCAGTGAAAAAGATCCCATATCAGCCAAAAGACAGTCCCTGCTGCACCTTGGCAAGTTGATACCCGCAATCTGGGAGAATCTCTCGAATAAATTGCAGAGGGAATTAGAGGAATAAATAATCCTCGCATCTTCAAAGGCTGGATACTTGCAGTCAGGATCAGTGGACTTGAAAGGCAGGGTGAAATCACCTTGACCCTCGAGGCTGATTAAAAGAGGGTTTGAAATGGCTGGGCTTTAAGGAAAAGAAACTGGGAAATTATTTCTGCACATGTAGGCAGCACCCAGAGCATGTGGCACAGTGGGGAGGAGAGGCACCGCTGCCATTTCTTGCTGGGAAGAAGCTCCCCCAAAAGTGATGTCAGGAACAGGGTTACAACCCACACCCACCAAGCTGGTCCCTCATGCCTGGGTCACCTTGAGCAGTCTGTCTGTCCTCACCAAAGCGGCATCTGAGTGCAGCCCTGTGAGCATCAAAGTCTACTGGAGTATGGCAGAGATTGCTGAACTCAAGGCCTCTTAAATGGGCCCAACCCCCCAAAACTGGCCTTTCCATAAGGCAGCCGTGTTTTATCTGGAAACACCTTCCCAGCCTGCCCTGCCCCTGTTGCCATCAGAAGGGATCCTCAGGCTATGGAGCCAAAGGGGCCAAGCATTGCCCAGCAATGATCCACTCATCCACACCAAGAAGGGTTCCCAGGCTTCAGAGCCAGACTGCAAAGGCAGGCTCAATCCATGTGCCTGTCAGAAGGCAGAAAGCCACCACCACTTTAACTTAGCTTGGTTCCCTAGCTCTGCACCCTCACGGGCCCAGCCCTTGCATCCCAGCCTTCTGAAGCTTTTGGGAAACACCACAGAAACCACCAGGAGCCATTCAGTCCATAATCAGTCCCATTCCCTCCCTGAACAGAAAATCCCCTCTGTGGTGTTGTGTGAAGCCGAGATGTTTGCAGCTCATCATTAGGAATGAAAGGTTTCAACTTGAGATATTGTCAAATTTCCTTGGAGCAACCTGGTCTAGTGGAAGGTGTCCCTGCCCGTGGTACGGGGGTTGGAACAATCATCTTTAAGGTCCCTTCAATCCTAAATCATTCTATCTATTCTATTCCATGATTTCCCAGGGATGGGATGTACAAAGACTTATTGCAGGGCTATCCCCTCCACGCATCCCTGCTGGGGGCCCCTCCGTGTCCCCCAAGACTCACCCGAGACGATGGTGTAGCCGATGCCCCGGGGACGTCCCTTGTCCTGGTCGACGGCCGTTATCATCCGCACGGTGGTACCCTGGGGAGGGACAGGGGACAGGTGTCACAGCACTCCTGGGGCTCCCACAACGGCCTGTACCCATCACCGTGGGCCGAGTGCTGAGGGATAACCTGTCCTAGGACACGGCAGGTCATGGAAAAGTCCCACCACCTGCCCTTGGAGCAGTTCAGGCTCACCACTCATCACTCTGGTGTGAGCTGCAGAACTCTGCTAACCCATCCCAGGATGTAGCTGGGCATGGTGAGGGCATGACCAGGAGGACATGTCCTCTAAGCAAAGCCCCAAGCAGGATGAGCTTCACTGTGCAGAAAGTTTGTACCAGGGCAAGTCTCTGCAGTGACTGGAGAGAGCCCCACCAGACTGTCCCTGTGCTGCTCCTCCCCTGCCCACAGGAGCAGCGTTTGAAGCAAGATCACTGCGACGAGCACAGCTATTGGTGCTCAAGGAAGAAGAGGAAGGAAGAACTGAAGGTGCAGCCTTGGGAAAGCCAGGACAAGCCTCCTGACAGTGTCACAGCTGACAGGCAACAGCGTGTGCTCCTCTGCCTCAGGGATTTTCACTCTGCAGTCCCTCAAGAGCCAAAGGCAACGATTCCCTTTCACCATGACCTTCAGCTTGGTCACTACACCAGTTTAATCTGCCACTGGCTTCCCAATTTCAGCCGGTCCTCCTCTCTCACTGTGTTCCTCAAATGAGGCACCCCAAGCAATAAGGGATGCTCACACTGGCCATCAGCATCCAGCTGAACAACTAAGTGAGTTGCAGAGATTTTAATTGAAACCGTTGAGGAGGAGGAGGAGGGTTGGACAGATGCTGAGAACCAGGGACTGCCCACAGGCAGGAATTTCTGCAACTGCCAGCTCACGACCTCATCCTCCATCCTGCAGGACACACTGTTCCTACAGCCCAGCAGAGAGATCCAGGAGTCCCCCAAAACTGACAAGAACGTAAGAGGGACCCAAAATTCTTGTTTAGCTCTTGAAATAAAAATATCCTGCTCCATCAGTCAACTTCCCCCGCCGCACTGCAGTGAGCCCCTGTGAATACCAACACACGCACATGCCCGTAATTAATGTAGTGTGAAAAAATTTACAACTCAGCTGTTCTTGTTTTCATTGGCTTATTAACAGTGGGGAAAGCAGCAAATTTTTTAATTTTTTTTTTCCCCCTCAGAGGAAATGTCAGCAGAGGCGTTTGCATATCTAATGAGGGAGCAGAGCGGGTCGGCAGCTTCGTGCTTGCCCTGCAATCCATCATTTGAAGGCCAATGGGAAAGCTGTGGCAGAAACATCACCGGTGGAAAGCAGGGACTTGCCGTCTTCCCTGTGGGCTCAATGCCGCTGCTGGCCATAAAGAAGGCTCCCAGGGCCAGGCAGGCTGCCCGTTCCCTGATCTCCGAGGGCATTTCAATGGACTCCTTAAGTAAATCCATGTTATTAACCGAGAATATTAGCCATAAATCCCAGGTCACTGGCCTCTGAGCAGCACTCGGCTGGTGAGGCTCAGCAGCCGCCCGGAGAGCCTCTAAATTACTGACAATAACTGTGCTTTCCCAAGGAGCAGAGAGAGAGAAAAAACATCAGAAGAGTGGGGAAGGAGCCCATGGTAAAGCAGAGCAGGGGATGTGGAAAGGAGGGCAGGGCAAAGTGGAGGAGAAAAAAGGGTGATGCATTCCAGTGTGCTCTGTCCCAGCATAGTTTTGCTTGAATATGTTATACCATGTACTATACTGTAATATATAGCATAATGTATATAATTGTATTATACATTATATATTGTATTATATGTATTATTATATCTTATGTATTGTATTATACATTATACTCATATTCAGCAGAACCAAACTCCACACAATCTTTAATGTGTCCCACGGGACAGGTAAGAGCCCCCTCCCCTCCCTGGCACAGCAGGAGCTTGCCCTTGGAAGGGGCAGTGGGTGAAGGCACCGGGTCTGTCTGACAGCTCACTCGTCACCTGTCACACAGCTCGGGAGCAGCACGGAATGGGAATGGTCTCCTGCAGAGGGAAGGCAGCCACAGGACAAGGCAGGGCCCTGCGATGGCTGGGGAATAGCAACGGGCCGCTTCATGTCCGGGAAAGGCCCCTCCTGGAGGAGCCAAGGGGAAGGGTTGGAGGGAGAGATAAAAGGATGAGCATGGATGTGGCAGCAGGGGAAGTTTGGGAGGGGTGGGGGGGAAATCTCAATCGGATATCTCAGCAGCGTGTGCCACAGAGATGCCCACAGGAAAGAAATTATCCAGACCTTTGATCACAGAAATGAGGGCTGAGAGGGACCATGCTGAGGTTCAGCCTGTCCTTGGCAGGCCCGTGATGATGATACCATGCTGCTGGGTTTTGGCGTTGGGGCTCCCCCCATTCTCCTTGCAGCCCCCTGTGTTTCTCCTCCTGCTCCACAAGCCCCTCCTGGGGAGGAGCCACGCTTCACCAGTGTCCAAGGAACACGTGTCGGAGTGGTGCTGGGCTCCCCACCATCTATGGATGCCGTCTTCTAGAACCATGGCAAGATCCTTCACATCCCAACCTGGTTTCCATCCTTCCTGGCAGGTCCTTCACAAGACTCTTCCAATGTCCACAAGACTGGCAGACGCCACCTCCTGGGGATGGACGGTCCCTTCCTGAGCAATCCAGAGTGTTTGGGAGCAATCTTGAACCTTCCAGAAAGGGGCTGAACAAGTGGCACAGGGTAGGAATAACATCCATGTGGTAAGGATTGGCTTTGTAGTGAGGGTACCAAGTGCTGGAGCCACATCGCGATGGCAAAGATCGCCCTCTCACGAACCACATCTCAACAATTCCCAATTGGAATACAACGCCGTTCCTTTCACGATCCATGTCTTAGTGCAGCAAGGGCAGCCAAGTGCAACCCTAAATTGGAGGGGACCCTCCCACGGTCTCCAGCTAAACGCATCTGGCAAGGATCCACTTACTCACAGAAACCCCAGGCTGACTTCCAGCACCAAGAGCTCTGCCCTGGGTATCTGTGGCAAGACCCTGCAGCTCTTAGAAACTCCCAAATATTCCTGACTTTTCTTTTTAAACAAGTCACACCTCGCCCGCCTACTGCAGACAGCAGTGGCTGCAAGGAGAGGGCTTGGCTGGTGGGTACAGAGAGAACAGAATAATTCTTCCCCTCTAGGGAAGGAGGAAGAAGGTTTAGAAAAGTAATAATCTGGGAAAGCCTATGCTCAAAAAAAGGCAAAGAAAATAAAGAATGGCACATTATCCAAACAAAATCTGAGGGTTTTTTGAAGAGGGGCAGGGATAAATCAATCCTTTTTTAATAAAACCCTGAGCTTTTAATAAAGTGTTCACACTGATGGGCTGGAAATACTGTAAGAAAGAATTAACTCGGAGCTATTGAGACTCTAGGGCAAAACCAGCACTGATTCTACATTATTTCTTCAACTCAAGGAGTTTCTGAGGAGGAAGGGGATGGTGCTGAAGAATTAAAACTGTTTTAATGATGTTTGACATGTACCTGTGCCATTCTACTGCAAGGGAATACAACTCCTGGTCTTGGGGCCGTGTGCCAGTGGGGTTTGGCCTCACTCTTGCCTTCACAAGGCTCCCTGTGGGATGAAGCACAGGTTCACAGCCCTCAGCTGGTCTCCTGGAGAGTGGATTCCTCCTCTTTCACCCGCGAAGTGAAGCTGCAGCACTGCCTGCACCATGCACCAGAGGAGGTGCAGAAGCAGGCGCTCATCAGAACCACAGCAGCTCTGCAAGGGGAAATGGCCCCTCTCCTCCAGCCCCTACCAACTTGTCCAGAGGACATGGAATCACAGAATCATTTAGGTTGGAAAAGCCTTCTGAGATCATCCAGTCCAACCATTCCCCCAGCACTGCCAAGGCCACCACTAACCCATGTCCCCAGGCGCCACATCCACATGTCTCTTAAATCCCTCCAGGGATGTGATTCCACTACTACCCCGGCAGCCTGTGCCAGTCCTTACAACCCTTCCTTTCCATGACATTCAACATCAACCACGCCACCCAGTCGACAGCTGCTGTGAGGACAGACACCCAAAAACCCTCTTGAGGATGAAAAACACACCGCTGAGCTTTGCCACAGCTGCAGGCGCGCTCAGGTGCCCTGGGAGAGATGTCTGAGCCATGCTGGGATGATAAACAACATCAAGAAAGAATATACAACACCTCCAGGGACAGCAGAGTCTCTCCCCGCTGTGTCCTCTTCCTTTGCCTGATAAGAAATTGCTTTCTTCTCAGCGTCACAATAAGCACCTGCCCAAAATGCTTCTCAATTATGCTCCCAGATCCCGGCCTGAGAGAAATAAGAGCTACAACTGCACTCCTCTCCCCTCTCATGCCCCTCCACCCCTTTTTCTTCTTCTTCTCTTACAGGATTAGGGATTTGAAAGGCGAAGCGCAGCCCAGCGTTGCAGGACGAAGAAGGGGGGGAGCGCTTCAGAAAGCTGCCACGGCAAAAAAAAAATCCCATTTCTCACTGCTTAATTCCAGTCAATTCCAGTCAAAGGGCTGATAGAGATCTGTTTGCAGTAATTTGCTGCAGTTTATCCACTCTTTTCGCCTTCTATCGGCTCTCCGCTGACGGCCTGGCTGACATGCTGTTATTCGAGTGAGAAAATTAAAATTTGATGCAATAATCCCAAATAAGAAGGATTTTATTAGGTAATGTATACACTTTAGATGAGGTATTCTCGCCTGATACATTGATAGAGGAACACAGACATGCTGTGCACCACGGATAAAAAGAGGGAAGAGAGACAGGGAGCGGACGCATGGAGCAGCGGCTCTGTGGATTTAGGGCTGGGATGAGATGCCTTGAGCACATTTTGACCTGCTGAGTCCAATGTCCATCACTCAAAAATGCACTGCAGCCTCTTGGTTTGACCTGCAAGTCTGGTTTTGGATGGGAGCTGGCCAAGCCCAGACTCCCCACCCAAATCTGTGGTTATCATTTTGATAACCAAGACATTCACTCTACACATGGCTCCACTCAGGGGGTAGGGCAGAGCTGATGAGATTTCAACTGGGAGGAAAAAATGCACATAATTAATGGCTGGACTTGATGATCTTTGAGGTCTTTTCCAACCAAGTGGCTCTGTGTTAAACTCCAGGCTTGCCAAAGCAAATCACATCCTTGTTTCAGCAGTGGAATTTCTCCCAGGAAGGCTGGGAATTTGGGTCCAAACCAGAGAGTGCCACCACTCAAAGCAGTCCCCACCTCCAGCAATCTTCCTCTTCATTATGTCTCTGGTGGCACCTCTCCATCTTGGATACCTCAGTGCCTTTGGAGATGTTGCACATGGCCAAGAGAAATTAAAATCTCTAAACCTGGTGAGAATTCCTTCCTCCATTACATGTATCATGTTACACAGTGGTTATTTGCTGCTTTCCTGACTGCAAACAGTGAATGTCCCAGGAATAACTGTGGTGCCTGCCGGTGTAGTGACACAGAGGGATCCTTGAGCCTTAATATATATCATTATTTGAAAGACATTCCCTTTCCTGGATACCAGACCACCCCATGAAGGTGATGCAGGCTATGATTTTTAATACTTATGGGACTTCCTTTAATTTCATTTATAGCTTTTTTCCTCCTAGTTAAGTGTGATCTTATTTGTGGGGTTTTATTTCCCTGCAGCTCACTCTGTCCATCCCAGAAATACTCCTTAATATCAACAAAACTTTTACCTTGCAATTCATGAATAAGCTGGTTTTTTGGCCACCTCTGGGCCAGCAGACAGGTAATGTGCTGTGTCACCATGGGATTTGTGACAGTACAACTCAGCCCTATTGATCCAGCACTCGCCATGTCAGGGCTTTGCTTCAAAGCGAATAAAAAGGCATAAACTGAAGCACGCTGGAGTTCCCTCTCTCTCTGAACTGAGCCACCAGGCATTTGGGATCCAGAGCACCAGAGAAGTTATGGGATGCACATGTGGTGTGGATGCCCACCATGCTGGGATTTTAAAGCAGAAGGTTTTTCCTTCCACACACAGAAATGTTTCCCTGTAGACAAAGTGATGGGATGCACAGCTGTGGATGCTGTGGAGAAGGGCTGGTGCTTGGATTAAAGCCCTTGGTGGGAGCAGAGCAAACAGCTCCCAAAGCCCAAGCTGCCCTCCACGCTCCCTGACATCTGTGGGGGAAAAAAACCCTCATCCCTGCTGTATTTAGAGACTGGGAGACATTTTTCCACAAACAGCGAGTTTGCTGACAAACCGAGTTTCAGAAGAACTAAAATGATTGGATCAATTTGGCAAAACCTGGGGGAAAAGACTCAAAGTGCTGAAATGGCTGATGATTCTGGCATTTTCAAAACTGCCTCATTTCAGGAACGTTTAGATTTTTCCTTCAAGTTCTCTATTGGAAATGGCATGCAGATAGACCTTGGGGAGGAGACGAGGTTACTGTCTGCTCAGAACAACATAAAGCCTTTGTAGAATTTAAGAAAAAACACTCAGGAAAATATTTTATTTGGGGTCCAGGCTTTCTGAACCCCCATGCCTAGGCTGCCTATTTTAAAAAGGGGCTGAGTATTTTGAATCTGGCCGGAAATGTGCTGTTTCAGAAGGAAACCCCAGGAAGCACAGCCCTTACCGGAGGCGAGTTCTCGTAGATGTTCGTGCTGTAGGGCAGGTTGATGAAGATGGGGTCCATGTCCTGCACGTCTGTGATGGTGATTGCCAGGTTGGCCAGAGTAGATAGCGGCTTGTTTTTATCTTGGTCCTTGAAAAAACAAGGGGCAGGGAGGGGAGAGAAAGGATTTCTATCAGAAAAACAGAATTATTCAGCAGCATTAAGTCTCTTGTGGTTGTAGCTGGGGCAGGATTTCTGAATAGTGGAGGTAATCATCTCTTTTTCAAGCTACCTGCTGGAATTATTGTCCACTGCGCCTCCCTCTAAGCTGAAATACAATATGCATTTCATTGCAGCATCAGCCCTTTCAAATGAAGCAAACACCAATTTAGTTTTCATCACATTTTGAGTGAAAACGCAGCAATGCTGTTCAACATCTACTTCAAAATGTAAATTCCTTCCTAATGCAGACACAGCCTAAGGTACGTCTGCATGGTCAGACCCAGGGGTGGGTGCCAGCAGCCTCTCTCATACCCACAGTGCTGATGCCTCAACATAGTTTGGGCTCCATCAGCTGAAGAGGAGGTTCTGGGAGACCTGAGAGCCCCCTCCAGTGCCTAAAGGGGCTCCAAGAGAGCTGGAGAGGGACTTGGGACAAGGGCATGGAGGGACAGGACAAGGGAAATGGCTCTAAATGGAAAGAAGGCAGGGTTAGATTAGGTATCAGGAAGGAATTCTTGGCTCTGAGGATGGGGAGGCCCTGGCACAGGGTGCCCAGAGAAGCTGTGGCTGCCCCTGGATCCCTGGAAGTGTCCAAGGCCAGGCTGGATGGGGCTTGGAGCAACCTGGTCTAGCGGAAGGTGTCCCTGGCCATGGCAGGAGGGTGGACTAAATATCTCTAAATGTCCCTTCGCACCTGAACCATTCCATGATTCTATGATCACCTCCCTTTCACTCCATCACATCCCACCAGGACAGAGCCTCGGGCTCTTTTCCAAGCATGACCCTTCTCCAGCAGCCAATGCCACAGCAGTAGGCTGAACCACCAGCTTCTCCTGGCAGTGCCCTGCTGCCACTGGTTTTCTTGCTGAAGCCTTGTCCTATGGGTGCTCAAAAGTGACCCCAACACCCACAGCCCTTTGCCAAGGGCAGGAGTAAAGAGAGCACACGGAGGGAAGGGAATCAATGTCTCCTTACCCCCAATCAGGCACTGTGCTGGAAGGTGACCATTAGAGGCTACCACACACTCCTCCAAAGCAGCTCTGAGGAGAGGCAAAGACTGATTGCCAGAAGAATAATGTTAATTTAAACTGTATTCAACAACACAGCTCGTACATTATCCTCTTAACCTGCAAGGCTCAGTGTTTATGGCCTGGGTGGATGCTTATTCCAACTCTGCTGCTAGTGCCATCAGGTTAAAGTCCTTTGTTTCTTCAGATAATGTTCCTTCCCCTCCCCCTCTTAAATTTTGTTCAAGGCATCACAGATAGCACTGAAAAAGCAAGCAAGCTCCCAGTTTCCTCACTGGACTGTCTTTCCTGCTGTCCTTTCCAGCCTCTTTCTGTGCTTGCTGCCTTCATCCCTGGGATGGAACGACTCCTGCCTTGCACCTGTGCTCCTCAGCAGTCCCTGCCACCACCCTGAACCCACCATCACCCCATTTCCCACCCTGGACCATGCAAACTCTTCATCAGGCAGGCAAAAATCGGCATTTGCTCTTCCAGCTCCTGCTACACTGGTGCAGCTCTCATCCTTCTTTCCTGGCACAACTTTGCCCCAGCGTTTCTCATCCCTTTTCTTCTAGGAATTACTAGCACTGACTGAGCCAAGGAGATATTCCCACAACTGCCATCCAGCCCAGTTCAGAGACCACATTTAAGTCTTTGGATTCCCTAAGCTGGAAATCGCTGGATGCCAGGAGTGTATCGAGCAAGTACCAGGGTTCCCAGAGAGCTGTGGCTGCCCCTGGATCCCTGGAAGTATTCAAGGCCAGGCTGGACAGGGCTTGGAGCAACCTGGAATAGTGGAAGGTGTCCCTGCCCGTGGCAGGGGGTTGGAATGAGCTGGGTTTTACAATCCCTTCCAACACAAATCATTCTGGGATTCTGTGAAGTACCAGATAAGCCCCCATTTTATCTTTTCTGGGATACAGGGCCAGATGGAGCTGGGTGGACCACGCTGACACCCTTGCATCCTTGAGAAGTCAGAATCCTGGAAGAAAGTTACATTTCCATCAGGAACTCTGTTTTGTCCCACATTTTCCAACCTGCTAGACAGTTCAATAACACATCCCAGGAAAGCGTGTCAGCGACAGACACTGGCAAAGAAGCACACAACAGAGAGGCCCTCGTCCCACTGGAGTATGAAAAAATAAAATGAGGTATGTTTCAAAACAAAAAAACCCAAACCCCAAGTTTCTGGGGAAAATTCCACAGCCTGGAACATGCAGGGCTTGGGCTGAAAGGTTGTGGTGTTTGCCCGGCAGTCTGCGAGTGCCTGGGCTCGGTGCTGTGAGGAGCAAAGCACAGCCCTCCGCGTCCTCCTGACATTTGTGGTTCTGCATCAAGACAATGATCTTGATTAAATCACATGCTTCAAGAGTTCTAGCCAGCTGCCTGGAGGGGGCAGAGAGGGCTCCCCCCTCTCCTGAGCGTGGGGGTGGTCAGACTATTGTAGGGCTGAATCTCACCTTCCTCCTCTGTTGCGTCTGAGGTGGGGAAGGATCCACCATCCAGAGGTCCTGCCTGCGTGCTCCTCCACATTCTCCAGCTCTCTCTAGACTGAACACCAGGGGTTGAACACCCATTCATATGGGGCATGAATTTGCCATGGCGGACACATCTCCCAAGAGTCTCCTCCCAGTGTGATGGCACTGACTGTAATTAAGATCTTGGTTTCTCCTCTGTCCACCAAGATTTTAAATCTTGATGTCTGAACTTAATACAGGTGAGTCCACTTGTAATAAGCCACAATGTACAAGGAATGAGTCTGGAGGATTCAATACACCAAAGACATTCTTTACTCAGAGGGTGGTGAGACACTGGCACAGGTTGCCCAGGGAAGTTGTGGATGTAGTTCCATCTCTGGAAGTGTTCCAGGCCAGGCTGGATGGGGCTTGGGGCAATCTGGTCTAGTGGAAGGTGTCCCTGCCCATGGCAGGGGGTTGGAATGGGATCGTCTTTAAGGTGCCGAACCCAAACCATTCTATGATTCTGTGAATGCTCTGTATGCCCTGTACTGGGTTTCATCACCCAGGAGCTGGTCCCCTTCCTGCAGAAGCCCCTGACACATGAGATGCTGTTGGAGAGGTGCAGCCGTTTTCCACAGCACCCTGAAACCACCCAGAGACCGCACTGCTGCAATACCTCACTAAGCAGAAAATGCTGGGTGTGCCCAAGAAGATTTTCCAGAGCAGGGCAATAAAATAAACCCCAGACAACATCTCCAGCCCTGCAGCCACGAGGGTAAGACTCACCGTGGCGTTCACCTGGAGCTGGTAGGCCTGAGTGACTTCATAGTCCAGCTCCCGGATCACCGTCACGATGCCACGGCCGCTGTCAATGGCAAAGAAGTTGGAAGGAGGCTGGAAGGAGTAAAGCACGCTGCCTCCTGCCCCCTGGTCCGGGTCCGTGGCGTTCACGATGAAAATCGGAGTGCCCACGGGGGTATTCTGGAGATAAAAAATAAATATCAGTAACATTGTGCACTATTTTCACATCAAACATACACCAGCAATTTCTTTTGCCCACCAGGAGTGATATCCAGAGACCTGACAACTTCAGTCCTGTATTTCCAGGACAATTTGAAGTTACACAGCTGTATTCTTTATTATAGTATTGCAGGGCCTATAATAGTTGTTACACACTTATAATAATAGTTATACAGCTGTGGTCAAGATGGCACTCTATCATAAACCCTTATTTTCCCAGACATCCCAACTTTCCAGAAAAATTGCTCTCTTTCCTGAAACTTGTTTTCTGCCCAAAGGCACTTTTATTTTTGACGCTGATTCCTTCACTGTTTTCACCACAAAGTATTAAATATAGGAGAGCTTTAAAAAAATAAGGAAAAAAAACCCCACAACATTAAATGCAACACAGAACTTAACGTAAAAGTCAAAGTTGTAGTTTCCACAGCAACTACAACCTGGCCCGATTAACGCAGGCATGAACAGTTCCATCGTCATAAATCTGGAACTAATCTACATGCATAAAATATGCAGCTGAGTGCACAAAATCAGCAATGGCAAGTGCAGTTTGGCACTTCTTATTGTTTAACTTCGCAGCGGGGAGAACAATTATCCATTTTTGGTGGAACAGCTGCATGTTCCTATGCAAATCTTAAAATGCATATTCTTGTCTCTCCCCAAAGGCACGAGCACAGACTGCCAGCAAAAAGGCTCTGCCGGGGCTCCAGGTACGCACGGATCACGACACCTTGGGCACGTCCCTCTGCCTGTGACAGGATCAAAAGGGCTGACAAAGAGCTAAACCTCGAAAGGGGACACAGCAAAGGTCAGAAGTGAGACCTGACAGCGGCTGGTTATGGCCAGCTGGGATAATACGGATTATTCCTGCAAACCTCTCCCCCGGTCTCTGAGTTTTATTGTTAACTCCTTTCGTATTAAATTATTTGCCCTCAGCTTAGAGAGAAGTATCGTGAAGTGCTGAGAGGATGGAAAGGAGGCTTGAGGAGAGGCAGAGCTTGGAAGACGGGGCACTGCTTCCAAGAAAATCCGTGGCCGAAACTGAGGAACAAACTTGAGCTGTTTTCAGGTTTTTTGGGAACCACAGGGCTTGCAGGGAACCAAAAGCTGTCCTAGGCAACACTTCCACTAGAAAATACAGGAAAACAGGGCTCCATACCAGGAGATCTTATTTAACCAGCTTAATACTGGGTGATGGCACCAGCAAAGAACCAAAGCATCTGAATTTCCTCTGTCAAAGCTCAGGCCAGCAGAAATTTGCCCTCCAGGCAGGTGGCAGGATTTTGTACAACGGAGCAGGGAACCCAGGGCACACTGTGCAACTCAAACTGATGAATCCAGGCTCAGGACATTCATACCACACACATCCCTCCTGCCCCCTGCCCTTGTATCCAGGCACGTGGCATTGCAAGGACACTGACACCCAAGCTCACCTAGGACTCCAGCAAAATTCCACTTCCCTTACGTCAGTGTCACTTCTGCCAAGGTGTGAGATGTTGCAGCTCCCACTTAGGTTTTTAATTTCCTTTCTTTTTTTTCCCTCCTCTAAATCAAGCTGCTCTAGAAAGCCTTGCAGGGCATGGCCTGAGGATTATTTTTTAAAGCGCCTTAAAAGTTTTTTGGTGATCAGCAGTCACAAAAGCATAAAAGATATAGCTGGAAGGGACCTCAGAAGAGAAACCTGTCCCCGTGCTCCACCTAAATCATTCCCATCCTGAAAGCCTTCTAGCAATGGAGACACCACATCCTCCCCAACCCATCTGTCCCAGAATTTTGCTGCCCTTTGCCTTACAGCTGCTCATTTTCTGCAAGGCTTAACCCAGCCCTGCCCTGCTGCTGTGTAAACTCCTGACTTTGTGCCACACACTCAGCACCTTAATCCTGGCTTGGGCATTTAAACTGCTCAGGAACCAGGATTTTGTCAGCTGGGGGGTTGCGCTGGGTGAAGAAGCCCTTCATGGGGGGCTGTGGTGGCTGTTTGCTTTCTGAGCACTGCTAGAACACCTTTTCAGACAGGACTAGAGCATCTCCCCACTCCCTCTTTTGGGCTACCTGCCTCGCCCAAGCCATCACCACTGGGAGCAGCTCCAGAGCATCCCACAGCCCTTCTCTTGCTGCTGCCAGGGCACTGCTTCTACCACCTCACTCCACGTGCTCCAGCAACTCAACTTCCTTCCCAGAGCCACCGGGGTACCAATGTCACAACACAGAGCATTACAAATTAACCATTCATAGGGAGAGGGAGAGCAAGAGTAGATTTGGGGTTGCACTGAAGGGTCCGGGCTCTATTGCCCTGGGAATAATAATATTCATAAGGATAAAGCTGGCCTTGATAAATATGTTTTCTCTTCTTTTTAAGTGCCCCTAGCTACTGCTTTTAACATGCAAATCCGCTCTGGTCACCCGTGATTATCGGGCTGCTCTCAGCTGGCTGTGAAAGAGGAGAGCTTGATTTCCCCCGCATTGTACTCCATACAATAGCCCCAAAGCAGGCTTTGAAGGGAGTTCATCTCCTCGTCCTTCCAAAGGAGAAGCTGCCTGGAGGGGACACGGAGGTCACCAGCTCTGGTGCTGTCAAGCTCCAGCCCCTGCAGACACCACCGGGCGACTTCCATGGCTTTATCCTTGTTTTACAGCTTCGCTCACCAGCTCCCTTCCTCGGCCAGGACAGCAAGAGCCATACAAGCAGGGGATCAGTTCTGGACAAAGATCCGGCCCTGGGAATCAGTCATGGACATCAACACCAAAGCATCTGAGGGGCTGTGAGCGACCTCAGGGCCAGATCAGGAGCGTGGGCACACGAGCAAAGCACAGCCCAAGTGAATTTAGGAGGGGAGCAGCAGGGCTTTCAGGCAGCAGGAAGAGTGTTACAGGAAGCAGAACAGCATGGATGCAGAGAGGGAAATCACTGATACTGCCCAAAATGCACAGGTCAATGTGAATATTTTGCTACCAAACACATGCCCTTATTCCCAACAACGCACATGTGAGAGGATGCAGACCCATAAGGAGTGCTCTGGGTAATGCATCTCTTTTTCCACAGCTCAAATTCAAGAAAGAAAGGAAAAAAAAAAAAA
>VZTE01005320.1:362795-390824 GCA_013397775.1 Eulacestoma nigropectus | reverse complement strand
TTTTTTCTTTTTTTTTTTTTTTTTTTTTTTTTTTTGCAGTTGCCACTAACTTTCAGTTTCTGGCACCCCATGGCAGCCCACTGGGTGATGCTCCGGATGGCAAATGACTTCCATTAAGGCAGAGCGTTCACACAATGCATTACAAATGAAACCCTAATGACAAGACATTGGCAGTACCGCTCCCACTTGATATTAATTGGGTGCCACTTTCTTTTAATGGTACATTAATTAATGCGGGATATCAACGGAAGTCCACGACACCCCCATTAAGACAAATGAATTCATTATCATTGGTGTTACTACAAGAAATGACAAATAAATCTGTAACAGTGGGACACTTCAAATAATAGCCACGAATCATTAGGTATTGTCTTCATTTATACCATGTACTGCAAATATACACATGAAATCTGTGGATGCTTATCTAGCCACATGTCCCTCTCCATGCCTCTTCCAGAGCCACCCTGGAGGGCCACCAAGCTGGCCAAGGAGAACTGGTACTTGCTTTGTCACCTCACTGCCTTCTTGCTATCTCGTCTTATCCCAGCACTTCTCACTATTCCCCTCTCTTGAATCTTCAAAAGACCCTCTGATCTAGCACATGTAATCCTGGAAGGAGGATCACCTTTCCTTCTTCCATCTCTTGCACTCCCATTTTACCCAGGCAGAAGGAAACCTGCTTGCTTTTCTACCTTATTTATTTATTTTACTGGTTATTTACGCCCTGTTCTGTAGAGAAGCTAAAAGCACCTTTCCCAGCACAGAGCAGCCCACCTCTGACCATGGGAGGAGCACGTAATGTGTCCTCAGAAAACAAAGGAAAAAACCCCACAACTCCCTTTGAAATCTGGGATTTGTGAGTCCCAAAGATTCATCAAAAAGAAACTCCCGGAAAAGCCTCTGCAGCAGCCTGAGAGAAGCCCTCAACACAAGCAAACACAAAATCCGTACAGCTGTGCTGATTCAAAAAATACTTCCCTGTCTTCCTGTGGATGGGGAAGGATCGATATGGGTTCAGCTGGGGTCTCCTCATCAGGCTCTGCTCGTGCTGAGACAGCAAACTCCGGCAGGAAGGGTTCCTGTCAGAGCCACGGCACGGGCACCACTCTCCTGTGGGAGGTGACACCCCAATTCCCTGTCTCCCCCTGCCCCGGGGTGCTCACGGGCAGAGAGAGCAGCTACCAGCCTGGGACAGTGGAACATGCAGGGAACAGCCTTTTAAAAGACAATATATGGAGGCTGACTCGCCCTTGAACTGCAGGAAAACCCAGGCAGCAGCTAGGTTGAGTGAATTAGACATAATAAAGACAGGGAAGCTAGCAATCCAAAGGAGGAACAAATGGGAAGAAAAGCATGATGCTTATCTTTAAACTGAAAGAGGAGAGATTTAGATTAGATGTTAGAAAGAGATTCATTACTCAGAGGGTGGGCAGGCCCTGGCACAGGGTGCCCAGAGAAGCTGTGGCTGCCCCTGGATCCCTGGAAATGTCCAAGGCCAGGCTGGATGGGGCTTGGAGCACCCTGGGATAGTGCAAGGTGTCCCTGCTCGTGGCAGGGGGTTGGATTGAGATGGGGTTTAAGGTCCCTTCCAACCCAAACCATTCCATGATTCCTGGTGTTTCTGGGTGTCTTATGTTGCTCTTGGGGATGAGATATTTAGGAAATAACAGAGAAAAGGAAAAAGTTGTTATTTTTAGTGTGATGATGTGTCTAAGCCATGTCCAACATGATTTATTTTGTGGGTCTACTTGATAAGGTGTGCTATCGAAAACTGCCATTAGAAATAGGGTGTTTGTGCTGTGATTTAACCAATGAGGGGCAAGCCCTGAGCCTGTCCCTCGCTGAGCTGTGCTGTACCCTCTGCACCTCACGCTGTCTCTGCTGCCTCCTGCTCAGGCTGTTGCTTGGGGATTTAGAAGCACAGGGAAGAATTACTTCCTAATATCTAATCCAAACCTACTCTCTGTCAGAGTGAAGCCAGTCCTCAACACTAAGACTTGATAACCAGAGGACTTGATAACCCTCTCCTCAAACCTGAGCTCCCCTTTAAACTCCCCCTTAACCTTGGTTTGGGGAAGGATGGCAGCAAGAACTTCTAAAAACTTTTTTTTTTCTGCAATTCCATGCATCTCCCCAAGGTCTCATAAACTCTATGTTGAAGCAAACAATTTTTCCCTTTAATTTCTCCTTATGTTGCCAAGGGAACCAGCCTTTACAATCCAGCCCAAAGAACTGGCCAAGCACACTGCAAAGCCACATCAGAAGAGGTGTCAAAATAGTCACCTGGTGACACCAGTTGTGTCAAACAGATTTTAAAAATACCTTAAGTGGTTTTTAAAAAGATCTGGTGTTTTATTATAAAAGCATTTGGCTGGTGTGTTGGGGTTTGTTTTTAAAGCGGCCCCAGTCTCTGAGGGCCCCTGGGAACATAACAGGAACCAAGGCAATGGGGTCCTAAAACCTCTCCACAACATCTCCTGCAGGGATAATACACCAGGAAAAGGCTTAAAAAGCATTGGCATGGAAAGCACATTCCAGCATGGGATGTCTGTGTTCAAGAACAGGAACAAGGTGGAAAAGGAGAAGGAGAGAGAAAACAACGGGGAAAGAAAAAACCCGCACTTCTGTCCTTTTCTAGAAACAGAGGGACGACTTCCTCCTTCCCTCTCCCAGTTCACCACATCTTCTTGCAACCAGCAGAAGAGGTATCAGCTCTGCCAGCATCCTTGCCAGGTCCAAAGAATTAACATGACTTAAACCCTTGGCATTACCTGAGCGGGTGGAAAAACCCCAAACCCAGACAGACCCAAACCCACATAACTCTGGCAAAGCCTTCCTTGCCGAAACCATTCCCTTTGAGGCACCATCTTCAGCCACAGCCTTTTCCTGAGTGCCGACATCCCCCGGCAGGATCAAACCAAGCCTTATCACCTGTGGCTGCAGCTGAGGAGCAGGAGGAAGTCAGGATCATTTGCAAGGGCAGGGAAAAACTAACCCTGCATCCCCCCTCCCAGCCCTCCTGCCACGGCTCCGCTCCCCTTCCTGTGCTGATTGGAGCAGCTCATCCTTCTGCTGATTGCAGCTGATGGTCCTGGCTGGGTTTTGCCCTTCCAGACCAGACCCTCAATTATCAAGGGTCTGGTTTTTATAAAAGGTTTAGGTTTTTGACTGTTTTTGGGGTTTTTTTTTTTCCAGTTCAGCTAGTGAGTTTATTTTTTGCTTGGGCTCTTTCCTGCCCTGTCTGGATGTGCTGATGGATTTTTGGGGCTTGCCAGAATCCAGTAAAACCAGGCTCGCTGGGTAGTATTAACTTCTAACCCTGGCATAAAAATAGCTGCAATAAAGCAGAGTGAATAATATCAGCTTCACCTAATGTAACTTTGATTAAAAAGTGCTGCCCTTTTCAGCACTCCTGGGTGGTAACTCCAGAGAAATGTCCTTCCTGACGGATGGAAAGCCAGCAAGGTCTGGGGAGAGAATTCCCAGTGTGACACAGGCACATTCCTGGGCTGTTGCTGAGCCTCACAGAGAAGGTAGAAGGACCAAACTCAGAGGAAAAGTCAACAAAATACAGAATAAAGGCGGCTTCCTGCCCATCTGGGTAGCAAGGCAGCCCACAGACCCTTCCGACTTAAGTCTAGTTGCAGGACCAAAACACTGAGGGTCCATGGCACAAAAGCCTCATCCTTTCCCTTCCCTCAGATGCAAAAACCTCCACGTATTTAATTATTCTCCTCTTCACTCCTGGTGCTGGCAGACTGTGTCAGGAGCTGTTTTGTTACAGCGTGCAGGAGGAGGCAGAAAAGGTTTTAATTTCACGCCATGCACCAGGCGCTGCAATTTTGGACACTGCTTGTTATCTGACTTCTGGCCCTATCTCTGGTCCCGGCGCTCCTCAGGCAGCTGCGGCCAGTTGGCTTTTTAATTTATTCTCTGCTAGAGTGGGGATTCTGTTCAAGTGAGAGCCCTCACTGCCCAGGCATGCTGGTTTAATAACAAAATGCCTTCGAGTTTGGAGGTGTGACTTTGTGCCAAGTTCGGTGCCACTCCTGGGGGGCTGCAGCTCCTGTGTCACAGTAGACAAGGTTGAAGGGAACCCCACTGCTGCAAATCATCCTTTCCTTCAACTTTTGTTCACCCAGAAAGAAAAAAAAAAAAAAAAAATCACCTAAAATGGGATTAAAACGAATTCCCAAGTCTTCCCCTCATCAGATGGGTGAACCGTAACCTCAAATCAAATGATGACCTTCTGGAGAGTGAGAGGAATCCTAGCATGGTTTGGGCTGGAAAGGACCTTAAAGCTCATCTCGTTCCAACCCCCTGCCATGGGCAGGGACACCTTGCACTATCCCAGGCTGCTCCAAGCCCTGTCCAACCTGGCCTGGGACACTTCCAGGGATCCAGGGGCAGCCACAGCTTCTCTGGGCACGCTGTGCCAGGGCCTCCCCACCCTCCCAGGGAACAATTCCTTCCCAATATCTCATCTAGCCCTACCATATGGCAGCGGGAAGCCATTCCCCACTGTCCTGTCACTCCATGCCCTGGTAAAATGCCCCTCTCCAGCTCTCTTGGAGCCCCCTCTAGGTACTGGAAGGAGCTCATTCCCCAGCAGAGGATTGGGGATGACTTGGAAAGCAGCTGCCCTCATCTCTCCAGGCTGATCCTTTGCCCAGAAGCCAAGTGAAGAATTTCCTACATTTTCGGCATGCACAAAAAGCACGGCATAAAGTCACATTTGCAGGCTGGGAAGCCACAGCATCCCTCTTGTGTTGGATGTCCAAAAAAACCCCCAAAAACTGGCTGAGCACCTTTGAGACAATCACACCCCCGGGAAACTCTCCCCAGAGTTTTTGTTGTGTGAGCCTTCTTCCCAAGCCTGACCCCTGTCTTTCTTCCAGGGTGGTTTGTCAATACAGAGTTCAGATCTCCGGGAAAGGACTGGGGATGAAAGGAATCAAGAGCAGGTAATTGCTGCGTGAAAATGACAGCGCAGCGATTTCCACGGACTAACACAAGACTGTGGAATACCAAGAGGCAGCCGACAGCGGAGAATCAATACCTCCCAAGAGGTGGGATTATTAGGGAGAGAAAGGGGCTTGAAAGATCCATAAGTGCCTGATGAGTGACTATTTCCAAATGACTGCTGGCTGAATGAGAATTGCCTTGAGAAGGATGCTGGGCCCATTGCCAGGGTGTGCCTTCAGCCTGGGGATGCTCCGGCGGGAATGGCGAAGTCTGGCATCAAAACACGGCTGTGCCAGCATCCCGCACCTTCCTGAGCCCCCCTGCTGCAACAGAGAGCTCTCCTCTTCCCTTGGTACCCCCTGAAAGGTGCCAGGTAACATCCCAACAGGTATTTCAGGGAAAGCCAGCTCTGGCATTTCGGCCTCTGCACTGGCATTTCCTTCAGACAGGCAGGAAAAAGAGGCCGCAGGAGAACACGTGGGGGTGCAATTATTCTTACCCAAAGCACCTCTGCAGTCATTAACAAACCACATCTGTCAATTCCCTGCAGTCATGTTCCACCAGCACATTTTAAATCACAATTTCCATGCTTTGCTCAACTCCTCCACACTGTAGCCAAACACAAGGTCCACCCTACAGAAGCACTGACACCCCCCCAAAATGATGAGTATATCTGTTTTACATCTCTCCATAAAGCCATGGGAAGCCACCAGGATCTCCTCCAGCACTCCCAAGTGACAATGACTTCAGTTCTCAGCCCCAGGAGAGCTGGTTACCCACAGCAGCCATCCTGTTCCCCAGGGAAAGCCGAGCATCCCAGCAGCCAAGACAACAACACAGAACAACAACATCACTTTGTTTCTCGCTGATACATCAAGAGCACACCTGCCAAACTATCCTTAGGATCAGTCTCTTGGAGAACACAAGTTTAGGCACCCCCAGATGAAGACTGCCCTCTGGACATGAACAGGGAGCTCATTTTAAACAAGGATGCCTCTGGGCATTCCAGCTTTCCACAGGTTTCATGCACCCAGCAGCCCTCTCTGCCAAGAACAGGCTGCTGAAAACACGGTCTGGAAGCTGCTTTCAGTGGCTTGGGGGAAATTCATGTTCAGCTTAGTGCTAAGCATGTTTAAATACAAAAGTTCCTCCCAGATGAGAGCAGCCAGGAGGCTCAAGAGTCTCATTTTCCCAGGGGAGAAGCAATTGCTCACAGCACATCTGGGTAGGAAAAAGGAGTCAAAACTAGAAGAGCCGTTTCCTCTCTGACCCCCGTGCAGCTCCAGCCTGTGCAGAGTTATTTATTTATTTAAAGTCTTTTTTTTTCCCAAAGGTGAAAATATAAATAGGATTTTCTTTTAGGAGGAGAGAGAAGCACAAGCAAGGATGGAGTGAGGAGGAACCTGAAAGAGCAATTTTTGAAATGTCAGCAGGCAAGAGTTTGCCCAGGGACAGCTTGGATGTACCATTTCTTTCTCAAAGGAAGGTAAAAAGGTGTTATATGCCTCGGTTTGCACCCTTTAGGTCATCAGGTGGACTCTAGAGCAGGAAAAGAGCAAGGCACAAGACATGCTCTCCAAAACCTTCATTCAGTGGAATTTCTTCTATTGATACTTATTTTCTATTAAGTGTAAGAAGCATGAAAACCTTTTTTGTTTAACTGGAGGAGTTATTTGCTAGCACTTGGCTCGGGCCAGGGAAGGAGGGTCAAAAACTAAGGATGCATTACCCTTCCTGGACAAGAGCAGAGATGGAGCTGCAGGTGCAGCCCCCAGCTCGGAGAAGCTCTGGCACACCTGGCTCAACACCAGTGGTGCCACAGCCAGCCCTTGGAGCTCCTCTGGCATCTGGAAGGGTGGGGAAGCCCAGGGATAAGGGGCAGAGGAAAGGAAAAGCTGAGAAATGGGGGCGGCAAGGGAAAACTCCTTCCTCTCTGCTCCTGCCATCCTACAGAGCCTTTTACACTACTAAATCTTGCCTCTTCCAGCATCCCACCCCTGTCTGTGATGGGAAGGTGGGTGTTGGGTCCACATACCTTTGCTGGGATTCTGAAAGCACAAAAATCAACAAAAGGAGTCCTCTAATTGAAAACCCAATTAATGAGACCTGTAAGGAAGCCCAACAGCCCCAATAAACCACCAGATAGGAGCTGTTACCAAAATCCTATCCCTCCCCCAATGCCTGGATAAGAGGCAGTGAATAAACGCCCAGCAGCAACAAATGTGGGATATTTTGGGCACTGCCAAGCTCACCTCTCACCCACGTCCCCAAGTGCCACATCCACACATCTTGTGAATCCCTTCAGGGATGGTGACTACAGCACTGCCCTGGGCAGCCTATTCCAGAACCCTTTCAGTGAAGAATTTTTTCCTAATATCCAATCTAGATACCCACTGGAGCAAAACACTGAAGTCAAAGAAAAATTCACCTGGCTGAGGATAACCCAGAAGCAAGTGCTAAGGCTGCAGCCCAAAGTGCACACAGCTATAAATAAAAGCTTAAAAAGAGCACTTTCAATATCTGGATGTAGTTCTTGTTCTCAACACATTCCGTGTGCTCGGTTCAAGACTTAAGCAGGAAATTTAAACAAAAGCACCTTGTCAAAGCTGTGATAAGGAGGAGGATTTTTCTGGAGGGGGGGAAGAACGCTGCCTGTTAATCACCCACTGCAGCCAACCCCAAGGGGTGAAAGCAGCAATGCCAGCTTGGCCTGGGTGCAGTACCCAACCCAAGTGCAGACCTGCTCCCACGCCCCGGCATTCCCCACCTGCTCCGCCAACAAAACCCCATTAAAATGCAACAAGCAAAAACAATGTTTCAAGAACGCATCTCCTTCAAAACAGCGGCAAACATTCCGTGGCCTAAGACTCAAACGCTGCTCTTCTTCCCATCAGTCAGGCTTGGTGAAGGATTTGCTGTGTGGGTTTTGTTTTGTTTATTACTTCTAATGACTTTCTCATTATCATTTCACTGTGAAACATAAACGATGGTTATGGGAGAAATCATATTATTTGAATGGCTTTATTAAATTAGAGAGCAAATCTGTGTATATTTCTGGCTCAGGATAAATGTTTGAACTTTGAGAGGCCAAAATTCATTTTCAGACAAAGCCATTTTTGGAAGCTTTGGAATCAGTGGTTAAATTTGCCCTCAGCTGCAAGGGAGATGTATGGGGGTATTTCTCAATTTAATCCCTCCTAGAGATTTAACCAAATCACCAACCCAAACCCCTGCTTCTAGTTCTGCTTATGAGAAACCCGAGACTTGTGGAACATAATGGAGAAATAAAAGGAAAATAGCACTGAAAAGAAATACAATAAAATAATAAAATCATCCTGTCTCCATGCCTCCATTCCCCTCGTCCTCACAGAGGGACTTCAACCAGCTCACACATTTTCTGTGAATAAAATCACTGTCTTCACACCTTCACAACAAGAACAAGTGCTTATTCCTACAGGTACTGCCACAACTGAGAACACTAGCACAGCTCCGCCAGGAATAGCAACATCAGCCAGCAGACCTTCCGTGCAGGTGGAAAACCGTGCCAACATGGGATACCTGCAAGGATTAGGGATGTGCCACTTAAAATATACAAGGAGAAGTCTGGCACCTTCTCTGCATCAGGTTCCTGCAGGACCAAACCTTCGGTGACAGTGGAAGGCAAGCGACTGTGACACAGACACACAGGATGAGAAAGCTGTTGCTGAACAGGCAGAAGTTTGAGTTTCCACCTCTTTTCCATCCCTCCATCCCTTCCTCCCTCCCAGTTCAAGGAAAGGAACAGAAGCCAAATGCATTTTCCATGCAACAAATCAAAGCCCCCCCGCCCCCAGCCTTTTAGAACCAATACCTGACACTGGAATAAACCTGTTAAAAAGAATAAATTCCCCCAAGCACACCCAAAGGGAGAAAGCAATAGAAAATCAACCCTGATAAAAGATGTATTAAATGAAAGCACTTTCAGTGTGCCAACTCAAAATGTATGGCCCACAACAAGCTCAGTGAGAGAAATCCCTGCTGGAAAAACACAGCAGGGAAGAGTGGAGGGGAAATATTTGGTGTCCTGCACTCACCCATAAGACAGAGAATATATGACCTACAAGGAACAGGCTCTGAAGCAGTGGGACAGGTCTGTGGTCTACAGGACCCCAAAGACAGAGGGTCTCAAGCAGCCTGACCATTTTGTGGGATCACAGGATTGGAAGGGACACAAAGCAGGAATATGCCAAGCTGGAAACAAGCAAGATCTACTCTGCGAGTAATTCAGCAATCAGTATCAAAGGAACCTGGGGGAAAAAACAGGGAAAGAGGCAGTTTTTGAAGCAGGGACAGCTCCATGGCATTGGGCACGAGCAGCTGTACTATAGCCTCTGGAGGATGGAAATCAGGAGTCGGTGCTGCCTCTCCACTGCTCAGAGTGAAACACACCTGGCCATCCTTCCTGCACCTCGACAAGCTGCAGCTGAGCAGAAATGCTGCCTGGGGCACTCCAGCAGTCCTGGATGTGCTTAACCCTCCCTGCCCTGGTGGCACATGGTGGGTGGGCAGCAGGAGCAGCTCCCCCAACTCCAGAACCAAGGGATGCCCACCCTTTGCCCAAGATAAAAGGAGAGGAAAAAGCACATGTCTAAGTAAACTGAAATAAATGAACTTTAGATGTGAGAAGAATGAGTTAATTAAAACCTCCTTGTCTCAGACTGGGAGCTCCAGGCAACCACCGTGTCTCAGCACTATCACTTCCTCTCCAACGACTCCCACTGGATCACTAAAATCCCCCAAATCACTCAAGAGCACGTTTCTCCTCTGTGAGTGAGGTCCTTTGGTCCTTGCAGGCAGATTTATTTCCATGAAAGCCATGAAGCTCCTCTCTTTCCTTCCTGCTCCTCCTCCTCAGCTCATGCCAGGGCGCCTGGCAGCTCTCTGGGTTTCTGACACCAGTCAGTCCCACTAAGGCCATGACACCACCTGTGCCTACAGGGGTGGTGTATGGGAGGAAAATCCCTGTGAATCCTCCCCATGGCCCTGGTGCAAGAGGACCTAAACCAGGAGACCTCTGTGCATCAAGGCTGACACCCACCAGCCTATTTCCTCCTGGCACCCCCCATCCTCTGGGACGGAGAGGGGAGAGCTCACATTCCTGAGCCTACACAAAAATACTGGTTGTGACAAGTGCTTAGCTTCCCACAAATGCTTTAAGACAACTCTTGAGCTGAGACTGAAGGAAGGCAAAAAACCCCGCAATCCCATCAGCTCTGACAACCCTTTTTAACTCTGTGTCCAGCTGTATCGTATTTCTAAACCCACAGCCAGGCAGATGTTTCAGATGCTCAGATGGAAGCCATGAATACGTCTGGGAGCACACAAAGCGAGGGATGGTGTCTGAAACCAGCTTCCCAGTGCCTATCCAGAGCCTGCACCGAAAAAAAGGCTGAGTTGCAGCAGACAGCAAGGAGTAACACCGTGTTTCACACACCACCTGCACCTCAGAATGGGGCTGCAACACCAAGCACGGTGATGAAGACCTGATGTGACACTCTTTCAGCAAACTCCTGTGTCCAGGAATGGCATCCTACTTCTTACAACAAAAGGATAGAAATCCTACAAACACATTTATCCCTTGCAAAACATCTCTTGACACCAAATCGATGGGAATAACCTGCACCCTTTGCCCACAAGAAGCTGGTGGAGCAGCTACTTCAAGCACAAGGAGGGCTCCATGTCCCATTCCACCTCTCCCCCAGTGTTGCCACCCCCTTCATTCCTGGCCACACCATTTTCCAGAAGCAAGAGCACCCCATGGGATCCAACACTCCACCAAATGGATGGGGAGGCAGAGTGAAAAAGAGAAGAGCAACTTCTGCCGATCATCTTTTTCCAAACTCACAGAAAGGGAGAGAGAAAAGAGCCAAGCCTCCTTGGGAGGCAAAGCCTTCGAAAGTTAAATGTATCATGAAAAAGAAAACTTCTGTCACTGCTTAAAAAGGTTTTTGACAGGTCGTCATTTGTAACCCACAAACAAATGCCGTTTCTCATGCTCCATAGACTCTAATATCACTTCAGAGCAGAACCTGAACTCAACTCTTTGTTGAAAAGCTGGAGAAGCAACCACATTAAAATAGCTCTCTTCACTGCCTTTGGGCACACCAGAAATCTTTCATTTCAGGAGCTGCACCTAAAGTGCCTGGGAGCACAACCTGAGCAGGCAGAAACTGCGGCTCAAATCATTTCAATGGCTTTGGGTGGGCCAGTCGCAGTTAAGTCAAGCCTAACAAACAAGGCATTATTATACAAGACAGAAAGAAATAGTGCTTTGCCCTATTTAAGCAAGTTTCAGAAATCCCTTTCAATGGCTGAGATGATGAGAGAAACTGGTCATAACCCTACAATTCAGGCCCACGTGGCCATTGTGTGCTGCCTGGGAAAAGGGGACAGAAAGTAAATGGAAGAGTCATCCACCCACAGCAGAGTTAGGGACAGAGGAGAGAAATAAGAACACAGACCACCTCAAAAGGCAGAGGCAGTGGAACAGCCTGTCCACAGCAGCTGTGGCTGCCCCATCCCTTGAAGTGTCCAAGGCCAGGCTGGATGGGGCTTGGAGCAACCTGGGATAGTGGGAGGTGTCCCCGCCCAAGGCAGGGGATCGGAACAAGATGAGCTTTAAGGTCCCTTCCAGCCCAAACTATGAACGTGCCCACTGGCCACAGCCTCTGCTCTCAGCCTGAAACCTCAAAACCAGCTACACAAGCACTGAGAAGCAGTCCCTGGCTGCCTGCTCCACATCTCACCATTCCTCCTTGCTCATCCGTCTCGAAGTTTAGCCAGCACAACCTACTTGCCCAGAGAGTCCCTTGTAAGACGTTTACAAAGACAGGTGAGCCTGGAATTCCATATTTCATCTGGACGACACGAGCAGAGCATTTTTACCTCTTAATTTTGTGTTAATTTTGCCTCCTTGCTTTCTTTCTGCAGAGTTCCCAAGATTTTGTGTCAGCCACTAACTCATCCCTCATCCTGAGGGTTAGAGACCAGGTTTGGCACCAGCCAGAGGAATCCTCTAGAAAGAAAACCTGCAGGAGAGAGATAAGCAGCATCTCCTCCACTCATCGGAATTCAGGGAAAATACCAAAACAAATATTAATGAGAGGCACTTAACTGTGCCTGTTCGGCAATCAATAACACACAACAGGGTACACAACTGGGCTGAGCATCTCACACCATTGCTGTGCTGGGGTCCAAACTGGAAGGGTCTTCTCTAATACCCTCCTTGGGGCTGCACCAGCAGCTCTTCAAGCCCCCATCCTCTTCCACAAACTCCCAGGACTAGAGAGACAAGGGACAGTGACTAAAACCTCGCTTTTCTGTTTAAAGATTACATCCACCCTGACTAACCACACTCCTCTTTTTGTTAAGATTTTTATTAATCTGCTTCTTCTGATTATTCCAAAATATGACCCATTTGGCCATCCTAGTGAGTGCTCTGGAGCATCTCTCTGTGTGTGGGTGGCATTTTCCTAATGGGCATCACAGAGACAAAGCACGGGGCTGCTTGGTGGAGCTCTGAGTGGGGAAGGGGGACAGCCACAGGATGTGACCACAGAAGGACACAGGGCACCTGAGCTGCAGGGACTCAGAGCGGTCCAGTACCTGCAAGGAAGGAGACTGCAGCTCAGGAAGCTCCTTCCCTTTCTGTAAAAAGAAAAACCTGCATCTTCATCTATCACTAGTGTGGCTTCTCCTCTGCAACACCCCTTTAGTGCCCACCTCCTGCCCAGGGAGGTGGCTGAGGGGACCCAGCCCAGGGGGTGCACCTCTGGCTCCCGCTCTTCCAGCAGGATTCCAGGCTGGCATTCGAGGGCGCCTGAGCGGGACCTGCCGCGGGCTGCGGGAGGAGAATGGCTTTCAGCTCAATTACCCTTCACATTCCGATTCCGTAACGCTCCGGTGAGGCTTTTTAAGCAGATCCCCCCCAAATAAAGCCTGCCTGCCGCAGCCCAGCCTCAAGCTCAAACGTGCAGAAGGGAGGTGAGGCTCCACTCTCCTGTCCCTGCTCCCTGCCTTTCCCAAAGATCTCCTTGAGGTTGCTTCTCCTCTCCTCACAGCTACCATTTATGTGGCTCCTCCTTGCTCTTCTTCCAGCCTCTGCGTGCTTCTCCCAAGCCCAAAGCACGTGGAGATCAGACTCCTCAGTGTTAGCTGCAACCATCTGGGCCACCAAACACCCATCCACCCCACAGACACAGGCCAGCACACTGCAGACACCCAACACTCTTTTTCAGAGGTGCCATCGGAAGAAAAGAAGGTGGTGAAGCGCTCACTGCTTTGTACAACCAGGTGAGAAACAGGTTTGCTGCCTGCTGGAGGAGAGCTGACCTCCTCCTGACATTGTCTGGGCAGATCAATGGTGACATGAGAACGCACAGAGAGACATCGAGGTGGTGACAAGGGACAGATGATGGAGCACACGCTCTGGAGATGCAACCTTGCTGGGAAAATCGCCCTTCAGACAGGGCAGGTCTTGTGCTCGAGGCCCTCAGAAAGGAGGTGGCCAAGGAAAAGCCTTGCAGTGGAGCCCTGTGACATGGTGGGACACCAGGCTGGTGGTGATCTCTATCACTGGAGGAGGATCCAGGCTTCCAGCGTTCTCCCAGCACTCCTCCTGAAGCTCAGGCAGCCCTCAGGCCCCAGCAGGACCCTGCAGGTGTGCTCAGAGGCAATGCCACGACTGTGTCCCACAGGGGAGAGATCCCCACCTGCACAACTCCTGGCCCTTCTCCCTGACACCCATTTCCCTGCTAACTGCAAGGACTAGGGTGACCAGCAGTGCCACAATCCTTGTGGGACTCACACCAGCAGGCACAGCCTCTTCGCAAAATTTCTTTCCCCACAGGCATGAGTTATACACAGGAAAACAAAACATCCACCTGTCCTGCTATTTCCCCAACCAGCCAAAAACCCCTCGATGTTTCACAGGCCATCAGCTGTTCACTGCAGTGGAACGAGCTGTGCTTTAACCCTCTCAGCCCCCTCTAAGGCAAGGCATGGGCAGCACATCCTGGAGTGTTTTCTCCTGGGAGGCTCAGGAATCTGCAAACACACATCCGGCGGTGTGTTTCCAGTGTGTTTAATAAAGTGATTTTCCAAGCACTGGCACAGTAGCTCCTGACCCAGGTAGATTTGGGGTCATCCAAATCACATAGGCAGTAAAACTTGTTCCCCTTTCAGGCTGTTCATCCAGCTCTGGTTATGGTACGGAGCATGGGTAGATCCCTCTTTTTCCACAGCTCAGAGAACCATGCTCTCAACTTACCTCTAAATAAAGATTTACTAATTAGGGAAAGATCATCTTCCTCATGGTAATGAACAAGCAAGTGCTAAAAAAGCATCCCTTGGATGAGCATACCAGCCTATCAGTTACAAACTCCTTTTTTTCTCCTGAAGCACCAGTCTGAAGGCAGTGTTGGTGGCCATCCTTGCACATCCAGCCGGACTCCAGGTCAGGCGGTGCCTCCAAACATGTGTGAGTGACTGAGATTAATCCCACACAGGCAGGGCAAGAGGTGGCTGACTTCACTAATACCTCCTCTTCTCCTTTCCCTCCTTCCCATTACCTTTCCCAGCTTGATTTAGAATTGCAGGACAAGCCTAAGGAAGTAACATAACATCAAAATGAAAGCCAAGGCAAGGTTTGAAGAACAAGAGGGTTGTTGGTATAACCAATCACCTGAGCCCAGAGGTGTGGCCAAACCCAGCAAGATCCCTTGACCACACAGAATGAGCTCAATTTCCTGGAAAAAGAGGGACAAACAACCATCATCCTACACAAAGTGACAGCCGTGACCACCTCTCCTTTTTCACCCACACTGGGTTTGCACCCTGTCTCAGGAAAACAAATAAATATGTTTTACAAGTCTCCCATAAAGCAAACACCCAAAACTAAAAGCTCCTCATTTTTTTCTCCTTGAACCAAAATTGCCTTGAACCCTCTATTCACTTTCCCTGCTCTCTCCATTATTCGTGCTGACAAAATAAATCAACCACATTTTAAGTTCCCACAGCAATTAATGGTTGAAATTAAGTAATGGCCCCCTAATTTTGACTGAAACTTCTGCTTAGATCAAATTCCCTCCATTTGTAATGAAAATAGTTTGAAACCGATACAAACAGTTCAGTTCACACATAAATATTTAAAAAACTTATAGAGAGGCTGATTTAGTCTATTATTTTACCAGAAAGTTTGACCAGCAGTAGAAAGCTTATTATACATGACTGTCACTGACACATTACAAACTAATAAAACACAAAATGCAATTCTCAAGAAGAAATTGGAATGAATCTATTGCAAGAGTGATTTTTATGGTTCTTTTGAAATGCTATTTCTCCCCAGCTTTGCTGTCAAAATGGCAACATTTTCCCTAAATATTTCCATCTTAATTAAAAATGGTGTTTCTGTTGAAAAAAGTGCCTCTTGTGCCAGCTGCAGCTTCACATTCCCATGCTGCACAGAGTGAGGATGCGAATGTGTGCCCACCTCATGGATCTGCTGCTGATCTTGGTTCCTGCAGGTGGAAAAGAGCCGGACCCTAAAATTCCTGCATCCCTCACACAGCGCCTTTCAACACGACCTTAATCATCCCTTAATTTAGGTGCTGTGACTGAAAAAGGAGCCTAAACCAACAAACTGCATGATTAAATGGGTAAAAAACATTAAATATACTTTCAGTGATGGGTTTTTTGCTTCCTGGCATGGAGCAGTTGCCACTCAGACGGTGCCTTCACTGCCTGAACAAGTTAAAAACCATTCCTACATCCAGGCACGGTCCTGCTGCCGACTCCAAAGGTGAGGTACAGAGAGGGAGGTAAACAAAACAGGAATGTGAGGGGAGAGGATGCAGCTTTTGCTGGCTGGCATGAGATAGTAAAGTTACATCCCAGGCTTCTGGGAGAAGATGGTAACCAGAGGAAAGGGAGATAAAACAAAACTAATTGCCAGCAGGTCACACTCATTCCCTCCTCACCCCTCTGTTCTCGGCAGCACAGCGCCCTTCCTCCTGCCAGGGACAGGGAAGAGACCTTGAAGCCATCTGCTGCCCAGATGTGTAAGTGTAATTACACTGAAAGGGTTGGGCTGGAATGTGCCCTGGAAAAGAGACCTTCCAGCCCAGGCCCAAGCTGCTCCTGCAGCAGGAAGCGCTGTGGGACCACAAGCCACCATTTCTGCTCCAGAGGAACGTGCCTGGTCTGAGCAACCCACTGCCAGCAGGGTCCTGAGGAGCCACCGTCACTTGGCATCAGCCATTCTAAGCTCAGACATTGTCCTGACCTCAAGGATGACACTGGCACAGAGCCATCAGAGCTGTGAAGTCAGCAGGTATGTGCCCTCAGCACCCATATGAAGGAGCTCGGAGAGTGAGGATGTTTTTCCTTGTTCCCGTTTCTTCCACAAGGAATGATTACTGATTTGTCCAAGTTACCTTGGCCCTCTTTGCCTGTGTTCTCCTCACTCAGAGAATGTTGCTCTACACTTTCCCTTCCTCTCCCTCGAGATAATTTCCTAACTTCCCAGCATGACAGCTCCTCCACGGAGGCACTGAAATACTTGCTGCCCCACACAGGCTTCCCTTTCCTCTCAAAATCTGCTGTTTTCCCCTCTTTCTGCTTTTCCCCGTCCGCCTCGTCCTGCCCAGAGCAGCATGACTGTTTCTAATTTTCAGGCTGCCCCCCCTTTGCCGCAGTACCCTTCCAGAAAGAGCCCAAGTGTTGCCTGGTGGAAATGACTGTTATCTCCAGAACACTTTACACATTACTTCCACGCCATTTGGAGTTTTCCGCCCCAGTAGTTTCTGTTGCATCTCTCATTTCACTCCTTGGTCACGTGTATTAAAGGACCAGGGTCTCCTGTTCACTGGTGAATCCAGACAAGGGACAGTGGACACTTTCTTTCTCCCTAGGACGTCACTTGAGACCCTCTGATGTCACAGCAAACGCATCAGCAGTAAAAACAAAAACTTGCACTCAGACGACCTTCAGAGGGAAGGATGCTGGAGGTCTGAGCACCTACTTGGTCACAGCTTCAAAGAAAAACGTTATTTAAAATGAGAGTGGGGAGGCCCTGGCACAGGGTGCCCAGAGAAGCTGTGGCTGCCCCTGGATCCCTGGCAGTGTCCAAGGCCAGGCTGGATGGGGCTTGGAGCACCCAGTGATAGTGCAAGGTGTCCCTGCCCAATGCACAGGGATGGACTAAATGACCTTTAAATATCCCTTCCAACCCAAACCATTCCAGGATTCTGACATCTACAACATCAGCTGTGCAAACCCTTCAGCCACAACCTCGTGTTTTACTCCATGCACTGCAGTCTGTTTTAAGTGCTTTTCTCCAGTCCTGGTGGAAAAAAGCAGGGAGAAGATGACAGCTGGTGCCTGCTGTGCTACCAAGCTCTTGCCTGAAGACACCGCCAGCATCCCAAAGCCAGAAGGAAAGCCCAAGACAGGGCCTGCACCTCCCAGCCCATTTATGTTTTGCTTGCATGTGGGAAGCAACAATAAACACCATTAAAACTGAGAGTGTCCAGGAAGTTTGGGAAGTGTTTCACCTGCTGCAGATTATCACCAAATAGCTGTGCAACAGAGACCCTCTTGCTACAGCAAACACCAGCCAAATCCCCACTTCCTATTTCTCCAACAGGCACTGGAGGTGAGAGATCACCAGCACTGGGCATGCCAATGGGATGCCAGGATGGAGGAGAGATGGAAGTGCTTGATCTGCCCAGGAAGGAGAACCAGCTTTTCTGTCCAACAGTGCTTAATGAACACAGCTTCAATAACTCACTAAATTGCTTGCTGCCTTCCCAGGAAGTTTTAAAAACAACAAAACACAATAAATAAATAATTTTTTTAAAACTGCATCTGATTCGCTGAGGAAAAGTTCAAGACCCTTGCAAATTTTGCACACTCAAAGGTGGCAGAAGAAAGGAAGGGAAGGCTGGATTTGGGGGATAGTTTATTCACTGTATATTATTTGTTCAGTTCTAAACTCCACATGGAAATATAAAGATAAGAAGGAAAACAATGAGTGAAGGAAAAAAAAAAAGAAATGAGGAAGGAAAGCAGCCAGCAATGATTATAGACCATTTTTACAATGTGGTAGGAACATCTTCCTTATCAGCTCTGTTATCATCACCTCCACTGTAAAGGCTCTTCATTTAAAGGAGGGGAGGAAAAAAAGCCCCAGAAGGTGTCTGGGAGCGTGCAAGGGAATAGCTAATGCAGCTGAGGGGGAGCTCAGCTCGTGGCAGCTGCTTCGTATGCGCAGCATCAGGCCTCGAGCCATGGCAATAGAATTATACGAGCCCCTGAAGACTCCTGGGCAGGATGGCAGGGAAACTGATGTAATTACTGACATTATTACCTTTAAAGTAAAATAATAATTTTAATTACACCAAGGGCTTTTGGGCCTTTCTCTGCTCCTCCCTTTCCCCTGCTCACTGTGTAGCACAGTCTGGTTCCAGGCTGTGCAATGGGACAGGGCAGCAACGCTCCCCTCCTTCCTCTCCCTTTCCCCGCCAAATACTTTTCTGCATAATTAAGAAAAAGACATCATAAAAGCCACAATTTCAGCTACACCCCCATATTAAGGATGGAAATGGTGTCCAGCAGCTTGTGAAGGCTCAATCCCAAAGGCTGCTCCCTGAGCAGAAGGGACTACTGCTGATGGTGAGTGCCTGCCTGCCTCCCAATTAAAATAAATTGGCAAATCAGGGCTAAGCTCAGGAGATAAGACACCTGCAAGCTGGACTGTGGTTGCCTCAACGCTGCTGTGTGCAGATCAGACACTTTCCATTTTTAAACTCCTTTCCCACAGCCCTGGCTCTTCACAGGTGCTTGCTTGAATTCAGGACAAGATGAGCACATTCCCAAGGCAGAGGGTTTTGGTTACAAATTTGAAAGCAGAACCCTGCTATAACTCCTGTGTCCTTGTGAAGTTACAGGTACTTTTCTTGTGGTGCAGCTGTGATTTCATGAATGACTGAGGTGCTGAATTGCCATCTCTGGCCCAGTGCCAAGCTTTTTGCTGGAAGATCATAGAATCATGGAATGGTTTGGGTTGAAAGGTACATTAAAGACCATCTAGTTCCAACCCCCTGCCACTGACACCTTCCACTAGACCAGGTTGCTCAGAGCCACATCCAATTCTATCCCTGAACACTTCCAGGGACGAGGCGGTGTAACCTCAAGATGTGATTGATACACATCACTTCATAAAGCACCCCGTGTGTTATAAATATAATACAAGGAATGAGGTGGGGGAGAGCACAAAAGGAGAGAAAACTCCAATGGAAACTGCAGTAATCACGCATGGGCGAACTCTGCCCTCCTTCAGGTGCAAAGTCAAAGACAAAATCCCCGTTTATTGCGCAGTGTGAATTCCCTAAATACCCCCACAGAACAGGATATAACATCATGGAAACAGGAAAGATGTTCCCCACAGTGTCTCCCTATCACCTGGAGCAGTGCACAGACATTGCCTATTATGGTAACAGGTAAACAATACCCTGTAAGGTCACAAACTACAATCTTCACTTCTCACAGGTCCAGCTTTGTCCACAAGCCACAAACCTCTCTCCGCCCATCCCCGGTGACCTGGATACAGTCCCAGGGTCACCTCCGGGCCCAGGAAAGAGGCTGTCTCTGCGGCCTTCCAGGCTTATCTCTCTGTCACCACATAATGTAACCCAACAAAAACCACCTGTGGGAACATTCAGCAAAGAAACCAACAACTAAATGACCTTTCTGCCAGCATGTCAGAACTGCTGATGCTCCAAGTCCAAGAGAAGGCCACGGATGGTTTGAACTTGATCAGCAAGGTCAGGATGTTGGGGGCTTATAGGGGAAAACAGCTTTTCCCAAAGACGTACTAGACTTGAAGTTTGCTCACTTCATAGTACAGTTTAGGTTGGAAAAGCCCTCTAGGATCATCCAGTCCAACCATTCCCCCAGCACTGCCAGGGCCACCACTGACCCATGTCCCCAGGTGCCCATCCTCTCCAGGGACGGTGACTCCACCACTGCCTCAGGAGTTAAAGGCAAATGAAAAGTTGTGTGGAAGCCCCAGAAGGTTTCCTGCTTGGAACTGGGACAGAACGCCCAGCAGGCACTCAGGGGGAACACTCCACCCTGACCTCACCATCACACCAGGTACCACAAAACCACAAACAAGGGCTTGGCTCCACTCCACTTGCTTACTTCACCTAAAAGCATTGAACCGTGACAATCCAGCAACTCTGAGTTCCCTACAGATCCAGCCAAATGGAAAAAAGATTATTAGATAAAGCAGATTGGACTTGTCAGAAACTGAGGCATGGCCACAACAGCCTGCCACAGGCTTGGCAATAGATCTCTCCTTGTTTAAAAGCCAAAACCCTGAGACTCCCAGAAACATGGTACCCTGGGGTTGGGTGAGGGGGGTAAAAAAGAGGCTGTGAGCAGCAGATGAAGTGTAAGGGATGCATCCAAAAGGAGAACAAACCCTGAAGGTCAGAGTAGCAAGCACACAAGCAGCTAACTAATGTACTACAGCAGCACCACGGGGCACAGCCACGGCACGCACGTCCTCACAAACTGGAAAGCCATAAAAGTCTATTACAGCAAATCAAACAGCAGCCAGCATGACAGCCATTAGCCTGAAATGAATACACGGGAACTTAATGAGCTCTGTCGAGGCCAGCTTGGTGAATTAAGTTGCCAATTCTAGCAGGATTCCCCTTTTCTTTGCAGACTTGAGAGCGCCTGTCCTGCCTCGTTGCTTTTTGACAAGCAGAGCACGGGGCGCCCTTGCCCAGACGGGACGGACGATTACGCTGGAGCAATATCCCTCTCCCGGCACGAGGGCCCCCGGCAGCTATTCCAGGGATGAGATTAACACACAGCGAGCACAGAGGACCAGTGCCACTCCAGCGGTCCCCGGTCTGGGCATTCAGAGCTGCTGTGGTGCATCCTCTCCTCCCTCCCCACACCAGAGAGGGACCACAGTCCACAGCTCATGCCCAAATAAATTCCCATTCTCACACCAAGCAGACCACGTAAAACACCAGGATGGCTATTTAGAGGCACTATTGTTTTTAAAGGTCAGTTTACTTCATGTTCCATTTATTTATGCACACTCTTCTTTTGACTTTCCAAGTGCCACACAATAGCAGTGAGGTTTAAATAGCCTTTCGGTTGCTGCTCCATTAGCTACGACAACTGCAAATCGATACATCCGTTTATCTCAAAATTAAAAAGAGAAAAACCCTCATTAGCTGCCAAATCTGCACAGAGCCAGTCTCTTGAAAACCATACTAGCCTCTTCTCTTTCTCCAAGCTCCAGCCCCTCTTCATTCATTATCCACAGGCCTTTCCATTTGGGCTGGGTGCTCTCTGAGGTGGATTTTGGTACCTGTGCCCTCACTGCTCACCCTCAAGCTGTCTGGAGCACGGGGTGACCTGGCATCCCTCACCATGGCTGGTTCCCCAGTCTCAGCAGCTCCCCACATATCCCCTGCCATATTTCCATGCCACATCACCTCCAGCTTTGAGTACTCATGGACATGCAACACGGAAAACCTGTGGCTCAGCACAGGTCTCAAGGCCACGTGCACATCTCCTTGAGAGCTGTGCCACCACACAGAAAATGTTTATTGCTGACATCTCCAATGGGCTGTAGCCCTTGGAGGGTCCTCTTTAGGTAGTGAGACCCCATCCCCTGCTCTCGCAGAGCCTGGGAAAGCAAGGATCACTCTCCCTGGCAAAAGAACAGGAGTGCCTCCAGGATGCTGGCAGAGCAACACATTTGTGCCTCATTACCTCTGATCGGTGCCCTTGGTTAAAGATCACGGCTAGAAACTGGAAGCTGGCACACGCTGCCTTATAATTAGATTAGGCCAACGTCCAGAAGAGCACAGCTCTGAAGGCCAAGTGCTCGGTGGCTGCGCAGGGGGAACACCGGGCTTACTGCACCCCAAACAACCAGGCAGTCCTGGAAATCCTTCCCAGCAGAACCAAATCTCACGTGCAAAGCAGTGCGATAGGGCACAGAGAAGCTCTAAGGTTCAGCTTCTTCTTCTTTTAAATACTTTTTTGTCCAGATCACCTGCCTGCAGTTCCCTTTATGCAGCCAGCCCTAATTTTCTACCTATGAGGGCATGGAGTGATAGGATACAGACTTAAATTAGGTATTAGGAAGAAATTCTTCCCTGTGAGGGTGCTGAGGCCCTGGAACAGGTTGCCCAGAGAAGCTGTGGCTGCCCCATCCCTTTAAATGTTCAAGGCCGGGTTGGACAGGGTTGGGAGCAACCAGTGGAAGGTGTCCCTGCCCATGGCAGGGGCTGAACTAGAGGAGCTTTAAGGTCCTTTCCAGCCCAAACCATTCTGTGACTCTAAGATTCCAAGATTCCAAACCAGGACCCCAGGCTGGGCACAGGTTAATACTGGAAATGGGGAAGACCAGTTTGCAAATTGGCTCTTGGGACAGAAGCCATCAGCAAGAAGAGATGTAGCACAGATACTCCAGGTACATTAAAAACTGTTACTTAACACAGTCCCGATTCCCAGGGGAGTCACGGAAACCCATTTCCATCTCTTCACATGAAGGGCAGATAACAGCAAAACCAGAGGTAAATCTGAGGGCAGGGGAGAGGACTGTTCTCCTCCCATCCTACTGCCATTCCTTTTGCTTTGCAGACCTCTGCAGGCAGATCATGACCGGGAGGAGCAGCAGCAAGGCACGATAGCCACCCGCCAGCTCCAGAGGCCCGAGCAGAAGGCGGGAGCACCTCGTGTGGGTTTTGCTAAGGCATTTCTCCACCACTTGTGCTCTCAAGAGCAGCAGAAATGCCTCTGACCCAGTGTCATTCTCACAGGGAGGTTTCAGATGACTTGGTGCACAGATGAGACTCCAACTCCCGGCTCATACATCACAAGCAGCTCTCATGAAGAAACCTCATCCTCGCAGCAGAGGCACGGGGAGGGATCAAAGCCCAGCACAGTGGGGCAGCAGCAGCAGGAATATTAAATGCACCCTGGTAACACAATCGTTTGCACCTCTCAGTTACCAAAGCTTCTTCATTTCACATGCACACATTGCACACAGGACCTCATCCACACCCCAAGGAACAGTCTGGGAAAAACTGGCACTCTAGTGCAAGAGGAAGAGGTTTCCTCCACTGGAGGATGACAAATACCCTACTAACTCCCTGTTTCAAATTAAATACCCCAACCTTCTCCTCCTGGCACCAGAAGCCACAGCTTTAAAGCCTAAATTCACATCAGACCTGTAAATTCCTGGCCAAGTCAGGCTGCAGGTGCAGAAGCTCTCCCTGATGGATGAGAAGATGTCACCTCCCTTGCAGCGGCCAGCACAGAGAGCAGCAGAAGGTTGTGGAAACTCTGTCCTTGGGGATATTCAACACTCAGCTGGATAAAGCCCTGAGCAATCTGATCTAACATGAAAATTCTCGCTGGATTAGTGGGAGCTTGAGCCACGTGAGCTCCTGTGGTCCCTTCCCACCTAGTCTATTCCAGGGACATCACGGGACAAGTCCTGCTATAGAGCTGTTAAAGGAAATCATCAGCCAGGGCAGAAGCCTTTGGGCAGTACTCTGCCAGAATTCAGGCATTTGGAGAAATATTTGGTCCTGCCTCAGGTCACCTCTGTGACAAGAGCTGCACATCGCCCCAGCTCCAAGGAAGAGAACAAGACACAGACTCTCATTTACACTCATTTGCAAACTTCCCATTTGTCATGGGAAAGATGTCACCAAAGCTCCGCATCTCCTCTTCCCCCTCCTTCCCCCAACACCCAAAACACTTTGCTTCTGCCCATTTTCAGGCAGTAACTTCCAGAAGTTTCATCCTCCCGCAACCCAGAGCAGGAGGACGACCCTGTACCTCAGTGGCCAGCTCTGTGGTGGCAACCAGAGAGGAGAGTGGCCACTGAGGGAAGAGCCAGAAGCCAGGCAGAGATGATCCCTACCTCTGGGATGCGGACGCTGTAGGGCTGGTTGTGGAACTGTGGGGCGTTGTCGTTCACGTCTCCGACTTGGATGTTGACCGTCCCTTTGATCACCTGTGGGCCCAAGGACAATAGCAGGGTGTCAGCTTTATGTGTGGATTTAGAGCCTAAAGCCAGATTGTGGCTGTGTTTTTGGGCTTTGGGCCAAGGGGTGACCCCTCTCCCCTGGTGCAGAAGGGCCCCCAGGGACCCACACCCCCTGCTCCCCTCCATCCGTGCCGCAGACCATGAAATGAGAGTCACACTCACCCCTTGACTGTCACTGACAGAAAATTCAACCGTGAATTCTGACTTAGTCTGAAAGGGAAAGAGAAGAAAAAAACCTGTAATTAAAGATACTGTAGCGTTTATCTGCAGATGGCAGGCTGGGGACTTTTAGCCAATGTTATTACACGCAAAATGCTTTCAGGACCTTCCAGAAGAGGAGAGGTGCTCGAGTGCCGTTACCAACACCGGGCAGAAAACGCTGGGGACTCTGAATGCCAGCGGGGCTCTCGTGTATTACAGAGGCACAGGAGATGCCCTGCCCCAGGTCAGGAGGATGCAGGGACTAAGAAACTGACTTCCTGATTGGCAGCTGAACACTTAAAACACAGGAAGATTTATGACTCATGGCAGTGCAACACAGTCTCAGTGAGGACATCTAAATCCTGCTGCTGCTTTCCCAACTTACCTATCACACAGCTGGGAATACTGGGATAAATCATGGTCTGTAGATACACATGACACAAGATATTCCATGAGAGAGCCCACACAGTCCTCTCTGCCCGTTATTGCTTAAACTAAATTAACAACTTCAAACAGGGATCCATTCAAGTAACTGATGTTGGGGTGAGCAACAAGTGGGAAAGAACTAATTTTTTTGGGATCAGGGCAGGGGGATATTGCTAGTGGAGGCAGACCTTCTCTTCCTGACCCTTTCCTTCCCACCAGCAATTGTTTTGTTCATGTTTTACCAAGGAATTGCGTAAAGACGGACAGTAGGACTCGGGCCTCCACATCCATCTGGTACCCGACCACCAGCTGCCGTTTTGCTCCCCTCCAGTCCTGCCAATCCCTTCCCACTTCTGGTGTCCCTTCCCTGCCTGAGGTGCTGGAGCACAGCAACTTCATGTTTCCAAAGCATCACGCAGGAAAGGCTGGAAAAGCCAGCTTGAAATGGCTCCCCGTGCTGCAGCTCTGGTTGATTTATTCCTAATGAGATCGGCTCAGGGACAGGCAGCAGCCAGCAGTGCCTGGAGCAGGAGCTCTGCTTGCACCAGAATCAAAGTTTATGTTGGAGAAGGGTTTAGGGAACAGCTCCCCACAGTGTGGCCCCTCCTGCTCCCACATCTCCATCCAAGTAGCCGGGAAGTACAACGGGAGAAAGCCCTTCCTAACTCCTGCCTTGGGGAAATGCTTCTAGGCAGAAGGAAGAGCTGAAATCCCGAGGGAGAGGAGATACTTTGCTCCCTGTGCCATCCCACCCTGCTGCATCAGTGCCTTTCAGCCCTCTTTTCCCCTTACTCATCCACGAGGGACAACGCAATAGGGAAGAAAGGAAAAACAGGAGATAAGAAACAACCTGTTGAGCATTTAAATTTTAAAAACTCAATAAAATAATCAGAGAAAGCTTCCACATACCAACCGCTGTCTCTAAAATTATTTTAACACAATTCTTTAGCCTCAAGGTCTGCCATTTTTTAAAAACCTGCTTTCCTTCTAATCTTCATAGGAGTAAAAAAAAACTTTCAAAATTCATTTTGCCTGTATACATTCGCTCCTTCCTCTTTTTCTCTATTTCACCTTTTCCTGCATCATTTACCTCACTACAACTCCTTCTCCCTTCTTCTCTCTTGTACAAGAATTCACCTCTTCCTTTTCCTTTCCCACCACTTCTCCTGTGTGGCTTTCTCTCTCCTGACTTTCTGACCTCGTGCATCCAGGCCAGTGTTCTCTGCTCCCAACCACCTGCCCACCTCCATCCCTTCCCTCCCACTGCTTCCCCCACCATAAACTGTCATTTACACCTCTCCCATATCCATTCCCAGCACTGGTCTGTCTTCACCGTCTTCCATGTAGGGCTGACTTTGAGGCCCTGGGATCACTGACGGGTGCAGGCTCCTCTCCCAGCTGAGCCCATCCACGCATCCAAGCTCTGCCCAGCTCCTTCCCTTCCCACCCTCCACACCACAAGACACCTAAAATCTATTGATCACCCTCCTGGGCTTAAGGCTGGCATGGGAAGTATCAGGAAGCAGGAGGCATTTGGATGAGGGAAGATTTATGACTCAAGCCAGCAGCTGTTGGCACGGGGAGGCGGAGGGGAGAGGGGTGAAGAAAAGCACTTTATTTTTCCAAAGTCTTGCTCTTAACACTGTGAAATTGGGTTTGGCCTCCCCCCCACCCCAGCCTGAGCAGCATGCACCACCCTGCTCCTCTGCATCCCAATGCCTGGCTGGCTCCAACCGGGAACGCCAGCGCCGGAGGTGTGTTAATGGGTTTGATCCTCCCAACGCTGCTGCCAGCCAAGGCAGCACTAAATACAGGCAGCAGTAGCGCAGGGGAAATTAAGCACATTGCCCAGATCACACAGTATTTCCCCAGTCTTCCCACTATCCCTTCCTCCTTGCTCCAGGAAGGTGGCAAGGGCCAAGGTTTTAGTAAAGCAGGCACTTGGATGGGATTCCAGCCTTGCACCCCAAAGCTGCCATTGAAAATAGGGGTGTGAAACAGCTTCGAGGTGAGAATCTTGCCAAATTTAGCATCCAGCATCCTGAATCCACAAGAGGATGAAAAGTCTTGATGAGATTGAATAAGCAGGGATACCTCACATCTCTTCACATGCTGCTCTAAATAGTAAAGGATTTAATTGCCATAGAGATTTAAAGAGGAAGCTTGTAGATTTCCCTGACTGTATGAGCAGCCTGGCTCCTTGGCAGATCATCTTCACTTATTAATTCCTTTACTTCCAGACTCATAGATGTTATTCTGGCATCCAGGAAAACCAACAAGTCAGATGAAATCAGAGCACGCTGTTTATTCCCCATGTCCCCAGTGAACTGGAGACAGTGACAGAGTGTCTAGGGAACGCTGACACACCCAGATTCCCAACGCCACGAGGGAGCAACACCCATCTCAGCTGCCACAGAACGTGGAGAGCCACCATTTATCTGAGCAGACGTGGTTTTTCCCCAGCTTTACCTCTCTGTCCAGGGGCTGCCTGAGCCACACGACACCGGTGAGGCTCTCCACAGCAAAGAACCGACTGGCCTCCTCCCCGACCACCCCGAAGACCAGCGGGTCATTGTCCAGGTCCCGGGCCAGCAGCTGAGTCACTGAGGAACCTGGGAGAGACAGAGAGAAAAGAAATCCTGAGCAAAACAAAGCAGAGAAGAAGAAACCCTGAAAACATCCAGCTTGTCAGAGAACAGAGGTCTGCGGAAGACCTGGAATCACACCCATGGTGCTCCAGTGCCTCAAGGGGAGTCAGGCTGTGCATGGTCTGACTGTTCTGTCTGGCACAGACGGACTGAACCACAGATCCTCTCCCTCCTTGCCTTCAACAAAACAGAGAGTCAGCCCAGTTCGGCCCTGGCACTGGAGATGGAGGATCCCACACCTCCTCTGGGTAAGCGCTAACCAGCCTCACTCACGCTCTTCCCCGCCAAGGGGCACCACCAGCAGGTACAACAACAAAAGCAGGGGACGGTCACCACCCCTGGAGCCTCATTTCAGCCCCGCAAGAACCTCCTCAGGTCCTCCTGGGCCTCTCCATGACACCCCAGTGCACACTCACGGTCTGCCATGGCTGGCTGACCACGGGGGGCTGCCTCTTGTCCCACCCAGCTGCTCTCTGTGCCTTCCCCAGCAGGAAGGGGGAGGAAACAGGAGGAAAAAAGCTGGTGGGGAGAGATAAGGATGGGCGATTCCCTAGGCTGCCTGGCCTTGAGGATGGGGGGACACAGTCTGCGTGAGCCACCTTTGGCAGTACCAGAGCACTCCATGCCCCCAGGTCACCTGGCCAAGGAGAACGGAGG
>VZTE01005320.1:323111-358186 GCA_013397775.1 Eulacestoma nigropectus | reverse complement strand
CCTGCTCCCTTTTCTTTGCCTCTAATTCATTTTCTCTTTCCCCTTTCAGGAAAAAAAAAAAAAAGAGGACTAGAAAGCCCTTCTATAGATGTTTTCCCAAAGATTTTGAGAAGAAAAGATGAAATGCCAATATTTCTGTGCTGCTCAGCAATCTCTGAGCAATGAGACAGGGAGAAAAGGACGGTGACTCCCTGGCAAAGGAAGTAAAGCAAAATCTAGTTTCAAGCAGGAGGACACAGGAAGTGGGAGCTGCTCCCATGTTGGAAATGAGGCTTCATTAATTTCCTGGAGGGGACAAACCCAGAGCTGGGGACAGTGTGCCCAGAAGACCCTCCTGATGTGGAAGGGTCAGTGCCAGCATGGGAGGGCAACCAAAGCACATGAGGGCTCAGGAAATCTCTTACAGGCACCAGGGTCTCTCCACCTCCATTCCTGCATTCGCTGGGTGAATCACATTAGCAAAACTCCTGCCACACAACCCATGCTGAGTTTAAACCCTTGCCAACGCCACCCACCTATGCTCAGGGGCACCTAAAGGCACATCACAGGTCCATGGGCAAGCCACTCATCCCCCTCATCCCAAGCCTCTCTCCCAAAGCAGGTGTCTGGTAGCTCATTCCATAAGCACAGCCTCAACAGATACTCGCTGACCTCCTTCTCAGAACGGGCTCAACCACTTGAGCCAAAAGTTTCCAGAAGGACTCGGCCAGGAAAGTTTCCACTCCTAAAATTCAAGCCAAGCTCAGTGTTACGCGTTTCTCTTTCCAGGTGCTGATGGGGAGCATCAGCTCCTCCACCACGGCCGCCTCCACTCCAATTACTGCCCTGCAAGCCAAAAAGGGCAGGGAGACACCAGCACCTTTTTAAAAGGCTCTCATAATAAATAACGGAGAAAAGAACAATTTCCATCATCAGAAAAAGAGGGGTTTTTTACCAATGGTGTGAGGAAAAAGCCTTGGACCAGCTGGTCCAGGAACCACAAGCTGCTGTCATGTGTGGAAGGGAAAGGAGCCAAACGCAGAGGTGACAGGAAAGAGGGAAAACAAATCTGTGCAGTCAAAACCATTTCTGAGGGAGTTTGTCAAGCTGGGAAGTGAAAGGCACAGCAGAAGAGTTTTTCCTGGTTCCTCAGATGCTCCAAGACAGAGCCTGTAATTTCTCTGCTGTGTTTAGTTACTTAAGCAGGGAATCAGTGTGGAGGCAGAATCCATAAGCAGAGCTGACAGACAGTGGTAAACCTCAGAGAGAGGCACTGCCTGCCTTCCACCCCCAAGCTCTCACAGAGGTGTGTAAAAGGGTGTTTAAAGCTGTTTAAGAGACAGCAGCAGCAAAGACAAGCCAAGCATTCACATTTACAGAGGGCTTGTTTGGTTTGCTCAGACCTGATCACTTTGGTTAACTTTACAACACAAATAAGAAGAGGAAGAATACAAAAATATCGATGGCATATTGAAATTTCTTAACGTTCTCATTAAAATAAACAGAATTTCCGAGGCTGTCCCAGCAGATGCTGTGCATGCAGTCTCTGGCTGCTGGCATACACCCAGGCAGAGAAGTGGCATCCTCCCAGCTGAACTCAACATCTACCCTGACATGACAGAGTAATTGCCCTCCATCAGCCTTCAAACAGGTCCTATAGCAGCACAGGTATCACACAAGCTCTCCAAACCCACTTTTAAACACATGGCTTCATGCTGGTGCTGTGTCTCTGCAGTGCATGGAAGGCTGAGGGAGGTGGGGCTGTTCAACCTGAAGAAGAGAACACGAAGAAGAGAACCTTCCAGTGCCTGAATAGGCTCCAAGAGAGCTGGAGAGGGACTTTGGACAAGGGATGGAGTGACAGGACAAGGGGGAATGGCTTCACACAGACAGAGGGTGATTTAGATTGGATATCAGGAAGTTCTTCCTTGTGAGGGTGCTGAGGCCCTGGCACAGGGTGCCCAGAGAAGCTGTGGCTGCCCCTCGATCCCTGGAAGTGTCCAAGGCCAGGCTGGATGGGGCTGGGAGCGACCTGGTTTAGTGGAAGGTGTCCCTGCCCATGGCAGGGGCTGGAAGGAGGTGACCTTTAAGGTCTCTTCCAACCCAAACCACTCCAGGATTCTATGGATGGAGATGACATCCTTTGCTCACTCACTGGCACCTCTCTGGGGTGGAGATGGGTTTATTAACCAAAACTCTCCAACCAAGCTGGGGTATTGCTGCCAAAATCACTGATGCACCTTAGTATTGCTGTGGTATCTCCAAACCTGCCTGAAAAAAAAGGGAGCAAAAAAATGCTGATCCCTGGGCAATCCCCTGAACAACAGCATTCCAAGTCCTTTCTCCCTGCCTGCTCTGGCTGGGATCCAGCAATTCTTGCCTTCCCTATCACTACAAAACCCACAGGCCTTTCCTGGGACAAGGGAGAACACGGAGAATTTTCAAAAACTGAAAGGGCTTTTGTTTCCTTTTGTCTGGGAAGGAATAGGCTGCTTCAGCGTAAAAGAGGGAAGTAAATAAAATCGCATCAAATAAAACACCAAAACACTCAGGAGATAAAATAAGAAAAGAAACACGTGTAAAAGGAGGAGTTTGGGACTGTTAAGATATTTCCGGTGAAAAAAGGGTTCCAGCGCTTAAAAAAAACCTTAAAAATAATTTCCTCTCCAAACTGCCTGGGAGCCTCATAATTACCAGCAATGATCACAGACCCATTCATTTGATCCTAAAATTAATACATCATGTTTGGAATGATATAGCATTAATTTATCACAAGATTTATGAAACTTGTACTTTTTTTCTAATGAGTTTTATGCAAATTCTGTTCCATCCATTGTTTGCACCCTTTAAAAAAAAGTTCCCTCACAGAAGCTGCTCTGTCAAAAAGTCTCATTCACTTTTATTGATATCTGTCCTTCTCTCCTCATCCCCACAACAGGAGGGGGAAGAAGAGCTCGCTCCAACCTGGTTGTGATCCTGTTCCCAAGGCACAAGCCACGAGTTCTGCAGGTGAACCAACCATCCAAGGCACTTGGTTTCAAACTAATTTTAAAGGAAATTAACTGGTGGTTCACTCACACCTTTGTCTGACAAGGGTCAGAGAACAAGAGCAGCAGGGAACTGGGAAATCGGAGTATTTTGACTTCCCAGAGTGGAAAGTCCATGTTTGTTAAACTTGGAGAATAAATACAAAAGGTGGGAGGGAGGGATGCATTAGCACTGAACATCATGGAGTCATAAAGGGGGAAATCCCACAAGATTAATTTAATATTTTATGGCAGAGCTGTAAATGCACAAGATGCCCCATCACCTCAGGAAAGCACTCGGTGTAGTGCCTTACAAATCCTGAATTTTCCCAAAGATCAGGGCAGTTTTTAGGAGCACAGGGAAGATGGTACAAAACAGGCAGTACCATTTCCAATTCAAGCACACCAGGAATATTTATTTAATTCTTGAGCACTGCCAACTGGAAATCAGACTGTGATCTTCATCAATACCCACACACCTCCCAGGAGGCTGGGGAAAGGGAATGCTGGAAAAAACCTAAATATCAGGCACAACCTCACTCCTCGGAGCTGCCTTCACGTGACTACTGACAACTATTCGTGAGTCACATAGTGGGGTGGGAGGAGGCAGGATGAACTGGAAAAGCAAAGGAAAACATAGATCTGGGGTTAGCAGAAATATTCCAACATCACCTGAGGGCTTTTAAAACTGGCCTGGAAAAGCTGTTAGCAAACCAATCCTGGCACGGCCCCAGCAGCACTGGCTGGATGAGAGCCAGACCCCAATTTTGGCAGCTCTGGGAGAGGAGGTCGCTCCCCACCTCTGAAGGCAAAATCCATGCCCTCTGCACGGCCAAAGACTTCCATGAGCACTGCTCCACATCCATGCCTGTCTCCAAACAACTCGAACACTCGGTACACCCTCCTCACTGACTCCTCAAGGAAAGCCTGGCTAATGCAGCCTTGATTAACATATCTGACACAAAGTTTAAACCCTAAATCCATAGAATATCCATTTCTAATTAACTTTTGAAATCAGAAACAGCCCAGAAAGAACAAGGAGTATTTCCTTTGTTCCCTCCTGCCTTCTACTCAACTCCCTCCAAAATGTTCATTTTTTAACTAACTCTTAGATCAAAGGAAACCCTGTCACAGGTCCCAGTGTGGAGAGAAACAACACCCAGCCTCCCTGGCAAGTTAGAGCCAAATGTGGGAGAAGGATTTGTACCACAGGAAACACAGCAATCTTACAAGTTTCATGAAAACACTGGCTACATTAAGGAAAACTGAGAGTTCCTCCTTAGGGATGCAACACATTTTTTTAAAAGGCATGGTTGACAGCTGTCCCATCCACATGGAATTCTAGAATGGAAAGACCTTGTTCCATCTCCCTGCCATGGGCAGGGACACCTTCCACTATCCCAAGTGGCTCCAAGCCCCATCCAACCTGGCCTTGGACACTTCCAGGGATGGGGCAGTCACAGCTTCTCTGGGCACCCTGTGCCAGGGCCTCAGCACCCTCACAGGGAAAAATTTCACAATATCATATAAGCTGAGCCACAACGTGCCATCAAGACAGACGAGATGCTGCCATCCCTCCCATAAAAGGGGGTCCAGAGAAGGTGGAAGCCAGAGTGTTACAGTGTCCAGAGACTACCAACCAGCTCTGCTGACTGAAACCAAACCCTGGCTCCAGGGATTAATTTCTACTTAGTGGATGCAATAAACGAACAGGAGCTCCACTGAGATCCTTGAGATGGGGGCGAGCTCCCCTCAGCTTAGGAAAACAGGAGCACACACCCACTGCCATCTCCCCGCTCAGTACGGAAAGCAGGAGGGCAGAGACCAGAAGATGCCGCTGACCCACAATCCTTGAGTTCAGTGCTTCTCTTTGGCATTATCTCACTTTCTAGAAAAACACCGGGGCAAACAGGAGAAGAGCAGAATTCCAGAAATCTATTTAATGAGGTGCTTTGCTACTTGGTGTAAATAAATGATTTATGAGTAAGGTGACACGTGCGGTATTTTGCATTTTAGCCAGGCAAGGTAACAAAGCTTTGTGTTAATTAGAAAAGAGAAGCTGTTCTGCAATTAATATGAGGTCGGAGATAAAGCTTGTTAGGTTGCAATGCCCATGGAGCAGGTCTCCCAGGACTGCAGGACACCTGTGGGGTGAAGACACCCCCAGAACTGTAAGGCAGGGACATTAACAATGCTAATGGAGAAGTCATAGGATGCTCTGCATTCCTAGGGACTTTTAAAGGCCTTCTAATCCAAACCTCCTGCCATGGGCAGGGACATCTTCAGCTAGACCAGGCCGCTCAGAGCCTTGTCCAACCTGACCTAGGGACAAAGCACTGAAACAAGATGCCCCACCACACTCATCATAAAAAAAAATCCTTGCTTATACTTAATCTAAATCAGCTCTCTTTCAGTTTAAAGCCATTACCCCTATTCCCATCACAACAGGCCCTGCTAAAAGTCCCTCTGCTGAACTGCTTCCTCCACCAGCAGCCCTGTCAAGCTGAGGAGCTGATCAATATGAATGGAGGAAAGAGGGGGGAAAAAAGCCAACAACAAAACAAACCCGTCAGCAAATTACACTTGAGCAAGTGAACGGGATTCATTCACGTCTTGTTTGAAATCTCATCTGCGCCTCACAAAAGCTCAAACATCCCCGAGGCTCTCAGTCTCACAGGGAATACAAACCCTTTCGTGCTACAGCTTTTGCCTGTGGCCCAGCTGCTCTGCTCTCTGAATGGTTCAGGGGAACAAAAATACAGCCATCCTCAGCCCAAATATCACAGGGCGCTTTGCTCCAAAATGGGATTTTGTATGAGCATCCAAGTCCCAAAGCTACAGGAAATGGTACCAGCGGTCAGGTTTTTGCCTGCAGACCTCAGATCCATGAGTAAACTGGCCTTGGACTGTCACCATAACTCTCTGAGGTTTCAAAACACGTGCTGGGTGATGAATTCTGCCTCGTTATAATGAAGATGCAGTGAAATCCCTTCCTGATTTATCTCTCCAGAGTTGAGTTAGCACCTCCTGATCTCCAAGATACAGCTGCAGTAAAAGCAGGACGTGAACAACAGAGCAGGAACTAGAAACCCAAGGCAGCCAGTTTTGGAAAGGTTACATTTCCTGCTCCTCTTCCTCCTTGGATCATAGAGTTGTGGTAGGATTTGGGTTGGAAGGGACCTTAAAGACCACTTCATTCCAACCTCCCTGACATGGGCAGGGACACCTTCCACTATCTCAGGTTGCTCCGAGCCCCGTCCAACCTGGCCTTGGACACTTTCAGGGATGTGGCATCCACAATGAAAGCAAATAAAACCTTTAAGAGAACCAAGAGAAACAACCAGGGGCTTGGAAGTCTCTCCTCAAAGGTGACAGCCTGAGAAGCACAGGCAACCCATCAACCCAACTCCTTGGGGTTGGCGACGACTGTCACAACTCGGACGGAGCATTTCCTTCCCTGCCTCCCTCTTTGTCCCTCTGAAATGCCAAAGAGGAGGTGGGGGAGACTTGGCAGGTGGTGCCTGGGTATGTGAGGCAGGAGCTTATCTGCGTCCCCACCACGGCACCGCAGTAAATTGCTTGTTGATAAATGAGGCTATTTAGGAGCCGGCGGTGCCAGCGCTGCGGTTATTAATGATGCCGACGTGGAGAGGCATTTAAGAGCAGCCCCACGTCCCATTGTCCCCTCGCCTGTGAGTAATGGGGCACTTCAGCCACAGGGCTTCACAACCAGCTTGGGCTGTTTAACAACAGAAACAACACAAGGCCTAGGGAAATGGATGGAGAGCGCTGGACTGATGACTCCAGTGTGCTGATAAAGCCAAGCTCCTCAGGGAGAAGTTGGGCAAAGCTCCAGTCTTCAGATGGAATTAAACTGAACCCAGCGACCAAGGCTCTTCCACTCATCCCTGTGTGCTCCCACCAGCCACATACAGCACCTTGTTTTCTCAACCTATGGTCCTGTGCAGCAAACCCACCCCAAAACCAGGGAAAAGCCAAACCACAACAGCCTCAACTGGAAGCAGCAGCGGTCCAGTTGCACACGTGGCACACCCTGGAGCACAGCGAGGGTGATATTTGCCGAAGCCTGGGAGGCTTTCACAGGGCCATTGCCTCACTTTGGACATCACAGATGTCTAAACATGGCCAAGAGGACAATGAGCGAGAAATAAAGAGGCTGTTTACTGCAAGAGGAAACCTTGGAACAGAGCTCCACAGTGGCTGGTGGGAGAGCGAGGCAGAGCGTGCGAGCACACAGCTGTAAACTTGTTTCTGAGTTAATATACCCACGAGTGTTTTTCTTTTCCTATGAAAGCACACTCTTCTGCAAACAAACATCTGGAGAGCTCTGTTACAGCTGGACCATTATCCCCAGTGACTGGAGCATTCAATTAATTTAGCCTTTCTCATTTGCAAGTTATCTGCAAATAGACTCGGGTTTGCAGGAATTTATTTGTTATTTGAACATATTCACTGAATGGTTTATTAAAAACATATTTCAGGCAAAGGATTTTTCACTAATTGCTCCTACAACTGTCGCTCTGAGTGTTGGCAACTGGCAGCTCACCCCACATAAATGGTCACTGTGGTCAGGTGGGAATGCCTTTGCATGTTGATGGAATGTATCTACCTCTGGAAAGAGCTTTCCAAGGGTTTGTGGAAGCACCTGCACAAAATCACATCCTCATGCAAATGCACAGCATCCAGCCCGCCTCAATTTCCTGAAAAAGCACAGAAGAGCTTCTCCAGAAGTTGTCACAAAGAGAACAAGAACGGGGTTAAACACCAGAATTGACTGACTTTAGGCAAAAAAAAAACCACCAAAAGCATCTCTCAGTCACGTCCACAGCACCTTGCAAGAATCCACGGGGCTCCTGATTCAGGATCCTCCCTGCCCAGGTGCCCTTTGTCTCAGAACTCCAGGAAACACTTGCCGCAGGAGTTTCATCACAGCCGCGAGAGAGAACAGGGTGAGAGGGAAGCAGTGAAGGGCCATTTCCAAGACTGATGCAATCCCTTGGGCATGCAATGAGCCCAGGCTCCCCCTTGACAGTGTTCTACAAACTGTAGGTTATACAGCACCTGTGACATGTCTGAAATCACAAATCCTCCTGCAGGAGCAGTTCTAGTCTTCTACTAGACAGGACAGGGGGAAATGACTTTAAACTGCCAGAGGGCAGGGTTAGATGGGATATGGGGAAGAAATTCTTCCCTGTGAGGGTGGGGAGGCCCTGGCACAGGTTACCCAGAGATGCTGGGCTGCCCCTGGATCCATGGAAGTGTCCAAGGCCAGGTTGGGTGGGGCTTGGAGCACCCTGGGATAGTGGAAGGTGTCCCTGCCCATGGCAAGGGGGTTGGAATGAGATGGTCTAACCCAAACCACTCCAGGATTCTATGATTCCCCTGGCCAAGGTGACCTGTGAGAGCCTGGCTGCTCTTTATGCAGGCTGGGTCAGAGCTGCAAGGGGTGGCTGACCCTACACACCCCTCACCCGGTGTCCAGATCAGCCAGCACTCAAAAAACCTCCCTCAGTCACATGTAAAACCAAATAACATTTTAACATCCAAACTGAACACAAAACTTCATGCTAAATCCCAGCTGCTGGATTGTTTGAAAGCAAAAAGAAAGCAATCACTGAGATTTCACAGACTGTTCTAAAAGTGGAAATTTATGAAGAGAAAAGTGATCCATTAAGTCACAGTTTTAGGCTTTTTTTTTTCAGTTGCTAAGAGTGAAGACATTCAAAGTTTCTCTTTCCCCTGAAGTCCTGATTGAGGGAGAAATGGGTATTGGCCACCAAATTCAGTATCTCCCTGCTATGTGTACACATCAGAGACTCCTGTGACTCAACAGGTGTCCCATACATTCATTTTTCCAGCCCCTTTGGACCAGCAGCCTCCAATTCCCATGCAAACCCAGCCTCTCCAGAGCACATTCACTAGAGCTGAACCCTTCCTGTGCTATTTGACCATTTCTTGGATGAAGAAAACCCACCCTACTCTTTCCACTTAAAACTGATTTCCAGACTGAATCCACATCAGCCACTTGGCCCCTTGGCTCTGCTGAAGGACCTTATGGGTCTCCATAAGTGAGTCTTGGTGCATCACAGCAGAGAGATGAGCAATCCCACAGCCCTGGGGACACTATCCCAGAGGCTGGCAATCCCCACGGCATGAGACACAGCTGAAAGCCTCAAAGAAATCCCCCAGATAAACTCAATCCACCAATCTAACCACACCAAAGGCACTCCCATGCAGTGTTGCTTTGTGAGCAGTGAGCTGCCATCAGCGAGAAATGCACCTCTTTCCCCCTTCCCATTAAAAGAGAGCCATTCTTTTTTGGTCGTCCTTTATTCTAGCCCTTCTCCTTGGCAGGATGCAGATACCCTGGCCTAGGTAACTCCCATAAATTCCTCAAATGTGGGCTGAGATTATATCTGTGGTTATTAAAGACTGACAATAAACCTTATCAATAAAGAATTAATGCAAAATGGAATAAGGGAAGGATTTTCCTAGGACTGAAAGTGCAAGAAATTCATAACTAACTTAATACCTGTACCAATAAGAGATACTCATGATGAATCTACTTTAAAACCAGTTTGACTCTTTCCATCAGAAAAAAAGAGAAGAATAGAGAGACCCTGGGGGTCTCAGCCCTGCCCCTGCATCTCCTCACCCCAGATAATTCTCATGCAAAACTCCTGCTTCTCTTTCAACTCCACCTCTTGCCCACAACATAATCCCAGGCTCCTCAGGTTTTGGGATACCTGTGTGTGCCCCCAGATGAGGATGCTGCCCCATCTGTCCCTCGTGTCCCCCCTAACAGGCATGTCCACAGGCTCCCCTGCAGCCTCCCTCCTGCCGTGCCTCCCAAATGACTGATGAGCCTGCACGTTGTTTTTGAGCAGCTCACGTGCCAGGCAGGATGACAGACCTTGGGAACCTGGGCATTAATCTGGAGATTTATAGTCAAATCTGTCACGCTTGGGGAAGCTTTTTCCCCCCAAGAACTCTGCCTGAAGGTCGCTTTCCCTGGGCAATAAGCTCCAAGAAACTTTCTCAGCCATCTTGCCCCCACCAAAGGGAGAGCAGGGGAGGGGGACAGCCACCAGATAACGTGCCAAGCCTCAGAGGACAAATTTCTTCTGTATATTATATATATATTATTATCTATGTTTATATATTCTTCTCTCCTCACTGAGGCTGATGACAGACACAGGAGGAGCTGGTGAAGAACAAGAAGTCCAGACATTTAAGGGTGCAGTGAGTCTTGGAGCAGGCAGAGGGAAAACACCTTCTGGGAGCTGCCATGGGCTGGGTGGCAATTTCAGGCCAACAGCTAAAGAAAAAAAGTCAAATAAACCTGCCCAAGCCAGGATTAGCTGGGCAGCTGGATAACAAAACTGGAGGCAAAGCCCACTATGCAACGTGAATGAGAGCCAGGACCACCAGCAGTTCCCACCTGAACCTCACAGGATGCCCCAAAAGGATGCTCTGGCTGAGACAGTTTCCAAGTTTCTCTGCACATCACTTTCCTGTGGGAGTTTCCCAGGACACACCTAAAAGCCAAACCACTTTCTCAAGGCCCCAGACATCTCAAACAGGAGGGTGTCTGTCAGGTAAGATGCCTTGGACAAGGCAAGAGCTCTTGTGTTCTCCTACGACGTGTCAGGATGGGCTGGCGGTGCACGTGCTGCTCGCAGCTTTGCCAGCAGAACAGATCAATTCCGACAAGGAAGACTCCTGAGGTTTATAGTCAGGGCAACGCGAATAAAACCAATGAATCATTTATTCAGTCAATTTTAGCCAACCCTAACAATGAGCTGTCTGACAGCAGACCACAAATTTCTCTAGTGTATTCTTATTTAAAGCAATAATCCCTGTGGATAGTTCTTAGACTCTGGCTTGTTTAGAAAGCTCAGACTACAAAGATGTTTCAGAGGGATACAACGTTCACCGTGCCCTTTCTTCCCTTGTCTGAGCCGTCAGATCAAGTTTACAAGCCAAACAGGGATAATTCCACATCAGAAATTCACTTTCTGTTAGCACTGTTGGCAACATCCATGGAATGCTCCTGCCTGCGACCTGTGTGGGAAGATGACCTGCACAGCACCAAAGATATCTGCTTACAAAAATTCACTCCCCACAAACATTTGCAACACTTGTCCAGCTTGTCACAGAATCAGAGACGAGAGAAAGACTCCCTAGAGCAAGTCACAAGACTACGGGTGGTGACAGACTCACTGCTTCACTGTTTGGTGCTTTCCAGGCTGGCTCGTGTGGATAAAAGGTATGGAAGGGAACAGGGATAAAATACGTAATAAAGGCTTTTGAAATTAAAGAGTTTTAAGAGTAAACACTCCACTACACCTTCCCCTTCAGGACAGCAGGCATCCTTTTCTTTCCCAGAGATTTCCCTTGCACATCCTTCCAAGCTCTTTCTCCCTCCCCTCGCTGGAGCAGCCAACACCTGCTGCACAGTGCGTCTCCCCATCCAGCTCCTTCCCTGCCCTCCCAAAGCATTCCCGTGCTCCAAGGAAGGCAGCAGAGGACCACACACACATTCCCACGTCCCTGCAGACAGAAGCCACCCAGGTGACAGAAACACGTTGGGCCAGGAATAAAGTGGAAGCAGAGAGGAGGCAGATTTGCAGGCTCTGATCCCAGGCACTTGACCCCCTCCTCTCCCTCGTTATGGATGAGGTAAATTAGCAGTGACACTCATTAGCTGCAGCTCCTAATTAGTGAAAATTAATATTGGTTTTGATAGAAGTGGTGGCTGAAGCTCTCTCAGGCAAAGGCATTATTGACCTTGTTATCCTGTTTAATAGCAAGTTACATCACAGAAACTACTTTTTGTGGAGTCAACAGATTGCAGCCACCTCCCACCCTCCACAGCTCCCTTTCCCTTCCCTATCAGCTCCAAGAGACAGATCCAGCCCCTGCCAGAGCACCCTCAGCCCCATGGGCACCAACGCGCATCCCTGGCAGCATCCCAAGCCTCCCCATCCCTGGATGCACCCCAGATTCCCAAGCCCCACCTGACTGATGGCCCCCCCTGTCCCCATCCAACACCCATTGTCCCAAGAAACTCCAGACTCATAAGAGGAATTGCTTGCCACCACCTCTAGTCACAGTGCAAGAGAAAAAATAAAGGGGAGTAGCTGCAATGCAATGGCAGTGACCATTTAATAAGGAACAAAGTAGGAGCAGCATTCCTTGACCTCTGGGATCCCCGCCCTTGGAGCCTGGGAATCCCACAGTGGCAAAGTAGCAGACACCAATAAAAACAAAAGGAAAACATTGGCTACTGAAGTTATGCCCAAAAACCCCACCACAGTGCATTATTCACACATTAGTAACAATAAAGATGTCAGGCTGTCAGATTAGAAGTTAATCTCATTCAGAGCACAATTAGGGATGCCATTATCCAACCACCTGGGGCCACTTGCACAGGGCAGTGGGTTTCATGGAAAACAGGGGTGAGCCCATGCCTGGCGGAGCAGCTGGCCCAGCCCCGCCTTGTCACTCCCCTCCAGCCAGGGCAGCCCAAATACTGACGTTGCATCTTGTTCCAAAGAGGCTGCGTGCAGACCCATGACAGGAAAACTGCTTTTAAAGAGCATTCCTCCACTCCTGGGAGCAGCATCCCAGTGAAAACTGTCCCTCTGCCTGCCTGGATAATACCACTGGATACAGGATGCACAAAGAGCAAACCCAGACCACCTACAGTATTTGCTGATCCTGGGGTGAACTTCTGCTTCTGGGGGCTGCAGGGGGGAATACCACCACTGGAAAACAGCTTCTCCAACAGATTCCAGTTGATTTTACAGCGGTATGCCTATCAAGTACAGCAATTTTGGCTTTTGAAATGAACTAACCAGCAAAATAAAATAAAAAATACACCTCCAACTTACAAACTGGAATGGAAAATCAAGCTCCTGGTTTAAAATCCATGGAGGCAGCAGCCTCCCCTCGGAGACACCCTTCCCACCTATATCTGCTAGAAACTGGCTGTGGATCATCCCAGCACCAGTGAAACTCATTCTCCTGCCAGTGTTGTGTAAACTTTGAGGATGCTGCCGATTTTTATCACTCTGTGAGATCATCCTGTTGCAGTGTGATATAACCACCTTGGAATTTTTCCCCCCCAATACAGAGCCTTAATTTCTGACTCTTTCCCCCACCCCACCAAAGCAGGTGGGCAATGACTTCTGGCTGATGCTCTCTGCAAGCCCTCACTCCCCACTCTGCATCTGATGGGAATGCAGACAATTTTTCTAAGACAAAGAGCAACTTGCAAATCCAGGGAGATGTTTCTTCCCCATACTTTATGCCCCTAGGAAAGCTGCTGGGAGAGATGTGGAGGCAGGATGGCACTTTCTGTGTGGTCTCCTCCCTTCTTGCCTCACCATCCCACTACACATCAGTGCTCCTTAGCAGGGAAATGCTGTTTTATCCGGCAGGATGTGTTTAATTTGATGCTGCTGCCATATGGGAAAAGGTGCATTTCCAGAGTCAGGGTTTTCCGCAGTGCTGTTACTTATTTTACAGTCTTCTGCCACATCTTGTTCCTTCCCCTCTATTTCCCAAAATCATTAGTAACAACCAGTAATCTCTGCCTGGGAGGATGCTCCTCGCTTCTCTCCATACCCCAAATTGTTTGTCTCCCTTGGACTTTCTATATTTCAAAATCTTTTTCCCCTCTCTTGTTTTCAAATTAACTGCTTGAAACCAAAACAGTAGAGCAAGTAAAGCCACCACATCACTGTTTACAAAAGGATATTACGTTCCATGACACCAGCTCTCACCTCAAAGCTAATAATCAATTAGAAAGGAAAAAGAAACACGTTTCTCTGTATTCAGGTACCAAATCACCCTCCTAATTGCTCACAGGCAGCAAGACAACCTCTGTGATACAATACCGGAGCCTCGACAGAGCAGGCACCTGACAAAGCCATGCAGATGAATGGAATAAAATTGAGTTACTAACCATTAAATGTCAAGTGTTTGAAATCTTTCCCCCTTGTGTACCCAGCAATATTAATAAATCTTTAAGAGAGGGAGCACACGCAGCTTTTTCACTGTTCTGACCAGCGCTGCAAATGGAACAGATGTTTTCACAGAGTTGTCCAACAACGCTTTCTTCCCCCCCTCCCCAAGTGGTTACAGTTAATTCAAAAGCCATCAATGTACCCGAGCAGTTTGACAGGAGGAACCAATTTATTAACTCCCCCTGCCAATCAAGCACATTAAGCCATTCAAAGGCAGGAGGGTGCATCAGCACACGCCAGCCATAAATCAGTTTAAAAGCATGGAGACGGGGAGGGGATGGAGTCATGCAACAACGCTGAGGCGACCCACGCTCCCCGAAACCACGGAACACGTGATAAAACAAGCTTCCCAAGAGGAGGCCCTGCCACCCAGGCAATCAGCACAGCGCAGCACGTACCAACAGCCCGGCCCCGTACAGAGGATGCTCACGGGGACAGCGGCAGGTTCCTGCTCAGGCGCTTCCCAACAGCGGGAGCTGCATTCCACAGTCGCAGCACCATGGCATGTATATACATTTCCAGAAGGGCTCTCTTCTACCTGCCTATTTCCATACTGGAACGCAGCAGCTTTCCATAATGGGGACTCAACTAAGTAAATTCTTCACGTTTTAATTGCTTGGATAACTTTGATGAGCGTGGAAAGGAGCTGGACCTTCCTTAACTCTTCGTTGTTGTTTGTTTTCCCTTGGCATTTTTTTGGCTTGTTTTACATCAGTAAGCAACAACCACCAACTGCTGGTGGTGGCGGCAAATAGTTTGAATTTTTTTTCTTAAAGAAAGGGACTTCCACAGTGCCCAATTATAGAAAGTTTTAACTGAAACGGTAGTGTTTTCACTAGTCTGAAAATTCTATAGAAAGAGCCATTGAGGGTATAATGGAATGGTTTAGGTTGAAAGGGAGCTTAAAGACCATCTTGTTCCAGCCCCTGCCATGGGCAGGGACACCTTCCACTATCCCAGGTTGCCCCAACCCCCATCCAGCCCGGCCTTGGACACTTCCAGGGATCAGGGATAGATCCAGACTGCAGAGATCTCAGATGTGCCATCGTTAGAAGTAGGGGATAAAGGAGTTAGAGTTAGGGTTTTTTCCTTCTTTTTTAAGCTCACACAACCCAAATACATCAAGTTTCTGATCTGGCAAAACACACAAGCATGTTCATCACTGTTTGCAACCAGAGCTTTTTTTTTCTGATAGTGAAATCACAGCCCACCTTCCCCACCAAAAATAAAATTATGAGTGTATGCAAATGCAAGTATTTCCCTCCAGTATAGGGAAATGCCTTTGGCTCATAATAGTCCCTTAGAACGTGAATACCTCCACAAAGGTGTGTATGTGTATATCTATATATTTATGTCTCCTACCTTGAATATATACACACACATCCATACATATGTACTCTTCCCCCCTCCTGTGTTTTTTCCTTTTTAAGCCTGACTCACATTATTATCTCTGCTCCGTATCAGTTTCATCACTCACGTTAATGCCTCCAAATCAGCCTGGCAGGCCTAATTTGACTGAGCTGGGACAGTGTTGACGTTCAAGCCTGGGCATTCCAGAGTACCACGGAATGGGGCACAGCCAGTGAGAAGCCAGCCCGCAAATGAAGCGCTTAAAGACAGCCCTGTACAGATAATTAATGCTGCTAAAGCCATCCCAGACATTAAAAAATCACCCCAGACCTCATTACCAAACTCACACATCTTTCTCCCTCTCTCTGGAAAGGGCTTGGCCCCTGTGCCAGGGCTCAAAAGGCGGCAAGATCAAACCTTCAGATGGTTTGATGAGGCGCTTGCCAGGAGCAAGGTTACCCTGGCATGTTAATGAGTCCATATTGCAAATATTACTTTCTGCCTTCTCCCTCTTCCCCTTCTTAAACATAAGCATTAATGTTACTGCCTATTAGCAAAGCAGATATGAAAGTTTAAGTGATTGATGAAGTGATTAATTTAATGACGCAGAGTTAAGGGTTTGGGTGGGAGTGGGGCTTTTTTTTTAACCTTAAGTTTCCTGATATTGGGAATAACTAATTTTCTAGCCTTAAGTTTTCATTAAAGATGCTGTACTTTCTGCAGCTCAACGAGTAATTTCATCAATGGGCCTTCAAATGACAGAAAAAGGGCTTGAGTTGGGAGAGCTGAGATCCCCTTTCTAAGCTCTCCTCAAACATTGCTGTTCATAGGGTTGTCAGCACACTTAGAAACGAGGCTGCTCCTCTGAAGAGCACTCAAGAACCCTGAAAATTCAGTTTTAGGCAGTAAACAGCCATTGGGTGATAGATAAACACTGAAGAAGAAGGTGAGGTGGCCACAGCCTCCCTTTGTGAAGGAGAATCTCAGCAATGGCCATAACAAAGCTTCTGAGGCAGGTTCAAAAACATGCAGTCTCTGTCACAGCTAGAGTCTGGCACATTCCTCTGGAGTTACCCTTCCTAAAAGGCCAAATCAATTCTGCCTGCTGCACATACGCACCCCATGGGTGTTTGCTTCCTGGGCAGCCCACCCAGCAAGCAAACCAAGGAGTTTAGGGTCTTCCAGTGCTTGCCAAATCGCCTTCTGTCAGATACACAGCAAAAGCAGGGCGAGGGGTGTTTTACCATTATGAACCCCAAGCTCCCGTGTCAGTGCTAACACACATGGTCCCCAGGGTCTGTAACCAGGCACAGACCAAGCGCCACCATGCGCTTGCCCACTTGTTTTACTTTGTGTTTGCCCTCCCAGCTGGGAATTATTTATATGCAGCAGCCTGGTTTCACCATCAGCTGAAGCTTGTCAGAGGCAACAGCACAGCAGAGCATCCGGATGGGCAGCCTCCCTTGTCCTCTCACAGAATGGTTTGGGTGGGAAAGGATCCTTGAAACCATTTTGTTCCAACCCCCTGCCATGGGCAGGGACACCTTCCTCCATCCCAGGGTGCTCCAAGCCCCACCCAACCTGGCCTTGGACACTTCCAGGGATCCAGGGGCAGCCACAGCTTCTCTGGGCACCCTGTGCCAGGGCCTCCCCACCCTCACAGGGAAGAATTTCTTCCCAATATCCCATCTAGCCCTGCCCTCTGACAGTGGGAAGCCATTCCCTGTGTCCTGTCCCTCCATCCCTGGTCCCCAGTCCCTCTCCAGCTCTCCTGGAGCCCCTTTAGGCCCTGGAAGGGGCTCTGAGGTCTCCCCAGAGCCTTCCCTCCTCCCAGTGAACACCCCCAGCTCTCCCAGCCTGGCTATAGAGCAGAGGGGCTCCAGCCTTGGAGCATCTCCATGGCCTCCTCTGGACTCACTCCAGCAGGTCCATGTCCTTCCTGTGCTCTTCTGGATAATTTTCCCACTAAGAGCTCAGCCCTGGCTGTGAAGAGGGCAGTGACTCCTGGCTGGAGCTGGTGAAGCTGGATGGAGGCTTATCCCACCAAACGGCAAATTTGGATGGAGCATCTCTAAAGAGAAGGGTCTGTCTTTGATTAGACCAAACACAGGCAGAGAGGCCCCATTCCACAGATTCAGGCAGGCGTGAAGAGGGCACAGCCACTGCTTTAACACATATTTCATGGAGGCTTCTCCAAGCTCTCCATCCACTCTATTACCACTGCCACCACCTTTTCCACAAGCACGTCCCAACTACCCAAGCTTTGCTAAAAAGCCAGCCTACCTCTCGTCCTTCACAAAGACTCCCGGAGTGCCTCATGCTCCCAGCGTTCCCCCTGCTCCCGGGAGGGCTTAATACCAAACTTTAAAGCCATCCTGAGCCCCAGCCCCTTGTTAACCAATTAGCACCTCATTAACAGTGTTCCTCCAGGGTACTTTCTGGTCTTGCCACTGTGACTTTTAAACCCGTGGTGCACCGAGATTGATTCGTAATTTTCTCTTTAGCTTTAACACCTAATTTTGAGCAACAGGGACACAAGAGCAGGTACATCCCCCCTCTCCAGCAACAGCAGCACGCTCCTGCAAGGGAGGGGGCAGAGCCGGAGACACAAAAGGGAAAAGGGTCTGGTGGCTGTGCTGTGCTCAGATGACCACAGTCCTCCATCCAAAGCTGTCCCCAAGCCTCGTGCATGGATATCTGAGCACTGAAACGACTTAATCAGTCCAGAAGGATGCAGGGATCAGAGAGCCAGCACTGTTTTTCTCTTTTTCCTTCCAGTGATGCATTTGGAGGAGCCTGGGCACCGCAGTGGCCGGCAGATGCCGACAGCTGTGGGATCAAACAGGTTTAGCCCATGTTCAATCCCACACTGATAACCATATCTTCAGCAGCAGCTTGAGTGGCCCAGCACCCCCGGGGACCTCTCCTGGGTGCCAAAGCATCTCCCTGTCCAGGACCAGAGCACAGCAGCAAAAGGCTGTGTTGGAAGAGATCATTGCCTTGGAAAGGACAGATACAGAGTGTGGAGGATGGAAGGCTTCCCTGCCTGGAGAAGAAAAGCCCTCTGGCCTGGTCCTTGTCTAGGATGGAGAATTAAGTCAAATCATCCACAAGTATCAGAGGGATGTGCTGCCTCAGATCCACGTGAGGAGTTACCACAGAGCACCCTGCCTGTGAAATACCACGTTCCTCTTTAGTTTTCTTGTGAAATAATTCTGTGTCCCATCAGGCACGAGGTGTCACACACCAACCTAAACCCTTTAATTGCCACCAGCCAGCAAAGTACACCCACACCTCAGTGACACTCCATTATCCCTGGCTCCTCTTAGGCTGCAGCAGCCTCAGAGGCACAGTGAGAGCCACAACTCCACAGGCAGTGCCTGCTACAGCCCATTCTGAAGCAGATCTTATAAAGAGCAAGGTTCAGCTCTGCCTATTCAAATTTAGTGAAGAAATATCCATGGTCTCAGCTTTTGCCAGCTCAGCAAAAGCTGCACAGAGCAAAAAGAGGGCAGAGCAACCCATGAAATTCCCTGTCAGCCAGCCAGCCAGCCATCCACCTTGCTCTCTGAGCACGGTGGACCCTGGCACAGAGAGCAAAGCCCGTGCCTCTTGGGAGAGCCATGGAGCCGGAGGGAAGGAAAAGGGGGCTTTGAGCAGCAAACACAGCCCGGGTCACTGGACATGGCGCTGAGCCGGGGCTGTCACTCTGCAGTGGTCCTGACCCTGGGACTTGCTGACTTGAGGGTTCTCCTTGGCCCTGTGCTGTCCCAGGTAAATACGTGGGAGGAGGTGCTGAGGCAGCCAAATTTGGGGGATCCAGGGCTGAGCGTCTCACCAGTCACAGGAGACATCCCAGTGAGCTGGTGGGGCGGAGAGCCAAGAGCCTCAGCTGTAGACATTCCTACCCAGGAGTAAGTACGGCAGCCCTGGCAGAAGTCCCGGGGGAGCCCAGCCTCCCCACCTGCCAGCTGTCCCACGTGCTGTCACCAGCTTGAGCAGCACCTCCCCACACTCACACTGCCCAGGGAATGGTCATCCCAGCAGTTTCCCTGTGCCATGCACTGCTCATCTGAGCAGGCTTTACAGGGGACACCAGTCCTTCATGGAATGGTTTGGGTAGGAAGGGACCTTAAAGATCACCTCGTTACAACCCCCTGCCATAGGCAGGGGCACCTCCCACCAGACCAAGTGCTCACAGCCCCATCCAACCTGGCCTAAGATCCAGATTTAATCCCTCTCCTGGTTTTAAGCAAGGCATGAGTTACCGAGGTCTGATGGGCAGGAGGGGACACATTGTCCCCCACCCGGGTGACCGTGTCTCCCGACATAACATGGCCTGAGGGCAAGGCCAAGTGCATGCTATCACCTCAAGTGCAGTGGTTGAAGTGTTTCGCACTCTTTTAAGACAACATTATTCCAGTAAAATGTTATCGCTAGGATGAAAGGGAAGTGGAATTACACTCGTCTGAATGGCCTCTTTTGTCATGCATTTTGCAAGGCGTTGAGGCATGAAAGCTTTCAGAGAAACCTGGGTGAATCCAAGCTAGGTGGTTATAAGGCTACTTACAGACCTGACATGATGGATCATCTTCATTTTCCCATTCCTGTCCTGCTCACAGCAAATCCATTTGCTGGGCAATTAGACTCCAGTCATTACATTATGCTAAGAAGACGTTCCTTTGGCAGCAGCAGGGACCCCGACCAAGAGGAGCCTGGAGTGCTGCCTGCAAATTCCCACCTGCTGACAAATCCAGGGCTGCAGTAACCCCAGTGGCCCCAATGCCACCTTCCCAGATCACGTCACGCCTTGCCAGGGTCCTCCAGCAACTCACCTGGCATCCATAGCATCCCTTATCCACACTCTTCCAAAAGGTCTGGGATGAAGTGAAACGGCCCTTGGAATGGTTTTGCTTAAGGCAAACAGCAGCAGGATACAGATGGACAGTCCCTCTCCTGCACACTCTTCTCCCAAGGGGTGTTATCCAGCCAGTACTCCCATTTTCCAAGTAAAACACAGGGTGATACAGCTGCTGGCAGCGGGCACGGGCTCTCCTGGGGGCCTTGCCCATGCCACCAGAGCCCAACCAATCACCATCCCTCCTCCTCATCCTGCTCTCCAGCTATCTCCCCCCCTCCGACAATTCCCTCCCCAGCACCTTCCTGGAGCTCCCATCTCCGACTCCCTCTGCACATGTGTGTGTGTTTCCATTACTTCTGGGTGAAATAACTGACTACAGGGTCAGTCCACCTGAAAATTGCTCTCCCCAGACCTAAATGAAACAGATGGGCATTGATGATGTTTTGGGAGAAATTAATCAGCCTGGACCGGCGGCAGTGCCAGCAGCTCCCTCGGCCCAATCTCACCTAATGAATTCCGAGCTCTCTGTCTTAATAGCTCCTGACAAGACTAATTTACTCTTGTAAGTGATTAGAGGGGGAATGATCTCTTAATTGTTGCTTAAGATCCCTTTCAGCATGGCAGGCAGCAGGCAGGGAACTGCTGGGTTTGGAGGGAGGGGATGCTGTAGGGAGGGATGTCATGGGAATGGACACTCAGACCTCAAAAAGAGACACATTTTTTTCCAGGGAACAGGCGCCACACACTGTTCTGCTCCTCACACTCGGGATCTCGGGAAGGTGTTTCCAGACTCTGCTTTTCTTTAAAGTTAATAAACCTTAACTCAGAAAACACCTGCCAACAGCAGGAAACACAGAAACAACTGTGTGTGTCAACATTTCCCAGGCTGACATTTCCCTCCGGTGCATCTGGAAACAAAATCCCAATGTGCCAATATTCTTAAGAGTCAATTATATATATACACAGTGTAATACAAAGTTTTAAAAAAAAAAAAGAAATTCAACTGCCAAAGTAATTCCAAGAACAACTTGACTCGCATAATGTCTCACTGGAAAGCAGGCTGTAGGAAATCTTTCCCTATTTTCTGACAAAATAGAAGTTCAGTCCAATTCCCATAAAGTATTTCAAGCTCAGGTACTTGGAGAGCAAGGTGCTCCGTGAGGAAGCAGTTCCATTAAGCTGTTCCCAAGCAGCTCTCACTCCTGCTCCCTTCCCAAGGCTTCTCCTGAGGGTGCATCTCTGTGCACAACCACACAACCACAACCACATCTCTGTGCACAACCACACAGGAGCCTCCACCATCCATCCAAACCAAGACTCCACATCCTGCCTGCTGGCTCAGACACCACCCCAAACCCCAAGGGGCTGCAAATGTGTGACCAAGGGGACCCAGGCAGGGACAGAAGGCTCAGCTGGAAGCACTGGTTTGAGTTCTGGAGGAGACCTCTCCAGACTCTTCCAACCCTTGACAGCTCTGCTAACGATGCGGGTGCAGCAAGAGCCCTTTCTCAAGGAAGGTGCTGCTTGGGCTGCACGGCTGGAGGTGGGAGAAGGGACCTCCACAGGCTCCATCCCAGCCTCCCAATCGATTCCTCCCACATTAAAAGCCAGTCACGAGCCCTGATTGAAGACCACAAGTTTAATGGACTGAGAGCCTGGGAAGGCGCCGAGAATGACCGGGTCGATTTCTGCGTTTACTAAAAACCGATCCCCAGCTAAATAAAGAAAGAAAAGCTCCATCTGTCAATCAAAAGAAAAGCATTCCTTTTCCATGGTATGGTGGCAGCCCCTGCCCACAGGCCCATCCCACTTACCCACAGGTGTGTCCTCGTTGATCAGCAGGTAGGTGTCAAAGAAGTAGTTGATGAAGTATGGCAGGCGATTGCCCTGACCTAGGAAGAGGACAAAAACAAGGAGTTATTTCCCTGGCATGGGCCAGCACAGCTGGGAAAGGCTCAGGAATGCTCACAGGACACTGGCCTCATGCTGGCAAGGGGGAGCTCCCAAGATGAGAGCTAGCAGGAGGACAGAAAGCACCATGAGGTCCCCCATAAAAGCTTGGCAGGGGAGTCACTTCCCTCCACCAGCCTTTCTGGATGTGGTATTTTCCAAAAGGCTGAGGGGAAGGGGGAAGCCGACAGCACAGGGACCAGGAGCGTCAATTATTGGTTTAGCCCATGATTAATACCTTCGCTTTGTTCCCGTGGCTGAGAGCCTTTCGCCTTGTCAGCCACCCCAGCAAACCCCCGTGCTCCTTCCCCCTCCCATCACCCGGCTGCCTTTCCCTCTAATTGCCTCCTTTCACCTTTAATAACCAGGCTCACTCCTTTCCACTCCCGTTTTTACGGCGCTGGAAGCTCGCGAGCCTGCCCCTGGCCCGCAGCCTCATTAGGGGACAGAGTCAAGTGCAGAGCACGTAGGAGAGTGACAAAGGCAGCCTAAGCCAGGGAAAGAGTCAACCAGGAAAGATCTACTGTTCCAGGGCTGCAGGGAAAGAGGTGGCGGGAGAGGGACACAATGATTTCCCAAGAAGGTTTGGCAGAGCGTGTTCAGCATCCCACCTCGAGAAACAAGAACCAGACCAAGCTTCAGAATCCTCTTTGCCTGCCCAAGCGCCCAAAGGAGGGAGATGCTCCTGAGACCTTTCAAACGCCGGTCCGAGGCGTGCATCCCACCAAACCTGCTCCTGGGGACATGAGCACAGGATGGGGGAGCAGCCCAAGCTCCCCCGGGGCTACCTCCATGACAAGACAGGGATTTTACAGCACTGCCCTCTTTCCTGAGGCACCAGGTTGGTTAAACACCCTGAGAAATGGGAAAGCACTGGAGGCAGCACTGTTGCAAAGGCACATTTAAATCCCAGCCTCTGGAGTTAAGTATCTGGAAAGAAAATAAAAAGGAACCTGACAAAAGGGGTTATTTGAAAGCTAGGAGCATCTCCAGAGGCTTGGCAGCACACTTGTCACTGGCTGCCACGCTGGGGCCAGCAGGCTCTGGGAGTGGCAAATGAGGCTAGAACACCTCAAGCAGCCCTTGGCACACAGGACTCACTTCTGCAAAACCTTTCTGTTTTAAAATACATTTCTTAATATCACCAGCATGCTAAAAATAAGTTGCACTTTCCAAATCCAGCTGCAGCAGGTGCTGGGAGGCTTCCACACCATCCAGCACACAGGATCTGTGTGTTCAGGGAGGAGGGAGACCAGCACCTGAGAGCTGGGAAATGCTGAGGGGGGGTCTAAAGGCAGGACACTGCTTTGGGCTGCAAATCCCATAATATCCCACGGGATAAAGGCTGGCATTTCCTTCTGAGATATTGCCACAACCACCCAGTTATACCCTGGGATGTACCATCCCTGTAACCCTCAACACAAGAAGGGGTCCCCTGAGCACAGGAAGGACATGGACCTGCTGGACAGAGGAGGCCACGGAGACACTGAGAGAGTCGGAGCCCCTCTCTTCTGGAGCCAGGCTGGGAAAGCTGGGGATGCTCAGCCTGGAGAAGAGAAGGCTCCAGGGAGCCCTTAGGTGATGGAGGTCTCTGCTCACCTCCTGCAGCACTAGCCAGGCAGGAGCAGGGAGACTCCACTGCCGTGCCAGAGCTAAACCATCCTCTTCCGAACACTCCAAGCCCCACAGGCTCCACTTGCCCACTATATCCCAGCTCATCGCTTCACCAGGAGCTTTGCAAACCTTCTGGGAAGAGTTGTTCCATCACCTGCAGTGCCCAGGGTGTGTGGCAGGGCAACCATGCACTTATCCCTATCCCAGGCACAGGAGCTGTGCGCTTGCTTATCACGGAGATGATGAGCCAAGCCCTGGGCAGGGTTTAGGAGAGAAGGGCTGGAATGCTGCTGAGCTGCAAAGCCTCCAAATCCCTGTTTCCATGTGCTGCCTGTCCAAGGCTTTGCGGTTTCTCACTGCAATGAAGGAGCAAGTCCCCAGCTGGGCAGGCAAACCCCACCATCCCACTTCCAATGGGACACACTGGCAAGTGACCTCTCATGGGGGTAAAGGACTTGCTAGATTGTCTTTTTTCCTTATTTTTCCCCTTCCCAGAGGAGCGCCAGGGCAGTTACCCAGTGAGGCTCTCCTTGATCCAACACAACACCAGAGGGAGATTGACTGCGCCTGTCACTCACAGCTAATGTCAACCACTGACTGCTTAATCAGGCTGCCAATCTGGGCAAGCCATCTCGAGGCTTCAGGAGGGGAAAAAAAGGGGAAAAAAAAGGCTTTGTTCCAAAGGGCACAGTGCTATCAAATGAGCACACACTGTTTATCAGCAATAGCCACGCAGGCACCCTCTCCCCACACCAGCACCCAGGGGGTTTAGGCCAGTCATGTAACAATCCCAATTTTCACGGGGCTTTGCTGTACATTTACAGCTCCTATGCACCTTGTGATATACCAGAACCTGTCCCAAAAGGCACATTTTCTACACCAAAAGGCCACTGTCCCACCAGCTCCCTGTCAGAAGCCCCTGTGCCAGGAAAGACCCACAGCATCAGTGGGAAGGGCTTACTGTGGCTGGCCCACAGCCCTGCCTTTCCCCCCGTGTGGAATTAGAAAAGAGGTTTTGCAGCTCAGACAGGAGTTATTTCCCCCCGCAGCCTCTATTAAAGCACAGTTCAGGTAATCATTTTGCTGCTGAAAGCAGAGGGAGAGCCCTGCCAGCAACGGTCTCCTGCCGAACAGCTAACAAGCTTCTGGTTTACATCCCTGCCTGTGATCCCTCCCTCCAGTTTTCTTTAGGTTTTATTTACATAAATTGACCTCATGCCAGGTCCAGCAACAGCTTTGCCGTGGTGAATCTGCATCTGGAAGTTGCCAAGGGCTTTTCACCGAGATACACCAGGAGCATCTACCACTGCTGGGTTCACCAGCACATCCATCCTCCTCCAAGGCTTTTTCCAGCCCCACCTGCTCTCTCACAAGAAGGGCCATCTGATTGCCACATGTGCAGTCAGTAAGGACCGCAAGAAGAGTGGGAGCACGATGTGAAGGTCCCCAGGACTCCATGGGATGGAGACATGAAAGATCTGATGGAGACAGGAGATTTGCTCACCCGCAGCAGCCACATCACCCCAGCAGTGCTGTTTTGCATATTCATCAGGAGACCACAAACACAGCAATTATTGCCTTTGCACCTCGCAAACATGAGCACCAAGCAGGGAGAGAGCAGAGACAGACTTACCTGGAGAGACCAGCTCCAGGAGCAAGAGGAGAGGCAGGAAGGTGCCGGCAGCAGCCACGTCACGCTTCATGGTTCCTGTCAAAGAAGAGAGGCAGACTCAAGTCCAGCACTTGACAGATACGACCTTGTCTCCCTACATCAGGCTTGGGGTGCAGCCCTGCCCCAGGTCGTGCCTCGGTTCCCCGATGCCGCAGGGGAACCCTCAGGACATCAGCACACTGTTCCTCAGTTCATGCAGCCCCCAAACACCCTCTTGGCGATGGAAACCAGGATTAACCTGGTGGAGGTGCTCCATTTTTTTCCTTTTCTCTCCCCAAAGCGCCTCTCGTGTGAGGGGACAACCCAGAGTGACCCCTGTGGCCAGGAGAGGAGCAGCCCCAGCTGGGGTGAGCTGCTCCAGCACCGGAGCAAAGGAAGAGCTGCTGCGACCCAGGAGTGACACAGCAGCGAGCTGTCAGCACCCGGATCTGAGATGATTTGGCAGAGCTGTGCGGGAAGCTTGACCCAGAATCACTGGAGAGGCACCAAGATTTGGGAGCAGAGCCCCTCAAACCTCTCACACCACCTGGGAGGCTGCAGAGCAGGCACTGCAGGATTACGGGAAGCAGGGAGGCTGCCAAGCGTGCCCTCAGCCCTCTCTGCCTCCCAAATTTTCAACCCAGCAGAAGGCTCCTCACGCTAAGGAAACAAAATAAAACAGCACCAGGGAGCTGCCAGCACAGCCACATCCTCACTTGGTGTTCAGACCATCAAACCCAAAGCTTTTTCCCAACCAACCCCACAAAACCTCAGCCAAGTCCTGCTTTGCAAGGAAATTCGCACACGTGGATTTTAAAACATTCCACCCCGGAGGCAAATATAAATCACATGTATTACCCAGAGCATAAAGGCACAAGGATATCCCCAGAGGTTTCCTCAGGCAGAGCCTGAGGCTGACAGGACACCACAGTGACCCATCTCTGAAGCTCTCCGTGTTTTCCTGGGCGCTCTGCAAGCTGTGGGGCAGTGGAATGTTTTCCCACCAGTTCAGGCTGGGACAGCAGCAGCCCCAAAGGCAGAGAGAGGAGCTGTCACCCAGCTGAACCTTTCCTTCACAGCATCCTGCTCTACCCACATCAGTGGGTAGAGTTATCCCAACCCAGCTAAGGGCTGCCCCCTTAAGAAACTCATGGGAATCCTCATGGATGCTCCTAAAGGAGCTCCAAAGCAATAGCTACACCTATTTTATTTTTACTGATGGATGTGTCAGAGAAGACAGCTCATAACAACTCTATCGCTGCAGAAAGGGCCTGAAATTCTAATTTCTCACACTGTTCTGCTATAGAGAGTCTCTGGGATGAAGAGGTCTGTGCCTAGACAAGAAAAGTGGTGCTGTGGTGTATTTTGTGCTTCTTCAGGTATCTCAGTGCAAGCCTGAGAAGACAGGTGTAATCATGCCCATCGCCCCAGAAAAAACAGTCAGGGCAGGAGAGTTCAAACCTCCACCCCATGACAAGCTTCTGACTTCTAAGTGCTCGGTGTCAGGAGAGCATCCAAAAAGCCCAGTTTCTAAACAAAAACGACCACATTCCCAGGAGCCAGGCATCCTGACAATCCCTTTAAATTCTTACGTTTGGCCAGCAGAAGCACAATAGATTCTTGTAATAAAGAAAAACCACCAAACATCTCCATTTTCCCCCTGCTTTAATAGGTTTTGGGGAGGAGGAAATCTCAGACAGCATTATTGTTCCAGACCCCCGCATCCAGCATGGAATGCAGAGCCCAAGCTCTTGGTGCTGCAGCCAGAGAGGATGCGATGGAAATGAGTTCCTCTGCCCTCTGCAGTGCCAAAATGCCACTGAGGAAAATGCTAACTTTCTTCTCAAACAGCACCACTATCAGCCCAAGTGAGCGTGAACATTTTCCGGCTTCACAGCCCATGTTTAAAAAGCAACAGGGCAGTGGAAAAACAATTTACGTGATGTAGAAATAAAGGCAGTTGACAGCATCCCCTTTCGAGTGTCATGATAAATCTAAATATTGGATATTCCAAGTCAGTCACTTCATTATGTAAGTAATTGCCTGAAATGTCATTTTGATTTTCTCTGTCTTCATTAATATTGCAGCTCTTCACTGGTTCTTTGAGATGGTTCACTCAAATATTGCAAATTTAAGGAACAGGATCGAGAAGTCTCTGGGGAGAACTTAAAAAACTGTGACTTAGAGCAGATTAAATTGCACCTTGTGCCTGAATGAAGCTCTTTGGAGGAAGCATTCAGTGCAGTTTACAGCAGGATAATGTCTCTGGGCAAGGCATCCCTGGGAGCTCAACTGTTGTCTCCTCCTGGCTGCCAAAGCACTAATGTTAAACCAGAGGTTTCCCCATCCGCTGGCAGCTGCTCCCAAGGCACACGGAGCAGCAGACAGAGCCTCAAGGAATGGGAAGCTGAGGAAAGACCACAGTGCAAACAAACCTGGGGCTTGAAAGTTTAGGAATCAGCTCAGGTCAAGCAGAGGCTTTTCAGCCTGCTTTCTCCAAATGCCTCCTCCTTCCCAAGCCCTGGAAGCGGCTTTTTCACTGCTTCGAGAGCATTGCTGCATCCCTAAATGTGGCAAATCCCACCTGCTCCAGCCTCTGGCACGCACCCCTCCCAGCCGTGCTCCAGGAGCCTCCTCCTGGCACCTCACCTCCATGGAACGCCGGAGCAGAGACGTTCCCACTGCTCCAGCCCGGGCCACGGACTGCTCTCGGGGTGCTTAAACAGCCAATTCCAGGCTCTGCACCTGGGTTGGTTTATTTTTAAACGCACTGCTGGGGCGCTTGCCTACGGGAGTGGCTCTGCACACACACAAAACACGCCACTGCCTCTGCCGGAGCTGCCGTTCCGGAGCCCGGCTGGCGGAGCTGCTCCATGCTGGCATCTTTAATCAGCCCCAGAACCCCTGTCCCTTCTCCCCACCACCTGGTCTTCCCTTCCCCAAACAGCACCGCGATGCTTGAGCCTCAAAATTTACAGCTCCAGCCTCTGTGTTTGCTCTGCGCTGCTCCAGGGGCATAGAGAAGAAATGAAAGCGTAAATCAGAGCGTCTCCCAAACGGCTGCCACAGGAGGGAACTGTGTGTGCCTTCCCCAAAAAGCCCCTTTTCCGGCAACGAAACACCAGTGTGGTGCCCCCCAAAGAGGGCCAGCACTGCCCACCCACGGGATTTGATGCGGGAGGTGGGGTGGAAGTACCTGAGGTGTCACCAGGATGCCACCACATCCACGGCATCCATCCAGCTGCTGGAGGACCCCACTCTCCCAAGCTTCCTCCATCACTGTGGCCACCTTGGAAGAGCAGCCAGATGGTCCAGCACGGACCACCACCAAACACGGATCCATAAAACCACCCCTGGGACCCCCTTTGGCCAAGCACATTGCTTAACACCACCCCTCACACCAAAAAAACAGCCTCTGCTGCTTTCCCCATCCCTCTGCTCTTTAAAAAAAGCACTGCTAGAAATTCACCTTTTCTTCTTATTACTGCCTCTTGGCCAGGGCTTTACAATAAGTAGGATTCAAAAGGAAAAAATTACAACTTAATTCTGATTTTTTTTTCATTCCCACCCCCATCTTGGCGTGAGCCATACCCAAATCATAATTCCCAAAAATAACAAATTGCAGAACAGGGTAATCAGAAGTAAATTGATATTGATAAATAAGCTTTTCTCCCGTGCAGTAGGTGGTTTATTTTAATCTAATGAGTTTTATATTTTCTGAGCTTTCAGATTCCATGATGAAGAGCCGTCCGCGCTAGAATTAGAAAGCACTTTGAAATATTGTAATTTTATGGCTCATTTTGTCAGGACTCTTGAAAATGAGATTTGTTCCCAGTGAAAAAATTTGCCCCCTTCTTTTTTTTTTTTTGCTTTCTATTCCCTGCAGCGAAAGGAAATAAAATTTCCCTGTTAAATAAGTACAGGCCAGGATATTGGTATGCACATGGGAGGGGGATATGGATGCCCACAGGGAATAAGGGGCACAGCTTCTGGCACCTGCCACAACCCACCTGAGACGGTGTATGCAGGAGAAAAGAGCACGGAAAATCCTCTCTCTCCTTCCTTCACCCCAAAAGCAAAGCTGAGGTTGGAGACAGGGCTGTTTTCTCCCCACAAGTCTCTGCACTTCCCAGCTGGGGTACTCAAACCTTTCTTCTTCCAGGGAAAAAGCTGGAGCTGTTCCTTACTGACAACTACTAACACCCAAAAGTTTCCCGCACTTCCAGCAGTTTACTTCCATTTTAAAACAAGGACAGGAGTGGAAGTATTCTGGTTGGGGCTTCCAGACATTTGCTTTCCCACAGGAAACATATTAGCTGCAAAATGACATTAACACATCATTTAACCAAAAATCCAGGCCCAGAAGGAAATGTCATCTTTAAACTTCTCAGTCCACGCAGGAAGGCTGTGCCTGGGTTGGAAACGACATTGGTTTTCCAAGTCACTGCCACAAGATAATCCCAATAACTAGCCCATTCTGCATAAGCAACATGCAAACCCTACACCACAACTGTGGCATCTCCAAGGAAAAGTCAAATAATGCATCCAACTCAACTTCTGCATCCATGGAATATTAAAATAACACCCTGGGAACTTTGGGAAGAGGGTCCCCATTCCCTGCTGTGTCAGTCACTGCCATCCATCCCTCCATGGCAAGGGCAGCTTCTTTTTTGGGGAGACAGAAGTGGAGATTCCAAATTTATTTCTTTTGAAGTGGGGCAGCACTGGCTCTACAGAGTCTCCAGCACTGGTTGCTAGTCACCATAGGCATCATAGCAACCATTTTCCATCACAAAACCTCCCTTCAGCTGGAACAGCGGCTCCTAAGCTGGGAGGAAGGCTGGGATGGGGCATGGAGACCAAGCCAACAGGCTCCTGGGCTGCACCAACACATGGAAGCAACACAGCAAAGCTGTAGAGCAGATGATGCTAACGTGGGATGAAAAGGTGGAAAAGCAGCCAACAGCAACAGAGCTTGGCTTAAAGGAAAAAGAGGGAGGAAAAAAAAGGAGGAGGGGGAAGAAGGGTGGGAATTCTTGCTCTAGGAGAAAGTGGAAAGCTGAATGCAGAGAAGTGACACACACAGTCTGGTCTCACAAGACAGGAGCCTCTCAGAAAATATACAGGAATAGACAAAGTGGCAAATGTAAGGATGCTGAAGGCCTGACTCCAAGGCTGCTCAGGAATGGGATGCCAGACACTTTCTTCTCGTGCCCTGCCTGGAAGAGGAAGGCCTCCCTCCCACCCAGGGCAGGCAGCAGCCTGGCTGGACTTCCAAGCGCTGCCATCAAAATGATGCAGGAGAAGTGTCCAACATCCTCGGGCTCCCACAGACGATCCCTGAGCGTGCCTGTACTGCTGCCACCCAGCCTGCGCCTACGGATCCTGGGGGCTCCCGCCCGCGCCGCTCCAGATCCGGGCACACGAGTTGTGCTGGGTTTGGGGAATGTTTAAGGGAAAAAGAGGACAGGACGCATGTGAAGTGGGAATAAAGGGGAAAAAAGCATGTGCTGGTAGGGACTGCCTTGGCACCTCCCTCTTTGCCATTTCCAGGTGCAGTTTTCAAGGCGAAGATCCCCTTTCTGCAGCAGGAGGGAGCAGGGCACAGGCTTTGCCCCAGGATGTCCCCCCACAACAGCGATAAAGGATTCAGCATCAGCCTCAAGAGCAAGTCACCAGCCTCAGAACCACCAGCTCCTCCCAATCAGTCACCAGGCTGCATTTTGAAGCCCTGCCAAAGGAGATGGGTGAGTTATTTAACTCCATCTCCCTTGGTAAACACCACTCCAAGCCCAGGACCCCGGGTGTGTGTGCATCTGGGATTTCAACCCATCTCCCTGCCTCCAGCTGCCCCTAAGCTCCAGGCTGTGTGTTTGCAACACTAAAAAGAAGCAGCAAGGCTATTTTGCTCAGGCCTCTGGTGCCTGGAATGGCAGATCTTAAAAACAGATGGAAAAAGGGAAGGGAAGGGGAAAAAACCACAACAACAGCAAGAAAACCCACAAAAAACCTTCACACTGACAAACTGGAGCTGCAAAGGCTCTCAGGCCATGTCTTGCCTCATCCAAATCAAGAGGAAAGTGTCCTTGCTGCTTTCACACAAAGCTCACTTAACTTCCAGTGAGAGGCACTTTGCTGCTCCAGACCTTTCCAAGGCCCGCTGCCTGTTCCAGCTAATAAAAGGGAAGCTTCGCCTGGCGGAGCAGCACCGTGGGCACGCTGGGGCTAATCACTCGCTGGCTGGAATTGTAGGAGCAGGAAAAAAATGTATAGATAGCACAGGGAAAGGAAGATAGGGATACTTAGGAGGAACCCCCTCAAAATCCCTCAATCCCAAACGGCAGCCCTGGAGAGCAGGGATTGAACGGAAAGACAAAGGCATGCAGCAGGGATGAAGTTATTTGCATTAATGACAGCAGTTCATCACCAGTGACAGGCTTGTTCATGCGAGCCCTCTTGAGACCCCAGATGTGGCTGAGGGCCCTTGAAGCTGTCCAGTCCCTCTCCTACATGCCCCTTCCAAAGGTGCAGCATGCCCAGGCTCCAGCACATTGCTCTATTTCCATCAGGAATTTACCCCCAGTGCCTCTCTCTCCCCAGCTCACTCCAAGCAGGACCTCTTCCTTGCTGGGAGAGCAGCTGTTTTATCAAACATGCAAATCAGGGCAAAGCAAACCAGGCTCTGGCAGAGGTTCTGAAGGGACAGCACAGCCCTCCCACCCTCAGAGCAGTTTCCATTGCAAGCCAGGTCCTTGGCCGCAGGACATGGGTTCAAATGGATGCTTCCAGGAGGCTGCAAAAACGACACTGTGTGCCAGGACTGCCTCTCTGGTCAGAAGGGACTTCAAAGATCACCCAGTTCCAGAGCCCCTGCCATGGGCAGGGACACCTTCTACTATCCCAGGTTGCTCCAAGCCCTGTCCAACCTGGCCTTGGGCACATCGAGGGATGGGGCAGCCACAGCTTCTCTGGACAACCTGTGCCAGGGCCTCCCCACCCTCACAGCAAGGAATTCCTTCCTAATATCCCACCTAATCTTCACCTTCATGGACTGAAAGCTACCAAGCCCCTGAACAAATATCTCCTGCCCACATTGAAACTTCAAGCTGAGCACAGCCAATGGATAATATCTACTCCAGCCCCTGCCATAGCATCCTGGTCTTTACCAAACCACTGGCAAGATCCAGGACATCTGCAAGATTTGGGTCTTAACCATTGGAATTCTCAATTTCTCCCCATTTCAATTGCAGAATTTACACATCGAAATAGGGTCAGATAACATCAGCACAAAGGCAGGAATTTTCACATTTGTACGTCTTGGGCCACAAAATCCCCAAAATAACCTTATTTTCTCCTGCAACATTATTAGAACTCTTACTGGAGGAAGCAGGATACTGTAGTGGGGGAAAAAAACACGGAAGTTTTAGGTTGCGCATAGAACCGTTCATGCTCCCAAAGCAAAGCTCCAGCTCAATTAGCCTGGCTGCAATATCCTGGCTGCGAGCAGCTGGGATATTTTACACCCTAACAAGAGGCCACAGGCCAGCCCCCTCATCAAGCCAATCCCATATCCTAAAGCTTCTTAAATTCAAAAATAATCTGTGCTCCAGACCATCTGCACAGAACATCTAAGAAACTTCATAAATGGAATCCTTTTTAAGAGGTCCTTTCCCCCCAGCTGCTCTGGGGTGCTCAGAAGAGGATTGTAGGGCCTTTTTCCTTGCACCAGGTCAGCAGAGGAGCTGCCATGCCATGGGCATCACTCTGGAGGTTATTGCAGCTGGGCAGCAGGAATGGTTCTGGCGCTGCCTCCCTCCCTGCTGTATCCAGGTGATGCTCCTGGCAAAGGGACACAGTCCCTTTGTACATGGGCTGGGGGCCCTTCCCAGGCTCAGCCACAGCGGCCAGCCAAGCTCCACGGCTCCCACCTCTTCTAAACATTGTTGCTCCCACTTATCACCAAAAAATAAAAAAAAAAAAAATTAAAAGAAGGGACAACATCAATTTTGACAGTTTCCCACAAAGATAGTGTTTTACAACTTGATCTTAAAACAAAACATTGTATTTTTTATGACACCATTCTGACTCCTTCCGAAACAAGAAAGCTTTGTGCCGGAGAGGGACGGAGGTGGTGAAGGAAAATGGAATTGCACAGCGATTTCTCCTCCCCTCCTTCCCCAGGACAGGGGAGAAGGAGAGACAAGGGTAAAACTCACTCTGCCGAAACAACCACCTGGATTTTCACAAATGCGAGTATCCCGCGGGAACGCTTTATCCCCAGCCCCCACCCCCCATAAAAAAAAATTTAAAACATCTCAATGCACCGCTCTATCCCACATGCACGAGGCATCCCAGGCTCCCGCAGGATGCACCGGGAAGATCTCGGGAAGAAGCCGGGCTTGTTGCGTGCAGCCCAAGCACAGCGAGCAGCGGCAGCTCTGCCAGCCCTCCTGACCCCTTCCACAGCTCTCCTGCCCAAGGAATCTGCTGCCAGACGCGGCTCTTCCCCCAGCACAGGCTAAAAAACCCAAACCAACAGCAATGAAAACACACATCAGCGTAAGAAACGTCCCATTCCAGCATCCCTCTCCTCCTGGAAAACGCTGATGGATGAGAGGCAGCTTGGGGAAACGACAGTGGCCGGCAAGGCGGCCAGAACACGGACTTAAAGAAAAGAGGGACTGCAGGTTTTGGGGGAGATGAAGGAAAGCAGCAGCAAGCAAAGAATCAGAAGCGAAAAAGTAATCTAAAATAAAGTGTCTCCTCAAAACGTTCAGGGAAAGCTTGGCATTTTAAAGCGCTGTCCTGTTATTTTAATAATGTTTGGAGGGGATTTAAAAATCCCACCGCTTCCACTGCGGCTCAGCCCCCACGCGCGGCTGCGGCGCGGCATTCCCACGTCTGGGAAGAAGTTCAGCCCCGGCTCATCCCAGAAACTTTGCAGCTTCTGAGCAGCCCGAACTCCAAATTAGAGCCAGGGGGAGGAGGGGGGCACCGTGCCCGCTCCCTCGGGCAGGACAGCGGGTACCACCGTACGTGTACAGGGTTATTGTTGGGAAAAGGGGAGAAAGGTTGGGCTCCCCCTCTCCTGCCACGGAAACCACCGCGCTGAGCGCGTCCCCCCGCCCAAAATAATAACAATAATAGCAGGGCTCGGCCCCCCAAAAAATCCGTTCGCTCGGTGAAAGCAAACTAAGTAGGTTTGGGAAGGGAGACCCCGCGCAAAGCCGCCCCCCGGGAAAGGGAGGGGGTGATGCCCGCGCCTCCGCACATCCTCCTCGCCCCCCCATCCCACCCCTCCCAAATGAATAAACCCACGAGGAACACGGAAAAGCGGTGGGGCATTACCTGTGCTGGAAGTCTCGGAGCCCGGTGTCAGCGGCGACCCCCCATGCCCCCCCCGCCGCCCTGCGAGCCGCGTGAGCCGCCGGGGGAGGAGGAGGAGGAGGAGGAGGAGGAGGAAGGGGAGGGAAAGGGAAGGAGCGCGGGAGACACTGACGCGGGCGGCGCAGCGCCCCTCGCCCAGGTACCCGGGATTTCAGCGCCGGCTCCACCTTCCCCCGCTCCTGACCCCTCCCTGGGGACTCCCA